>MU579433.1:95489-136629 GCA_024362625.1 Silurus asotus | reverse complement strand
ATATATATATATATTAGAAAATTAAGTTTAAACATGTTTAATAAGGTCATTAAGGTTACACTGGATTTTTATTTAGTACTTGATTATTTAGACCAGAGTTTTTGCAACATTATTATGAAACACATGTTCATTTATTACCTTAAAACAATACATATGTGCAAATATATACATAACTATATACATACATACAATTATGTGTGACTTTGTTTTGAAAAAGCTGTACAGTATGTGAGGGCGTGTTAATGAGTGTTACTGATGGGTTATCACACCTGGGGAGAGAATGACCAACCCCCTAATGGGTCTATCAAGGTGGAATTCCACTGACAAATCTAAAAGGAAGGATTTGAGGAGACCTAAAGAAAGTGTTTTTTCTTATGGGGCACACAATGCTTCCAAATAAGAGTGACTACGTTTCTCTATTTAAATAAGTTACACGATTTAAGACGTGATATCCTAATTAAAGAAAACATTCCTATAATTCAATAAATTATTTATATTGTTTTTCTAGGGTACCAACAAATTTGTTCTTGTCAATGTTTTAAAGTAATTTTCCTGTTTTAAATTACATAAATCATCAGTACACCTAACGTAGCACACAGGCAGTTTTAATTGCCAGATGTATGCATCACGTCAGATTTTGGTGCTTGATTTGAGACTTGGCGCATCAGTAAAACAAATGTTTGGTGATTAAAAATTGTTATTTACCGTAATTTCCGGACTATTAAATGCACTTTAATATATGCCGCTCCCGCTGAACCCACTTTTTTTTTTTTTTTTTTTTTTTTTTTACATAAATATGCCGCACATGTATATAAGCCACAGGTGCCTACATTGAAACAGCTTTACACAGGTTTTAATGAAAGACAGTGCCTGTAACACGGCTTTTTCATGCCAGGTTGTTTTCAGCCTGACGAATGATTCTCCTTTACTGTTGACAGTCCGAGTGAGAGGCAGGTCAAATGTCAGAGGAAGCTAATTCATATTTACAATGTCAGGTGGGCCGAATCAGTGGGAGCATGCTCGAATAAATATAAAGAGTTTCATTGGTTCACCTTAACCCTTTCAGCAATTTAATTGGTCCAATGTTACAGGGCTCAGTTTTTTGGCTGCATGAAGCTTATAAAACCGGGGGAAAAACGGGAAAAATCTATAAATTAGCCGCTTCATTGTTTAGGCCGTGAGGTTCAAAGCATGGGAAAAAAGTAGCGGCTTATAGTCCGGAAATTACGGTAGTGGTTTACATTTTTTTTTTTTTATCAGTGGTCAAGTAGGTAGTGGAGCACATTTTTAAAGTTGCCTATAAATACATGGATTTAGTGAATAGAAAATTTATAGCAGCTTCTCCAGAGACAAGAATTCCACATCACGATACTGCACGAGATTTAATAAATAAATATCAGTGAGAATAGTTAACCTACATAACATACTCTATGCAGCCACTGCAGAGGGACTTTTTTAAACTTTTTGTATTTGTGTTTGATGTAATATGGCAATGAAATGCCCTAAACGATGACGATTTTTTTTTTTTACCAATATCCTTATATGCGATTTCAGCAATGAAAATGCTATTTTTTTTTAAAAAGGTAACAAACTGCAAACCCGATTCCAAAAATGTTGGGACATTGTACAAATTGTGAATAAAAAAGGAATGCAATAATTTACAAATCTCACAAACTTATATTTTATTTACAATAGAATATAGATAACATATCAAATGTTGAAAGTGAGACATTTTGAATTGTCATGCCAAATATTGGCTCATTTTTTATTTCATTCTACATATTCTAAAAAAGTTGGGACAGGTAGCAAAAAGAGGCCGGAAAAGTTAACTGTACATATAAGGAACAGCTGGAGGACTAATTTGCCTTGAAGCAATAACAGAAATGAGTTTCTCAGAGAAAAATTGCAAAGAGATTGAAGTTATCATCATCTACAGTGCATAATATCATCCAAAGATTCAGAGAATCTGGAACAATCTCTGTGCGTAAGGGTGAAGGCCGGAATACCATACTGGATGCCTGTGATCTTCTGGCCCTTAGATGGCACTGCATCACATACAGGAATGCTACTGTAATGGAAATCACAACACGGGCTCAGGAATACTTCCAGAAAACATTGTCGGTGAACACAATCCACCGTGCCATTCGCCGTTGCCCGTTAAAACTCTATAGATCAAAAAAGAAACCATATTTAAACATGATCCAGAAGTGCAGGCTCTTTTAAAATGGACAGTGGCAAAGTGGAAAACTGTTCTGTGATCAGACAAATCAAAATTTTGGAAAACTGGGACACCATGTCATCCGGACTAAAGAGGATAAGGACAACCCAAGTTGTTATCAGCGCTCAGTTCAGAAGCCTGCATCTCTGATTGTATGGGGTTGTATATGTGCGTGTGGCATGGGCAGCTTACACATCTGGAAAGGCACCATCATTGCTGAAAGATATATCCAAGTTCTAGAACAACACATGCTCCCATCCAGACGTCATCTCTTTCAGGGAAGACCTTGCATTTTCCAACATGACAATGCCAGACCACATACTGCCTAATTTTTCTGGTTTAGTTTTGATAAAATGTCTATTTTTTTTCTTTTCACTGTGTGCCGTTTTCAGCCCATGAACCTGTTTTCTGTCATTGCACAGCTTTTTCTATCTACCACTTGTGTATCATTTACTGGCTATCACACACCATAGGCTAGTTTACGAAGCTTACAATGGCAAATTCAAGAAGTATGAGGCTGACGTGAAGGAGACTGAGGAAGTCAGCAATGTAAACATGACTAAGAACAGAGACATATCTGATCGCCTGATTATCATCTTTTCTCTGCTTGTGTTCTATATGGTGGATGTTCAGCCTGGATACATTTATTGGGTAACAAAATTTAAAATTAGTTTTTTATTAATATATTAATTAGGGCTGTCAAAATGAATGTGTTAATGCAAATGTATGTTAATGCCACTAATTTTATTAACACACAATTAATACAGTGCGCATTTCTGTTTGACCATTGGTATTAAAAATATAAATAAATAAATATAAAACAGGCGAAATTAAAACCCCAGGTACCTGAACTCTTCCAAATTCACCACCTCTTCTTCTTGCAACCGCATCATTCCACTGCCCTCCTTTCATTCACACACATGCACTCTCTCTTACACCTACTGACTTTCATTCCCCTTCTCTCCAGCATGTACCTCCACCTCTCCAGGCTCTTCTTAACCTGCTCCCTACTCTCACCACAAATCACAATATCATCTGCAAACCAGAGGCGATTTCTTTAAGACTGCAAGGGAAGCTCGGCTTCCCTTATAATGTCACAAAATTAATCGTCAAATATGTACTATTGTATTAACATTTTATTGACTAAAAATGCGTTAGAAAACGTTCATCTCAAAGACGAGTTCGTTCAGAATCAGTTACATATAGCAGGTCGGCTGACTCGATTTCCTTCTCATACATACCCGCAGCGTCACAGTGCATTTCCCTATTGAAGCCCAGCGTCCATTGACTTTAATGGGGCTGCTTTGAACGGTTTTTTTCAGCGCTTTGAAACTAGACGCTCATTGGATAAACGCTGCGATTATGTCCCGCCCACGGACGCTCAGCGTCTCTGGGGGTGAATGGGGAGTGGGCTGGCCCAGACTCCAAACTTCTGCGTGATGAAAGACTGCATCTCCTTTTGACTGACAGCGATTCTGTACTATAAGGAATCACTGAAGCTATTCGCGCTCAGTCCCATCGCGGATTTCTCAAGTTCAGTTGAAATAAAAACTGCTGCAACCTATTTCTTTGATATTTGCTTGGTGAAATTGCTTGATTTTCATCATACATTTCACACAATTATACACCACATTCCTTGTTTCAGTTTTACAGAGTTTAATATTTTTTTTTTTAGATCGTTCAGTCATTCATTCATTCCTTCATTCATATAACGTCAAGTCACAATGGGCCAAGGCCGTTTAAGCAGCCTAGCTCTGCTGGCCATTGAGAGGACACTGGTCAAGTCACTTGAAAATACTCCTAGTTGGTACGACAGTGTCACAGACCATTTTCTTGAAAAGGAACGTAGGGCAGAATTTACTTTTAAATAAATAGACAATTTTTGATGTAGGCCGAAAATGAGCTTCCCCTCTCCGACAGACCAGTAGCTGCCACTGCTGCAAACATCATAGTCCACAGAGACTCCTGTCTGACCTCGTCTGTCAACCTGTCCATCACCACTGCAAACAGGAAAGGGCTCAGAGCCGACAATCCAACCTCCACCTTAAACCAGTCTGTCATTCCTACTGCACATGTCACTGCTGTCACACTGTCCTCATACATGTCCGGCACCACCTCACATACTTCTTTGACACACCTGACTTCCTCATACAATACCACAACTCCTCTCTTGGCACTCTGTCGTCTCTAAATCCACAAACACAAAATTCAACTCCTTCTGACCTTCTCTATACTTCTCCATCAACATTCTCAAAGCAAATAATGCATCTGTGGTGCTCTTCCTCAGCATGAAACCATACAGTTGCTCACAGATTGTCACCTCTTCTCTCAGCCTGGCTTCCACTACTTTTTCCCATAACTTCATGGTTTGACTAATCAACTTTATTCCTCTGTATTTACTGCAAGTCTGTACATCTCCTTTATTCTTAAAAATCGGGACCAGCACACTCATTCTCCATTCCTTAGTCACCTCTATTCCTCAGGCAAAATATTTTATTTGATTAACAGCCCTAATAATTATATGACATGAGGTCCAGTTACCAGTGTGACACTAAAACAGGTAGTAGTAATGGCTACTCTTTACTTAAGTACATGTCAAAGCCCAAACTTTATTACTTTAATTAACTTGAGTAAAAAAGTATAGTCAGTACTTTAACTTTTACCACAGTATTTTAAAACATGGGTATCTGTTCTTCTACTTAAGTGAAGGATGTGTGTACTTTTGCCACCTCTGTTTATTTAGATATCTAAAAATAATCATTGTCCACATTGTGTGGATTTAATTGTTCAGTTTTTCCTAATTAAATCTTGGTAGATTTGTTTTAAGTAAGCCTTTTACATGTCTTTTTTGTTTGTTTGTTGTATTTTATTAATTTAAGCCAACCTGGCTTCTTTTGTGGATGTCATAATTAATATATTTTCAAGTAAAAATGTATTAAAGCTAAAACTTTTTTATTTACAATCATTTTTTTTCTCTAATGTAGGTTGCTAACTATGGGGTTGGAGGTCAATATGAGCCACATTATGACTTTTCAAGAGTAAGTACATTTGTGAAAGGCTCCTGGTAGTTTTAATAGAATATTGCTGTCACACTTTTTTGTACACTATAAAGACAAATGTTCACTTAGACACCTGACCTTTACACCAATAGGGTAATGACCTTACATTCTAAATACAGTGGAATCCGCTTATCTCGGCCTCGGTTACCTCGACGTTTTTGAAGTGGAACCGGCAAATTTTTTTTTAAGCATTTTTTATCGGTTATGTCGGTTTTATGCCGCCGAACCCTAATATCTCGAGCACAAGGGGGGAAACATTTTGCCATTTAACGTCGGTTATCTCGGTGCAGCCGCAGAAGAACTCGCGAAAGTGGTGGAAAAATCAAGGTTTACAGCTGCTACAGGTGTTGTATTGTATACTGGTGAATCTCTGCTGTTAGTTAGTGCTAGTGTTTGTAGTGTTAGTAGGGGTGCTTTGGAAAGAAAAGCGCAGCCGTTGAGAGAGTGCTGGTGGGAAGGCACGCACCTGGAAAAGCATGAGCGCCGTGAACCAACATATACCAACAATAACGGACAGTGAGAGTGTGGAAGTTTAAATAGGAGCTGGTAATGATGCTAAACGAGCACCATATGTGCGCGAGTGAAGCAGAGCTTCAGAGAAAGCGGCCGAGAAAACACCTGACACGCTGAAGGGGGCCGAAGGGGGCTTGGCAGGTAGATTCCTGACAGATAAACATGTACTGTATGTATTTTTATAGCATGCCTTCATCAAACAAATCGCGGCAACGCTGTTGTGTAAAAAATACTTTCAAAAACAAGTGCATGCACATTCTTATTTATTAACACACATCATGTACATAAAGAAATTTCAAGCACGTTAATATTTTGCCGCTATTTTGATTTTTGTTTATTTTGATCATCGGTTACCTCTATGCTTTTTGGCGACCCCCTAGGACATCGACATAACCGGGTTCCACTGTACACAGACATTACTATGGATTCAGTTCCCCCTTTTTAGCTATAACAGTTTCCATTCTTCTGAGCCTCCCCCAAAATGTTTCCACAAAGATAGAAGCAAGGCATTGTCTAAAATGTATTGCTATGCTGAAGCATTATGATTTTCCTTTAATGGAAGTAAGGGCCATTGCACTGCTACAATGCAATCAAGCAGGTAACGTTTATCTGGAATATGCCAAACCAAGACTCACCCATTAGTTGCTGGGGTAAATGCTTCCATTGTCCAATAATACAGCTTACAATTGACCATGGAATATCCAGGAGGGATACAATTAGCTGAACTGACTTTTCACCTCTTACTCACAACATCATGCTGGAATCCACTGAGCAATATTCACAAAATAAATTTTCTTTGTGTAAGCTTGTGTTTATTTTAATGAGGTTAGAACCTCAAAGATGAGAGCCCGTCCAGTTGATCAGTTCAGTTTGGATTAAAAATACAAATGTCTGTTGCAGCGTCCTTTTGACAACAACCTCAAGGTTGATGGAAATAGGCTTGCCACCTTTCTTAACTACGTAAGTACATGTATACTCTGAAGCAAGCAGTTTCATTACTTTGTTTTTCTGTCAAAATTTTATCTTCATAGAAAGATGAGACCGAGGCTTTCAAATCATTAGGCACAGGAAATCGTGTGGCTACTTTTTTAAATTATGTAAGTATGTATACACTGAGTGTTGATTTTGAGAATAATGAAATTTTAATTCACGACTCAATTTCACAATTCCAGGGTCATGTCGTAATTTACTATGCTCTTTTTCAGTACTTTCATCATCAGAATCAAAATCAGGTTTATTGGCCAAGTGTGTTGACACACACAAGGAATTTGGTTCCAGCTGTTCGTTACTCTCAAAAGTACAGACATAAATAAAAACCTATACATAACAAAACAGACACAACAAGACAAAAACAGACTATACAAGACAATACAGACATACAGACAATATGAGACAGTATAGACAGTGTGGGTAATAAATAGGGATACAGACCAGTAATGTACATAAAGTGTGGGAGTGCATGGTAGTGCAAATGACAGTATTGTGTGCCAGGTATGATGAGAGAGTTTACTATAAAACTTATAACTTAAAGCAATAGTGTGTGCAACATATGCAGATAATGTGATGAGTGACAGTTCTGTGCAGTACTCATATATATGAGCAGGGAATATAACTATGGTCAGTTGTTAGTGAGGGTGATTGCTTGGGGAAAGAAACTGTTCCTGTGTCTGGCAGTCTTAGTGAACAGAGTTCTGTAGCGCCTGCCAGAAGGGAGAAGCTGAAAGATGTTGTGTCCAGGGTGTGAAGGGTCATTAATGATTTTTTTGCCTGGTTTCTGGTTCTTGTATGGTACAAGTCCTGGAGAGTGGGCAGGGGGGCACCAATGATTTTTTCAGCTGTTTTAACAGTTTTCTGCAGTCTGTTTCTCTCGTGTTTTGTTGCTGCTCCAAACCAGATGGTGATTGATGAGCACAGGACAGATTCAATGACTGCAGTGTAGAACTGTATCAACAGCTCCTGTGGCAAACTGTACTTCCTTAATTGCCTTAGAAAGTACATCCTCTGCTGGGCCTTTTTCAGAATCGAGTTTATGTTTGATTCCCATTTCAGGTCTTGGGAAATGGTAGTGCCCAGAAACTTGAAGTTCTCCACAGGTAACACAGGGATGTTGGATATTGTGAGGGGGAGTAGTGTTGAAGGATGTTTCCTAAAGTCCACTATCATCTCCACAGTTTTGACTGTGTTTAGCTCAAGGTTGTTCTGACTGCACCATAGCACCAGCTGCTTCACCTCCTGCTTATATGCAGACTCGTCACCATCTTGGATTAATCCAATGAGCGTGGTGTCATCTGCAAATTTCAGGAGTTTGACAGTTGGGTCACTTGATATGCAGTCATTCGTATAAAGGGAGAATAGCAGTGGGGAAAGGACACACCCCTGAGGAGCACCAGTGCTGACTGTCTGAATACCGGAGGTAACACCTCCCAGTCTCACCTGTTGTTTCCTGCCTGTCTGATCCATTGACAGATGGCAGGGGGTATAGTAAGGTTTAGGAGTTTGGAGTGGAGGATTCCCGGAATTATTGTATTAAAAGCCGAACTTAAGTCAACAAACAAAATCCGGGCATATGTTCCTGGGCAGTCAAGGTGTTGCAGAATGTAGTTTAGCCCCATGTTGACTGCGTCATCCACCGATCTGCTTGCTCGGTATGCAAACTGTAGGGGATCCAGCAGCTGTTCTGTCACCTTCTTTAGATGGGCCAATACCAGCTTTTACATTTACATTTACATTTACATTTACATTTGCGGCACTTAGCAGACGCCCTTATCCAGAGCGACGTACAAAAGTGCTTTAAATCTCTAGTAGTGAATAAATCTACACTGGTACGCAAGAATACAAACTCAATATAAATATAACTCGAATTCTACAAACTTGGAAAGTGCTAATTTTTAATTATTTTAGGAAAAGGTAGGTCTTCAGTCGTCGCTTAAAGATAATCAGGGACTCTGCTGTACGGACATCTAGGGGAAGTTCATTCCACCACCTCGGTGCCAGAACAGAGAAGAGCCTTGAATTGTGCTTACCTCTCAATCTGAGAGAAGGTGGTACCAGTCGAGCAGTGCTGGAGGATCTCAGACAGCGTGGTGCAGTGCGAGATGTGATGAGGTCACTGAGGTAAGATGGTGCTGGTCCATTTTTGGCCTTGTAGGCAAGCATCAGTGTTTTGAATCTGATACGTGCAGCGACTGGAAGCCAGTGAAGGAAGCGCAGCAGTGGGGTGGTGTGTAAAAACTTGGACTGATCGAACACAAGTCGTGCAGCTGCATTTTGGATCATTTGCAATGGACGAATAGCGTTCAGGGGGAGACCTGCCAGCAGAGAGTTGCAGTAGTCCAGTCTTGAAATGACAAGAGACTGAACAAGCAACTGGGCAGCCTGTATGGACAGAATGGTCGAATCCTTCAAGCTTTTCAAAGGTCTTTATGACGACAGATGTCAGAGCGACAGGCCTGTGGTCATTCAGTCCAGTAACCGAGGGTTTCTTGGGGACTGGGATGATTGTGGAGAGTTTAAAGCAGGAGGGGACCTCACACAACTCCAGTGATCTGTTGAAGATAGAGGTGAAAATGGGAGCCAGTTGGTCAGCACATGCTTTGAGACAGGAGGGGGAGACACCGTCTGGGCCGGGAGCCTTCCTTGTCTTCTGTCTCTGAAAGAGCCGATACACATCCTTTTCACAAATCGTGAGCGCAACTTGAGTGCTGGAAGGAGTTGTAATGTGATGGGGCAGACATTGGGCTGGGTTGGATGAGAGGTGTGAAGATATTGTTCTCAAACCTGCAGTAAAAGGTGTTGAGGTCGTCAGCCAGGTCTTTATTTGCTTCAGTGGGGAGGGGTGGTCTCCTGTAGTTTGTGATATTTTGCAGGGCTTTCCACACTGATGCAGGGTGCTTTTCAGCTTTTCAGAGTAGCTTCTTTTGGCTATTCTGATCTCCTTTGTCAGTTGGTTCCTGGCCTGCTTGTACAGAGCTTTGTCCTCCCCTCTGTATGCATCTTCCTTGGCATGTCGAAGTTTTTTTAGTTTGGCTGTGAACCATGGCTTGTTGTTACTGAACTTGCAGAAGGTTTTGGTTGGCACACACATGTCTTCACAAAAACTGATGTAGGATATCACAGTGTCAGTCAGCTCATCCAGGCTGTCAGTTCCAGCCTCAAAGATCATGTGTTATAAGTTAATGTTTTTTAAACATTGCAAATTAGATTTACAATTTTATTTAGCCTAATTGTATATGGGTCGATAGCTGTGCCTTAAATATTATTAGTAATGCAAAGGTGCCGTGGTATTTGTTTAGTTTTTTAAAATATTCTTTAAAATGTAGATTTATTGCAAATAATTACAAGAATAGGCCAAATATACAACTAAAGTCCATGGATCACAATGTCTGCCAGTGATGTTTCAATTAAAATGGCATGTGTAAAAATGAGAAAATATTTTGACATTGCGAAGTTAAGGCTAAGTCAATTGAAACATCTTAGCTAAGTGTGAATAATTATTTTATTATTTTATTTACAAGTATTTAAATTTTGTATCTGTTGCTGTTAAATCTCTAAGTAAACTCTAAAGAGATAGATAAAAACTAACATTAGAGATATAAGAACATACACTTAGACCACAGGTGTGGCTTACAATGAAAGAATGCACAACAACATTATGGATTGCAGATTGCATTGTCATAATCTCAATGATTTATGTTATTTAAGATAGATCTGTCTCTGCAACATTATTGAGTACAGTATTGAGTTTGTCATCTGTTACGTGAAATTTTTTACATTAAAAACTCTATCATCCTTTGATTCAGACACTTTCTCTACAATTTAACAAATGGAATAGAAAAATAAAGTTAGAAAGTGGTAAGGTTGCAATAGAAAATAGAGAGTTTATTTCTACTTGCATAATAATACATCTATGTATTTTTTACACAACATTCACACATGGATATTATCATTTTTAAATTACATTTAAATTTCTTATTCTAATGGCAGATGAGTGACGTGGAAGCTGGTGGTGCCACTGTGTTTCCAGATTTCGGTGCTGCTATCTGGCCAAAAAAGGTAGAGTTCATCACACATCAGCATTTAGTGAAGTGGTTTAGAATAAAAGTTTCTGTCTCATCCATGTCTGCTACTAAGTTGGGAAGATACCTTTATATATGCTTGTATAATAGGTAAGAAATCTATAAGACATTGATACAAGTCACAAAGGTTCTGGAACCAAAAATAATCTCTTTTTTAAAGCACACTGCCATTTTAACAAAGAATTTTATCTGTGGAAAAAGTGAAAGGTTTTAGACTGGCTGTGCCAATCACCAAACCCTAACCCAGTTGAGCAGCATGCAATGCAATAGTCAACTTAACTTTTTTTTAAAAGGCATGATGACGAGGTTAGTTTATACTTTTTCTTGTTTTGTTTTTAAAATGTTTCATCTAGGCATTTCCTTAGTTATAAATATAATAAAGAAATGGCAAAAGAAAATGTCAAATTTGATGCAAATCGGATGTGCATACTGTGTTGACTTTTTTAAAATTCCATGCAAAATAGACATATTGCAAACTCGATTCAAACACGGGAAGATGGGGAAACAGGGCAAGCTAACAAGCCAGTGTCAACAGTTGCATTAAACGACCAACAAGCAATTAAAATGACTAACATGTGATTATGCTACAGGTTGATGAGCACTTCTTGTTGGGTTTGGTTGGGAAGATTCACCAAACCCAATGATCTTGCTGGTAGGGTGAGATTGTGTGATCAGTTTGAGCAACATTGTAGTTATCAACCATCCACTGCCTAATGTCCTTTACACACTCCTGAACATTTTTAAGCTGATCTGTCTCATCTGGCTTTGCTGAAATATACATCTGTGTATCATCAGCATAGCAAGGGAAGCAAATACCATGTGTATGTATAATTTCAACCAGAGCCCAGCATATATCTTTATATATGTAACATTGTTAAGCTGATCTGTCTCATCTGGCTTTGCTGAAATATATATATATTTGTATTTTTTTAAAAAATATTTATTTATTTATTTATTTATTTATTTATTTATTTAAGCGAAGCTCAGAGGGCTCTGATGATACTCAGAGGAAAATGATTCCAAAGCTCAGAGGAGTCACTGGAGAAGGTTGTAGCAGTAGCAAACTTACAAAAGTTACAAAGCATAGAAAGTATGTACAAAGGTTTTAAGTGATAACGTACAAATACTTTGTTACTGTACTCAGGTAGATTTTTCTAGTATCCGAAATTTACTTTACTATTCATTTTTTCACTTTCAGTTTCTTTCACTTTTTACGCAAATATCTGTAATTTCTACTTCTTACATTTTCAAACCAGGCCCATTACTTTAGTTTTTATTATATAATATATCTATGTATAGTTACATATATTTCCTTCTCATTGTGCCCCATTTTTAGCCCATCAACTTTTTTCTGTCACTGCACTTTTCAAAATAGCACTGGTGTACCATTTCCTGGCTATCACTCACCACAGACGTAGGCTAGTTTACGAAGCTAACACTGAGGAAGGCAGAAGGCAACAGGAAGTATGACCAACATGGATGAGACAGAGGGAATCAGTGATGTAAACAGGACTGAGAACAGACATATATTCCTGATCACCTTTTCTTTGCTATAAAAAAAAAGTGTTGAGTAAGGCTAACATAATTGTGAATGATCTGGCCAAATAATATTGTGTTCCTAGATGCCCGAAAAACGGGTCAAAATGATATTTTATACCTCAAGCAATGAAATTATTAAATTCTTCTTCTTCTAGTGGTAAGTGGTCAGGAAGACTGGTCAATTTAAATCAAATGTGTTAATTTTTATTATTTATTTATTTACTGTTGAAGATTATTAACAACAGAGATTACTACAGAGTTGGTCCCACTTTAGCTGCTATAAAAGCCTAAAATTTTCTAAGAATGTTTCCCAGAAGGTTTTAGACTGCTTTGTTTTCTGTGCAGTCAATTTCAGTTTTTCTAAACTAACTATTTCATAACCATATCTTTACTCACCTCATGTTCACAGAGTTGTTGTCATGCTGGAACAAGCTTTCAGAGACAGATATGTGTTTTCAGTATTGTGGCAACTGTTGGGCAAAGGCCCACATATGGGTGTTATGATTGGATAACTTTTGGCCGTATATTTTAAATCTGAATATTATTTGTCAGTAGTGCTAAAACATTTAGAATGTTTTATCATTCCTGTGCTTCTAGGGTACCTCAGTGTTCTGGTACAATCTCTTTAGGAGTGGAGAGGGAGATTACCGAACAAGACATGCAGCCTGTCCAGTTTTAGTCGGTAGTAAATGGGGTAAGTGTGGCTTCTACATTACAATTATAAAGGTTTTTTAGAAATTATTTATAGTTTATTTTAGTTGAAAATAAATGTTTTTTTTTTTTTTACATCAGGTTGTAATGGCCTTATTAAAACTTGTCATACATACATTGTACATGTTGTCCTAGCAGACTTCATTTGTATAGTGTATGCATTATCACTGTTCTGATATATGCAATCTGATATATGCCGTTTGAATTGTCAGATTGTTACAACTCTAATTTTAAATCATTCAAATTCAAGACATTTCCTAACTGTACTTACATTTGCTTAACTTTTTATTTTACTTAACTGTTTTAAAAAGTTGTCTTCTTCTTTCGGCCTCTCCGATTAGGGTCACCAAATCGGCTTATCCGTCTTCATACTACTCTGTCCTCTACATCTGCCTCTTTCAAACCAACTACCTGCATGTCTTCCCTCACCATATCCATAAACCTCCTCCTAGGTCCTCCTCTTTTCCTTCTTTCTCATCATTCTCTTACCGATATACCCCATGTCCCTCCTCTGCACATGTCCAAACCATCTCAATCGGACTTCTCTTACTTTGTCCCCAAAACATCCTACATGTGCTGTCCCTCTAATAAATTTGTTTCTAATCATGTCTATCCTCGTTACTCCCCAAATAAATCTCGGCATCTTCAACTCTGCCACTATCTCTCTCTCTCTATATATATATATATTTATACAGGGAGTGCAGAATTATTAGGCAAATGAGTATTTTGACCACATCATCCTCGTTATGCATGTTGTCTTACTCCAAGCTGTATAGGCTGGAAAGCCTACTACCAATTAAGCATATTAGGTGATGTGCATCTCTGTAATGAGAAGGGGTGTGGTCTAATGACATCAACACCCTATATCAGGTGTGCATAATTATTAGGCAACTTCCTTTCCTTTGGCAAAATGGGTCAAAAGAAGGACTTGACAGGCTCAGAAAAGTCAAAAATAGTGAGATATATTGCAGAGGGATGCAGCAGTCTTGAAATAGCCAAGCTTCTGAAGCGTGATCATCGAACAATCAAGCGTTTCATTCAAAATAGTCAACAGGGTCACAAGAAGCGTGTGGAAAAACCAAGGCGCAAAATAACTGCCCGTGAACTGAGAAAAGTCAAGCGTGCCGCTGCCAAGATGCCACTTGCCACCAGTTTGGCCATATTTCAGAGCTGCAACATCACTGGAGTGCCCAAAAGCACAAGGTGTGCAATACTCAGAGACATGGCCAAGGTAAGAAAGGCAGAAAGTCGACCACCACTGAACAAGACACACAAGCTGAAACGTCAAGACTGGGCCAAGAAATATCTCAAGACTAATTTTTCTAAGGTTTTATGGACTGATGAAATGAGAGTGAGTCTTGATGGGCCAGATGGATGGGCCCGTGGCTGGATTGGTAAAGGGCAGAGAGCTCCAGTCCGACTCAGACGCCAGCAAGGTGGAGGTGGAGTACTGGTTTGGGCTGGTATCATCAAAGATGAGCTTGTGGGGCCTTTTCGGGTTGAGGATGGAGTCAAGCTAAACTCCCAGTCCTACTGCCAGTTTCTGGAAGACACCTTCTTCAAGCAGTGGTACAGGAAGAAGTCTGCATCCTTCAAGAAAAACATGATTTTCATGCAGGACAATGCTCCATCACACACATCCAAGTACTCCACAGCGTGGCTGGCAAGAAAGGGTATAAAAGAAGAAAATCTAATGATATGGCCTCCTTGTTCACCTGATCTGAACCCCATTGAGAACCTGTGGTCCATCATCAAATGTGCGATTTACAAGGAGGGAAAACAGTACACCTCTCTGAACAGTGTCTGGGAGGCTGTGGTTGCTGCTGCACGCAATGTTGATGGTGAACAGATCAAAACACCGACAGAATCCATGGATGGCAGGCTTTTGAGTGTCCTTGCAAAGAAAGGTGGCTATATTGGTCACTGATTTGTTTTTGTTTGGTTTTTGAATGTCAGAAATGTATATTTGTGAATGTTGAGATGTTATATTGGTTTCACTGGTAAAAATAAATAATTGAAATGGGTATAAATTTGTTTTTTGTTAAGTTGCCTAATAATTATGCACAGTAATAGTCACCTGCACACACAGATATCCCCCTAAAATAGCTAAAACTAAAAACTACTTCCAAAAATATTCAGCTTTGATATTAATGAGTTTTTTGTGTTCATTGAGAACATGGTTGTTGTTCAAATTAAATCCTCAAATAAAATTAATCCTCAAAAATACAACTTGCCTAATAATTCTGCACTCCCTGTATATATATATATATATATATATATTTACACAATATATACAATCATTAACAAAGAAACAGGTAACAGGCTCTGAAGTAAAACATGTAAACATCAAAACCAATGACAGGAAGGGTGAACATGACATAAATTAACAAAAAATGCATTTGAGACAGACCAAAACAAAAGCACTACTTCTTCTTTCGGCTGCTTCTATTAGGGGTCGCCAGAGCGTATCATCCGTTTTCATACCACCCTGTCCTCTACATCTGCCTCTTTCACACCAACTACCTGCATGTCTTCCCTCACCACATCCATGAACCTCCTCCTTGGCCGTCCTTGGGTGTTGAGTAAGGCTAACATAATTGTGAATGATCTGGCCAAATAATATTGTGTTCCTAGATGCCCGAAAAACGGGTCAAAATGATATTTTATACCTCAAGCAATGAAATTATTAAATTCTTCTTCTTCTAGTGGTAAGTGGTCAGGAAGACATCCATGAACCTCCTCCTTGGCCGTCCTGGTGGCTCCATCCTCAGCATTCTTCTACCAATATAACTCATGTCCCTCCTCTGCACATGTCCAAACCACCTTAATCTTGCCTCCCTCACCTTGTCTCCAAAACGTCCAACATGCGCTGTCCATCTAATAAACTGATTTCTAATCTTGTCCATCCTCGTCACTCCCAACGAAAACCTTATCATCTTCAGCTCTGCTACCTCCAGCTCCACCTCCTGCCTTTTACTCAATGCCACTGTCTCTAATCCATACAACATCACAGGTCTCACCACAGTCCTATAAACTTTCCCTTTTATTCTTGCAGATACCCTACTATCACAAATCACTGGTGTCACTCTTCTCCACCCACTCCACCCTGCCGGCACTCTTTTCTTTACTTCCCTAACACACTCACCATTACTTTGCACTGTTGACCCCAGGTACCTGAACTTCACCACCTTTTCCATCTCTTCTCCCTGCAACCGCACCATTCCACTGCCCTCTCTCTCATTTACGCACATGTACTCTGTTTTACTCCTACTTACTTTCATTACCATTCTCTCCAGCGCATACCTCCACCTCTCCAGGCTCTTCTCAACCTGCCCACTACTTTTACCACAAATCACAATATCATCCGCAAACATCATAGTCCAGGGAGACCTCGTCTGACCTCGTCTGTCAACCTGTACATCACCACTGCAAACAGGAAAGGGCTCAGGGCCAATCCTTGATGCAATCCAAGCTTCACTTAGAACCAGTCTGTTGTTCCTACTGCACAATTCACTGTGTCACACTGTCCTCATACATGTCCTGCACCACCTTCACATACTCCTCTGGCAGACCTGACTTCCTCATACAATACCACAACTCCTCTCTTGGCACCCTGTCGTACGCTTTCTCTAAATCCACAAATACACAATGCAATCCCTTCTATCCTTCTCTATACTTCACTATCAACATTCTCAAAGCAAATAATGCGTCTGCGGTGCTCTTCCTCGGCATGAAACCATAATGTTGCTCACAGATTGTCACCTCTTCTCTCAGCCTGGCTTCCACTACTCTTTCCCATAACTTCATAGTGTACTGATCAACCCCTGTAGTTACTGCAGGTCTGTGCATCTCCCTTATGCTTAAAGATCGGTACCAGCACACTCCTTCTCCATTCCTCAGGCATCCTCTTACCTTCCAGAATCTTGTTATACAATCTGGTTGAAAAATCCACTGCCATCTCTCCTAAACATCTCCATGCATCTACCGGTATATTATCCGGTCCAACCGACTTTCCACTCTTCATCCTCTTAATCGCTGCTCTCACTTCCTCCTTACTAATCCTATCCACATCCTGCTTTACTAACTCCAGATCATCCAACCTTCTCTCTCTCTAATTTTTCTCGTTTATTAGCTGCTCAAAATACTCCCTCCACCTTCTCAACACACTTTCCTCACTAGTCAACACATTTCCATTTCCATCTCCATCCTTTATTGCTCTAATATACAGCACATCCTTCCCAGCTCGGTCCCTCTGCCTGGCCAATCGGTATAAATCCTTTTCTCCTTCCTTAGTGTTCAACCTCTCATACAGCTCCTCATATGCCTTTTCCTTGGCTTTCCCCACATCCCTTTTAACCTGCTGCCGCATCTCCTTGTACTCCTTCCTACTTTTCTCATCACTCTGTCTATCCCACTTCTGTTTTGCCAACCTCTTTCCCCTTATGCTCTCCTGCACTTCCTAATTCCACCACCATGTCTCTTTGTCTTCCTTTCTATTTTCAGATGTCACACCAAATACTTTTCTAGCTGCCTCCCTCATCACTCCTGCAGTAGTTTCCCAATCATTCAGCACCTCTTCACCACCACCGAGCCCCTGTCTGACCTCTTTCCTGAATCTCACACTACACTCTTCCTCCTTCAGTTTCCACCATCACCCTCAGTCCTCACTCTCCTCCTCTTCTTCGCCTCCAAAACCATCCTACAGACCACCATCCCCTGCCAACACTTCACAGTCTCCAATCTCCTTCAGGTTGCATCTCCTACATAGAACATAATCCACCTGTGTGCACCTTCCTCCACTCTTATGTCACCCTATGATCCTCCTTCTTCGTAAAATAATTATTCACCACTGCCATTTATCATCATCCCTTAAACTTCCAGCTTTACGTTCATCACCCTATCAAAAACTCTCTTCACCTCCACTACACTCTTACTGTACTCTTCCTTCAGAATCACCCCTACACCATTTCTCTTTCCATCCACACCATAATAGAACAGTTTAAACCCGCCTCCAATGTCCCTGGCCTTACTCCCTTTCCACTTGGTCTCCTGAAAACACAATATATCTACCTTTCTCATCTCCATCATATCAGCTATCTCTCTCCCTTTACCAGTCATAGTACCAACATTTAAAGTACCACCCGAACCTCTACTCTCCTACACTTCTCCTTTCCCTGCCGTCTCTGTAGATGTCTTCCTCCTCTCCTTCTCCTCCTTCGGCCAACTGTAGCCCAATTTCCACCGGTACCCTGTTGGCTAACGATACCTGTGGCAGTCGTTGTTAACCCGGGCCTCGACCGATCCGGTATGAATTTTTTAATCGTGACCCGCATATTTGATTTGCCACGTTTTACGCTGGATGCCCATCCTAACGCAACCCTCCCCATTTATCCGGGCTTGGGACCGGCACTAAGAGTGCACTGGCTTGTGCCTCCCTAATGGCTGGGTTACCAAAACAAAATCACATGGAGCATAAATACAAAACCAAAGCATTCCACAAACAAAGCAAAGGTGAGATCTCTGACAAGCAATTATGGACTCACTGTGTCACAGAAAATTTTGACAAAATAACACTAAGTGCAATAGTCACTACAAATTATACAGTAACTGGTTAGAGGTTCAATCCAATGTTTTTAAGATAAATTTACGTCCATAACTGTTTGGCCATTGATAATCATTGTTATTTCAGGTGCCTACCATAGAATCTTTTAGCTAAAATTCCATTCCCCACCGGCTTGCTCTTTAGGAACAAACTTACACTTATAAAGAACATCTTATTAATTTCTATCACCACATTATCTGTGATGTGCTGTACAAATAAAAATTAATTAAGTGAATTGAAATTAAATAATTAACATGACCTTAAAATGCAGACCTTATCCAAATTGGCTGAACAGTGTGGTGCGGTGGTCCGCAGGGTTTTCATGATCTATCTTCGCTTTGTGCTGACAGAAATGCAGCTCTACGTGATATGGCCTGTATGTGTTTACATAAACATGGAATGGAGCAAGAACCCTGTGTGGGTTTCTAGCTACTGGTCTTTGGAGTATACATTTAGCATAGCTTAACGAATGAACTTACACATGTTCAACATGATTAAACCATCTGATAAATCTGTATGTGGACTGTAAACGCTAAATGAATGTAATCCATAAAAAGATGTATAGTTCACAAAGAGTCTTCCATGTTCCGAGGAGATAAAATATATATGTGCCTCGACAATGGCCCAGAAGCATTTACTCTTCAATACCAACAATTCTGTTGCTCAATGACAGTTCCCAAATGCAAATGCTGCACTTGAATTTAATCTATTTGTATAGGTTTGAAATGACAGAATAACTCACCTGGCCATGGAACAGCTAATTGGCCAATTACTTAAACAGTCCCTTAAAGCAGTTGGCAAATCAATACTCAGAAATTAATTATAAAATGAAAAACTACCATGAAAACAGATATTTTTTTTAGCTATTAAATTAAGGGCAATAAGGTATATGGAATTGAGACATTATTGGTGCTTAACTAGTTTTGGAAATTTTGGACTATAAGCTGCTACTTTTTCTCCACGTTTTGAACCCAGAGGCTTAAACAACAAAGCGGCTTATTTATGAAATTTTCCTTTTTTTTTTTCCCGGTTTCACAAACTTCAAGCCAAAAAACTGAACCCCATAACATTAAACCAATGCATTTTTCCAAACGGAAACGAAAAAACACACCTCACCTGTGTTCTGAGCTGCATGGCATCTGGAGAAATTTTTTTTTTTTTAAACGCACGACAATGCCAAAAAAAACTCCCGAGATAAATTGTTGTGAAATGAAGGAGGAAGACAGTAAACAATGACTTTCTGGGTAGGCTACTGTTTAGATACAAGCCGTTGTAACGCGTTGTAACTCCATTTGCAACAGAAATCATATAAGCACAGACAGGTTTCCAAAACTTGTGCTTTTTTTTTCTTGGCAACAGCGTTACGGGTTAGTCAAAGCAACTTAGAAATGAGCATCAGAAAATAACAAGGACATATTCCTCGTTCTTTTAAAAGTAAAGCATTACAATATTGAGTTACTTCCCAAAAAAATAGCTAATTACATTACTTAGTTCCCTTTTATGGAAAGTAATGCATTATATTACTTTTGCGTTACTTGTATCTCTTTCACGCCCTACAGGTGTAACAGGTGTAATATAGATATATGATATGACATCGTACATGTGTCTCCCACGGAAAACGTTTATTCTGAGCAGTCAATAGATCTGCAGTGGTGGAAAGTCGGCAAAAGTTTTCTATATTTCTGTCTCCATTTCCATATATGCAACATTGCATAATGTTGAAATGTTGCATATATTCAACATTTTACACACACACACACACACACACACACACACACACACACACACACACACACACACACACACACACAAACACACACCTGTAGTGCTGTGCTTTGCATGCAGATGTCTTTTTTATTTTTAAGTGGTATTTTTTCAGTTGACAAAAGCTTTTCACCAACACATAATCTACACTTAACCATTATTCCTTTCTCCTTTTCCTCAACTGTTTCAAAATAATAAGAATACTTCCATCGCAGTAATTTAATGCTCCGGTTTGCCATCTCCGCTTCTGAGCAGCTTCTGTTCCCGTGGCTCGCACGTACAGTGCCCTCCACAATTATTGCCACCCCTGTTTAAGATGTGGTCGTGGACTTCTAAAAAAATCCTTTTTTTTTTTTAAAAAACAACATAGAACCCAAATGCAAAAAAAAAGAGAAAAATCCAACCTTTCATTTAAGTACATTACTTTGGTGGTAAAAAAAATCATACATTTAGGAAAAAACAAAAATTTGAAATCATGCGTCCCACAATTATTGGCACCCCTAATGTAAAAAGTTAAAAAAAGGTTTTTTTTTTTATATATATTTTTCTGTAGTTGCTAAGGTTGGTCAGGGTATCTAGGGACTTTCAATTAGTAATTCATGATTTCCTCTTTTCCCTGGGGTATAAATATGACGTGATACGGAGGCCTAATTCTCTTACCCATTTGTCAACATGGCAAAGACAAGAGAACACATCATTCAAGTAAGGCAGATGTGTGTCGACCTTCATAAGTCAGGCAATGGCTACAAGAAAATAGCGACTCGCCTTAACTTGCCGGTATCTACAGTCAGAGGAATCATTAAGAAGTTCAAAAACAACTGGAACAGTGACAAACAAGGCTGGAAGAGGTCCCAAGTTTATCTTGCCACAACGCACAGTGAGGAGGATGGTAAGAGAAGTAAAAAAATTTCCCAAGCTCACCGTCACAGAATTGCATCAAAGAGTGGCATCTTGGGGTCACAGAGTCTCCAAAACAACCATCAGACGCTCTCTACATGCCAACAAGCTGTTTGGGAGGCATGCAAGGAAAAAGCCTTTTCTCACTAACACTCACAAAAGTAAACGTCTGGAGTTTGCTAAGCGGTACTGGGACTTCAACTGGGATCGTGTGCTTTGGTCAGATGAGACTAAGATTGAGCTTTTTGGCAACAAACACTCTAAGTGGGTCTGGCGTAAAACAAAAGATGAGTATGCCGAAAAGCACCTCATGCCCACCGTGAAGTATGGTGGAGGATCTGTGATGCTGTGGGCCTGTTTCTCTTCCAAAGGCCCTGGGAACCTTGTTAGGGTGCATGGCATTATGAACGCTTTGAAGTACCAGGATATTTTAAATAAAAACCTGATGGCCTCTGCCAGAAAGCTGAAGATGGGTCGTCATTGGGTCTTTCAGCAGGATAATGATCCAAAACATGTGGCAAAATCTACACAAAAGTGGTTCAGCAGTCACAAACTCAAGGTCCTCCCCTGGCCATCTCAGTCCCCAGACCTCAACCCAATCGAAAACCTGTGGGGCGAGCTAAAGAGAAGAGTGCATAAGAGAGGACCCAGGACACTGGATGATCTAGAAAGATTGTGCAAAGAAGAATGGTCAAAAATCCCTCTCTCTGTGTTCTCCAATCTTGTGAAATGTTATAGGAGGAGATTAAGTGCTGTCTTGTTGGCAAAAGGAGGTTGTACAAAGTATTAACATCAGGGGTGCCAATAATTGTGGCACACATGATTTCAATTTTTTTTTTTCTAAATGTGTGATTTTTTTACCAACAAAGTAATGTACTTAAATAAAAGGTTGGATTTTTCTCTTTTTTTGCATTTGGGTTCTATGTTGTTTAAAAAAAAAAAGGAGAATTTTTAGAAGTCAACCACCACATCTTAAACAGGGGTGCCAATAATTGTGGAGGGCACTGTATGAGTGCACAATTCTACGTGACTACGTTCATTTTAATTCAGTATTTTTTTTTTAATGCAAAATAATTTAACTGAAAAGTAATTTGCATTACTTGTTTTAAAAAGTAACTCAGATATAAATGTGTAAATTTATGAAGTAACGCGCTACTTAACTCATTAATCCAGAAAAGTAATATTATTACGTAACGCACGTTACTTGTAACGCGTTACCCCCAACACTGCTTACGATGAATGTTAATGAAAAGTTAAGATTATCATAAGATAGTAGTGTTTTTTTTTTGTTTTGTTATTTTTATCTTAAAAACACTTCTGTGGGGAGATGCCCCACAACATTCTTTCAGCCAGCAAAATCTGCACTACTGAAAAAAAGAAAAAAAAAGTGTACACATAGGTTACATTGTCACCTAAATGAATAGTATTATTTTAAGGTACCAGTTTTATCTTCAGCATTTTTTTTAGCATTTATCAGGCTGTTTCTATTTTATAAAACATTTTTTGTTTGTTTGTTTTATGATAATGGTCATGACACAAACAACTTTTGTTAACACTACATTTTAACAGCAACATTTTATTCTTTTCTGCTCAACAGTGTCAAACAAGTGGATTCATGAGAGAGGTCAGGAGTTCAGGAGACCCTGTGGTCTTACAGAAGTGGACTGATTCTGCCTGCTGAAATTAACATTTCGAAAACATTTATACTCATAGCTTCTCCTGCAGTGCCTGAACTGTGATCAAAAACAACACAATTGAGCATCTTTCACCATGAATGGATGCACTCTGTTAGAAATTACTCAGCTGTTTTGTTAATATTACACACTGAAATAAATTCTTTGGAGAACAGGAATCAGTAGTCATTATTACCAAATTGGTAGTATGGGCTATTTCCTGTGCACCAACAAATATATGGTTTTATGTCTTATTTTATTTTAATTTTTCGTTTCAACAGTGCATGTTGCTTTGCTACAACAGACTTTTGTATTTTCACCTGTGTCTTTCTGAAGAACTGTATAGAAGTAGAATTGACACCAATAATGCAAGAAATGAGAGATAAGACACATTACTTAAAAAATATATATTTTCTCTAAATAATCTTTTTCTTACCATTCTAACAAAGTTTTTTCGTTCTGGAAACTTGTGCCTGTGATGGTTTGTAAATTGCTAATATCTAAACTTACTGTCATGACAAATATGTGCCTTCTTTTATTCTTCTTCTTTCGGGTTCTCCCACTAAGGGTCGCCACAGCGGATCATCCATCTCCACAACCCCCTGTCCTCTACATCTGCCTCTGTCACACCCACTACCTGCATGTCCTCCTTCACCACATCCATAAACCTCCTCCTAGGCCTTCCTCTTTTCCTTTTTCCCGGCAGTTCCATCCTCAACATTCTCCTACCGATATACCCCATGTTCCTCCTCTGCACATGTCCAAACCATCTCAGTCTCGCCACCCTCACCTTGTCTCCAAAACTACATGCGCTGACCCTGTAATAAACTCATTTCTAATCCTGTCCATCCTCGTCACTCCCAACGAAAACCTCAACATCTTCAACTCTGCTACCTCCAGCTCCGACTCCTGTCTTTTATTAAATGCCACTGTCTCTAATCCATACAACATCGCAGGTCTCACCACAGTCCTATAAACTTTCCCTTTCATTCTTGCAGATACCCTACCATCACAAATCACTCGTCACTCTTCTCCACCCACTCCATCCTGCCTGCACTCTTTTTCTCACTTCTCTAACACACTCTCCATTACTTTGCACTGTTGACCCCAGGTACCTAAACTCCTCCACCTTCTCCACCTCTTCTCACTGCAACCACATCACTCCACTGCCCTCCCTCTCATTTACACACATGTACTCTGTCTTACTCCTACTGACTTTCATTCCCCTTCTCTCCAGCGCATACCTCCACCTCTCCAGGCTCTTCTCAACCTGCTCCCTACTCTCCCCACAAATCAAAATATCATCCGTAAACATCATAGTCCATGAAGACTCCTGTCTGACCTCGTCCGTCAACCTGTCATCACCACTGCAAACAGGAAAGGGCTCAGAGCCGATCCTTGATGCAGTCCAACCTCCAGCTTGAACCAGTCTGTTGTTTCTACTGCACACTTTACTGCTGTCACACTGTCCTCATACATGTCCTGCACCACCCTCACATGTTTCTCTGACACACCTGACTTCCTCATACAATACCACAACTCCTCTCTTGCCACCCTGTCGTACGCTTTCTCTTAATTCACAAACACACAATGGTTCTGACCTTCTCTATACTTCTCCATCAACATTCTCAAAGCAAACAAGGCGTCTGTGGTGCTCTTCCTCGGCATAAAAGCATACTGTTTCTCACAGATGGTCACCTCTTCTCTCAGCCTGGCTTCCACTACTCTTTCCCATAACTTCATGGTGTGACTGGTCAACTTAATTTTCCTGTAGTTACTGCAGGTCTGCACATCTCCTTTATTCTTAAAAACCGGCACCAGCACACTCTTCCTCCATTCCTCAGGCATCCTCTCACTTTACAAAATCTTGTTAAACAATCTGGTTAAAAACTCCACTGCCATCTCTCCTAAACATCTCCATGCTTCTACCGGTATGTCATCTGGTCCTACCGACTTACTTCACCCTCCTAATAGCTGGTCTCACTTCCTCCTTACTAATCCTATCCACTTCCTGCTTCACCATCTTTACACCATCCAACCTTCTACCTTTTTAATTTTCCTCGTTCATCAGCTGCTCAAAATATTTCCTCCATCTTCTCAACACACTCTCCTCACTAGTCAACACATTTTCATCTCCATCCTTTATTGCTCTAACTTGCAGAACATCCTTCCCAGCTCGGACCCTCTGCCTGGCCAATCGGTATAAATCCTTTTCTCCTTCCTTAGTGTCCAACTTCTTATACAGCTCCTCATATGCCTTTTCCTTGGTTCTTTGTCTTCCTTTCTATTTCCAAATGTCACACCAAGTACCTTTTAAGCTGTATCACAATTGCAGTAGTTGCCCAATCATCCAGCACCTCTTCACCACCACACAGCCTCTGTCTGACCTCTTCCTTGAACCTCACACTACAGTCTTCCTCCTTCAGATTTTACCATCTAATTTTTCATTCCTCAGTCCTCACTCTTCTCTTTTTCGTCACCTCCAAAACCATCCTACAGACCACAATCCGATGCTGTTTAGCAACATTGTCCCCTGCCAACACCTTACAGTCTCCAATCTCCTTCAGGTTGCATCTCCTGCATAGAATATAGTCCACCTGTGTGCACCTTCCTCCACTCTTATAAGTCACCCTATGCTCTTCCTTCTTCTTAAAATAAGTGTTCACCACTGCCATTTCCATCCTTTTAGCAAAATCTACCACCATCTGCCCTTCCACATTCCTCTAAATAAAGCCATACCTTCCCATCACCTGCTCCTTACTTCTGTTCCTTTCACCTACATGCACATTAAAGTCTGCCCCAATCACCAATTGTTCATTCCTAGGTACACCATTTATCACTTCATCTAATTCACTCCAGAACTCTGCACTGCCACACTGCAAAATTACCAGTCTATACCACAACAAATTCTGCCCTAGTTTTTATCTGTCATGTTCTCTCTTCTTTCTTCCATTCATCCATTCTATACACTGTTGTGTATTTGAGATCATAACCTAGCTACCTTGTTAATAACCCACGTTTTGCAGTACGTGCTTAAGGTGCTGTTTGCTCATACACATCCAGTGGAAAATAAATAAATAACTCTGAAACTCCTTGTTCTTCTGAGTTACATTAAAGATTTTTTATTTTTTTTAAATAAATTAATCATTTATGAAAGACCCATCACTACTGCTTTCAGTTCAACACACTTACAAACTTTTACGGAAGCGCATTGCATTCACAAAAAAAAAAAAATTCACAGCCAGGATCTCATAATTATGAGATACTAAGTCATAATTATGAGATACTAAGTCATAATTATGAGATCCTTATCTCATAATTATGACTTAGTATCTCATAATTATGAGATAAGTTGGGGCAGTCTGTGGATAATAATAATAATAATAATAATAATAATAATAATAATAATAATAGTTATTGCCCCGTATCTGTTAACTAAAGCAAGACTTACCGTAACTAAATTAATTATCAGGAGGGGCAGGTCAGTGAGGAAATGTCCAGTAGCTAATTAAACTAATATAATGTTAGATTTTTATTATGAGCAAACAAAACTTCATTCAACAACGTTTTCCATGTGATCTGCGATGCGCGTGGTTTCCTTTCTGATCAGTGAAGAATCACACAGCACACAACATGGCGCATATGCTTTTCTTTAATTTAATGCAGGTAACAGACAAGCATATATACACGCACACTGTAAAATACCTGAGCTAAAACTGTTCCTGATTGGGTAAGAAGACAATAATAACCGGAGATGTGTGAGCCCAGATAAAGACTTCCTGTATACCTCACATACTCACATCATAAAGACCCTATAGACACTTAACAGATAATAGGACTGTGTTTAGAGAATTAGTGTGAGAACCATCTTAACGCTAACATATATAGTCATCAAGCTAAACCATGTAATAGCTTCTACGTCTCCATTGTTGCGCAATGATGGCTTAGTAAGTCATATTTATGAGATTCTTATCTCATAATTATGAGATACTAAGTCATAATTATGAGATATTGAGACATTAAATATGGCAGTAATTCAACTGCCATTACAACATAGTGTGTGTGATATAGTATTATTTCTTTCATCAAATAATTTATTGGCTTGACTCTTCAGCTTGCATGGTCTCTTGCATTAACACCACATTCTTTTTGTGAATGAACTAAAGATAGAAACATAATATTGGTATCTTTTTGTCATTACTATTTGTTATCTATCTAATACATGGATATTCCGAACAATTTTCAAAAAGATTTGCAAACTGTATTTGCAATTGCATGTTCCATATGTGGACGCATAAATTGTTACAAGCCAAACGCAACTGCAAATCTTGCATTATCATTTGCGTTTTTGCGAACGCACAGTTACTGCCAAATTTCAAATGAAAAAGCAAAGTCCATTTGCAACTATTTCATATGACCATGAATGCCATTTAAATATTAATTACCACATTTGCTTTTTCACTTTCTTTGCATTATGTATGTAGCCTGCCAAAACACAAATGTATTTGCAATTCCTTTTGTATTAAATTTTCCAAAGTCTTGCATTTCTGATGTCTTGCACGGTGTCAGGGATCCACCTGCCATGCCCTCTTTTGTGGCTCTCATGCCTCCGCTCTCCCTGGAGCTCCAGGCTTAACTACGCACACCCGGGGCTCATCACTCCCACCCGCTCCTACATAAGCTCCTCACTCTCACTCACTCCCTTGTTCGTTATTGAATGTATGGGTTCTTTGTTTCACGCTAGACTCATGCTTTCCGTTCCGTTCGGACTTCACTTGCAGGATTCTATGCTTTCTGTTCCGTTCGGACTCCACTATCCTGTACCGGCTACGCTTCTCCCCAAGCACACCTCGGACTCTCTCAACCTAAGGAATGCCGTGTGCGTGTGTGCTTGTGTGCATCTCTCTCCCTAACTCTCGTCATTAAAACCCGAGCGAGCTGTACTCCAGCTTCCGCCTCCTGTTTTACTCGCACCCTGACAGATTAACGAACCGCCTGAAAAGGAATATATTTATAATGAGAAAAAGGAGAAGGAGAGAAGAAATAAGACATGATCGGGTTACCGCCGTGGTCCCGAGCCTCGGAGGGAGGATTCGCTTTGCCGTGATGGTGCGACAGCCAAGCTCCGCCTCTGGAAACACCCAGAAGCACGCTGCCGTCCCTCGCGATTCATTCACGCCGGCTCGGGAACATGCAAGCGTGGCCGTGCCACGCCACCCTGAGAGTATAATGGAATTCCTGGCTCACTTTTCCGGCAATAAGGCTGAGTGGAACGGATTATTACGGAGCGTTGGTGAATACATGGATTTTTATTCCTCCTTTTACAACACCAAAACAGCTAAGATCGTGCTCCACATCTCTCTCCCTCACTAGCAAGCTGTGGAGCGCATTTGGAGGTGTTTTTCGCTCATGCACCCACTTCATTGGGCTTCTCACGGGAATGTTCGGGATCAATCTGGCAGATCTGTCATACAGCCCCCTCGGTTCTGGGAGAGCTCCACGAGAGCTCCTTTTCGCTTCAGAGCTTCCAGGAGAGCTCCGTTCCGTTTCAGAGCTTCCAAGAGAGCCCCATTCCGTTCCAAAGTTTCCAGTAGAGCTCCTCTCCACTCCAGGAGTTCCACGAGCGCTCCGCTCCAGCCCAGAGTTTCTACCAGTGCCCTGCTCCGCTCCAGAGTTTCCACAAGCGTGTCGGCGACATCTCGCCTAAGGGCTCCTCCGATGGCGACATCTCGCTCCCGTGTTCCTCCGACGAAGACGTCTCTCGCCCCAAGTCTCCCACAAGGTGACAGCTCGCCTGCAAACCCATCTGAAGGCAAAGCCACACCTCCTAGACCATCTGAAGGCGAAGTCACTCCTCAGCGTTCCTCTTCAGGCAATGTCTCGCCTCTGGGTTCCTCTCTGGGTGGATAACGCCTCCGAGCCCCTCTTCGGACGACGTCTTTCCTCCAAGTCCCTCGGAGGATGACAAAGCACTCCAGAGTTCCTCTGAAGGCATCGTCATGGATCACAGCCCCGGCGAAGGTGTTCCTCGTCTTCGCCGTGGGCGTCGCACAGGCTTTGGTTTCCGCCGTGGGCGTCGCTCGGCCTCTGGACACCAGCGAGGACGTTTTTCTGCTCCCGGTCTCCACTGGGTGCATCACTCGATCTCCAACACATAAAAATAAATTTAATTGAAAATGATTGTTTTATTATGAAACCTATAAATTAGACTTGGATATATTTTAAAGTAAGTAATGTGAAGCTTGTATAGGAATACAGATATACTGTTCTCTAAAATATCTCAACATACAGCCATTATTGTCAAAGTAGCTAGCAATAAAAGTGAGTATACCCCAAGTGATAAGAGCTGTATGTTGTTTAACCATGCAAAGCCACATTATGTTCATGTTTTTGTCTGCTTTTCAGGACCTTGTATTATCTTTTATATTTTGTAAATCTTTTATTGGAGCAGTTCAAATGTGGTGAGAACAATTCTCAAACAGACCACAAGTCTTCCCAGAAGAAAGCCTGCAGACAGTTTGCTGTAGACAACTTGTCCAAAAGCATGAACTACTGGAATCAAAGGTGTCGAGCATCTGTGGTGATGTTCATCTGAGAATTTCCAAGAGAATTGTGTCTTGCCTACCGTCAAGCATTGTGGTGGTAGCATCACGGTTTGGGGCTGCGTTGGTGCTCCTGGTACTGGGAATCTGCAGTTTATTGAGGAAAATCATGGACTCAACATGTACATTCTTATATTCTGAAGCAAAACATGACACCCTTAATTCAGAAACTGTTTCAAACCGCAGTTTTCCAGTATGATTAGAATCCCAAACACACTGCCAAGATGACAAATGCCTTGCTAAGGAAGCTGAAGGTGATGGAGTGGCCAAGAATGTCTCCAGCGCTGAATCCTATCAAGCACCTTTGGGGCATGCTCAAGCAAATGATGGGGCCGCGTGTGTCTACATCCAGCAGCTCCATGATGCCATTATGGAGGAGTGGAAGTGGATCCCAGCAACAACCTGTGCAGCTTTGATGAATTCCATGCCCAGGAGGATTGAGGCAGTGCTACATAATGGTGCTCATACAAAATATTGACACTTTGGACACAATTTTGTGAATAAAAAAGGAATGCAATGATGTGAAAGTATCAAATTTTAATATTTTATTCAGAATACAACATAGATGACTCAAATGTTAAAACTGAGAAAATGTATAATTTTAAGGGAAAAATAAGTTGATTTTAAATTTCATGGCATCAACACATCTCAAAAAAGTTGGAACAAGGCCATGTTTACCACTGTGTGGCATCCCCTCTTCTTTTTATAACAGTCTGCAAACGTCTGGGGACTGAGGCGACAAGTTGCTCAAGTTTAGGAATAGGAATGTTTTCCCATTCTTTTCTAATACAGGCTTCTAGTTGATCAACTGATTTAGGCCTTCTTTGTCGCATCTTCCTCTTTATGATGCGCCAAATGTTTTCTATGGGTGAAAGATCTGGACTGCAGGCTGGCCATTTCAGTTCCCAGATCCTTCTTCTACGCAGCCATGATGTTGTAATTGATGCAGTATGTGGTCTGCATTGTCATGTTGGAAAATGCAAGGTCTTCCCTAAAAGAGACGGTGTCTGGATGGGCGCATATGTTCTAGAACTTGGATATACCTTTCAGCATTGATGGTGCCTTTCCAGATGTGTAAGCTGCTTATGCTACACGCACTAATGCAACCCCATACTTGTTTTGCACGTGCATAAAAAAAAGCTAAAGAATCAATAGCGCTTCAGCATTTTATGTCTAACTACAAGAATTTCTCTTAAAAGAAGAAAATCCTGGCAATTCGACGTATCGAGGGGGTGAATGAATAAATGAATGATGAAAAAAATGGACATTTCAGAGAGTATGCTGAAATAAGTAGAACAGTTAAGTAGAGGTACGCAGCAATGACATTTTCAATTGTGCAAATAGACAAGTGCAGATAAAAATTGTGTGTGTGTGTGTGTGTGTGTATGTATGTGTATATATATATATATATATATGTGTGTGTGTGTGTAAACATATGTAAAGTGAATAAAGACTATAGCATTGCTAAAATAGCAGATTTTAGAGTGGCCTTTTATTGTGGCCAGCCTGAGGCACACCTGTGCAATAATCATGCTGTCTAATCAGCATCTTGATATGCCACACCTGTGAGGTAGATGGATTCTCTCAGCAAAGAAGAAATGCTCACTAGCACAGATTTAGACAGATTTGTGAACAATATTTGAGAGAAATAGGCCTTTTATGTACAAAGTCTTAAATCTTTGAGTTCAGCTCATTAAAAATGGGGGCAAAAACAAAAGTATTGCGTTTATAATTTTGTTATATATTTTAGTACATATACATGAATGTAAAATTTAAGACAATGTATTGTGAGGTGTATATATATAGATATACATAAAATAGTGCAGATGTATGTAAGGAACAATATGTGTCGCGAATGAGGAGTATAAAATAACACAATATGTAATAATATGTTCATTGTATGTACATATTACATGTTATATACAGTGTTTCATAGAGTTTAGTGTAGAGTTCAGTAGTGTGATGGTGGATGGAAAAAGCTTTACCTGAACCTGCTGGTTCTGGTGCATATATTCCTGTATCTCCTTCTTGATGGAAGGAGGTTAAGCAGTTAGTTACTGGGTTGTGAAGAGTCCTTGATGATGATGTGAGGTCTGCACAGACATCTGCTGTGGTAAAAGGTGCTTAAAGGCAGGTAAGTTGGGTGCCAGTGATGCATTGGGCGATTACACACAGTGGAGCCTCTGTACCATACATAATTGAGTTGGAGCAGTAAAGAAGCCATTAAAATCCCTGGGGACAGTTGAGCTTTCTTAAGACTCCTCAAAAACTACAGGCGTCGTTGTGCCTTTCTAACCAGAGCAGAAGTTTTTTGGTGCCAGGACAGATCCTTAAGAGATGTGAACTCCCAAAACCTTAAAGCTAAAGACCCGTTCTACCTTAGCTCCATTTATGTAGACTGGGAAATGTCTCCTGCTGTTAGATTTTCGAAAGTCCACAATGAGCTCTCTGGTCTTTGTGGCATTGAGGGTCAGGTTGTTAATGGCACACAATGCTGTCAGTCTTCGGATATCTTCCCTGTAGGCCGATTCGTCATGTTACTGATCTGGCCGACCACTCTGGTGTCATCTGCATACTTGAAGATTTTGGAGTTATGCAGAGGAGCACAGTCGTGGGTGAACAGGAGTAGAGTAGTGGGATTAAAACACTGCCAGTGTTCAGAATGAGGGATACCTGTTTGCCCAACCTAACAGATTGAGGTCTGTTGGTGAGAAAGTGCAGACTCCATTTGCAAGTGGAGGTGTAGATACCCAGGTAATTGAGCTTAGTGATCAGTACAGTGGGGAGGCCTGTATTGAATGCAGAGCTATTGTCAATGAACAGCATTCTGATGTAGGTGTTGTTTTTATTCAGGTGGTTAAGGGCTAAATGAAGAGCACTGGAAACTATATCCTCTGTCGACCTGTTTGGGTGATAGGCAAACTGCTGTGGGTCCAGTGTAGGTGGTAGGCCCGCAGTGAGATGATTCAGGACCAGTTTCTCAAAGCACTTCATAATAATAGGGTAAATGCAACTGGGTGAAAGCCATTTAAACATTCGGCAGCTGAGTGCTTAAGCACTGGTATGATGGTTATAGTCTTCAGGCATGTTGAAACCGTGGCTTGGGCCAGTGACAGGTTGAAAATATCAGTGAAAACCTATGCCATTTGTCCAGTGCATGCTCTGAGAACACGTCCCGGTATGCCGCCCGGACCAGCTGCCTTGCGTGAATACACTCTGCTAAATGCTAAATAGATGTCCATTGTTGAGAGTGAAAGTGAACTGTGAGCAGTAGAAGAGTCAGCGGTTGAGGTAGAACATATCTATTACTCATTTAATCAATATAATTAAAAAGTGTATTCCATTAATTCGTTTTATTTTATATATTATACAACCAAGCAGGCATTTTATTTTAAATTGTTAAAAAGGCCAGTTACAAACTTCAGTAAAGTAGCAGAGGAACTGTCAAAATTGAATTAATCTAAATACAGATGGATACGGATAACTGTATCTGGCATTAAACCCCTTTTAGTTAAGCATATTTTAGAAAAAGGAATGAGTCACTGGAAAGGTTTACCATTTTATATTTAATAACTAATAACTAATTTTGCATCATTTCTCCGTCACATGCAACAGTTTATGGAATGATAGACAGTAAACAAATAAAAAAACAGGAAAAAGGTTTCATATAGCGCCTTAAAAATGACTCAGAAAAGTGCTTTAAAACACTAATTGTTAGATAGCCCTTTTAGTATTTTTTTTATACTTGTGCCTAGGTACGCTGATAAAAGCAAAAACTGATAAAAGCAAAAACTTGGAACCTACCCATAAAATCCATAAGATATTCAGATACACTACATATACATGCCTATTAAGTTATATACTGGACACACAGTAGTTGATAGATACTAGTAGATGGTAGAAGAGGAGATTTACAGTCCCCAGCATATAGGCAACCTCCAATTTATTCTTTTTGCGTGTTTGACTAACACATTGACAACGATTTGGGTTATCAAAAGATTATTAAGGCAATGATACAGAATTTCAGCATTCATTCAGTGATAGTAACAGCTATATGTATAAAACAACTTTAAAATTTTACTTTTTGTTTGAACCTAAACATTTAAAAATAATCAAAAACAAACAAATGCAAACAAGAAACACCATGTAAAAAAAACACACCTAGATGCAAATATCAAGAATTTAAGGCTGTAATTCCAATGTATTGTTTAATTCATCTTTTAATCCCACACCCATGACTCAAAACCACAAAATATCGAAATTAATGATTTTCTTAAAAATACCAAACTTGTATTCTGTTAAAAACCATGAGCTGCAAACATATTCAAACATCTCAAACACATTCTTAATTATATGGGGGCTGTGATTACCACTATAATTATTTGCTTTTAAGCCTCAACATACAGATTTCACATATCCATAGTAAAAGATATAAACAGGCATCTATTTGGCTTGAAAAAAATCAAGGCACTGATTTTTCATTGCCTTAGAAAAACTTATAAAATAGAAAATAAAATGGTTTAATTAAATGTCTACCCATTAAAAAGGTTTATTTAAATCAAGTTGTACTGTGTGTCTACTGCTGTTATTCTTCTGCAGAGTGATGACAGGCTGTACAAGAACTGAATATGAAGAGTTTGAATTTGGTTAGGCAGTCCCTGTTTCACCTCTTTTTAGTAATACCTCTAATCAATATACTGTGAAAGCCAGCGGAAGCCCTCCCCATATCCCTCTCTCTTGAGCACGCTGCACATGAACACTTCCAGTGGTCTGGTATTCAGTTCTTTCAGGGGAATATTACCCTGGAGAAAGAGCAGATATATACAATTTATTTGATCATTAATTGTACCTGTTAACTACAGTCAAAATTTAGAGAAGTTTTTAAAAAAGGCTTGTCTTACCTTGCCAGTTGTCTGCCCATACAATCCAAACATTTCACGAAGTTTCTCCTCACTTATGGCCTCAGGTTTATCAATCTTGTTGCCAAGAATCAAAACAGGCACATTTCCAATGGTTTCATCGGTCATTAGTGCCTGTTGTAGGAATGCACAAAGTGTCAGACTTGCATATGATCAAATCTAAGTGCAAAATAGTTGCTCACATGTCATATTTGGTTCTAAAATGTAGTTTTTTTGTGTACGTTATTGTGGGTGTCACTGCACCATCTAGCCTAAAGGCTATTTCTCAAAGTAGAGCTGGTGAATAATCAATGGATGTTCCAAGATGGCACTGCAGTTGGCTGCCTCAGTGTGGAGCTCTCCAGTTGCTTTACTGCTTTTGTTTGTTTGTCATGTCTTTTGTGCACCACACAATCTTCTCGTTTTTGTTTATTCGGACATTTTGCTGGACATTGTAGTTGGTGGAGCAGGGCGCTCTTTAAAAGCTTTAAGATGCGTAAGCACGGAAAGCGAGCTTGGAATGCCAGCATGGCTTAGAACCTCGCAGCATAGTGTACATCCGGCAAATTTTTGCTTTTTACCCAACAAAATGGACGAACTTCTCCTGCTCTCCCAGACAAATAAGGACTTTTTTTTTTTTTTTACTCAGTTGCTCTGTGTTTCATCTGCTGGGCATGCAGCGCATTACATCTGCAGCGCTTCAAAAGCTGGCCGATTGAATCGCAGACACTGAGCAACAACACCCGGACTCTGCTATAATAATTCTCGGGGACTTTAATAAAGCAAACCTAACATTGAAACTTCCAAAATTCAAACAGCATATTACATGCCCCACCAGAGACAAAAACATTTTGGACCACTGCTACACCACAATCAAGGATGCATATCGCTCCAGCTGCAGAGCTGCTTTAGGACTCTGACAACTGCCTGGTTCATCTTCTCCCTACATACAGGCAAAAACTTACATGGACCAATGAAACAGAGCTGGCATTATAAGCACTGATTAAAGTGTTTTTGAAGCTGCTGCCTCTGATTTGGATGAGCTCACAGACTAACATCTTACATCAGTTTCTGAAGGATATATGGTAAATAAGCCATGGTATACAGCAAGACTCAGATAGCTTCGTCAGGCCAAAAAGGATGTCCACAGGAATAGGGACAGAATCTTGTACAATTAGTCAAGAAACACAATGACAAAGGAGATCTCAGTAACTGTCTGGGTTGGCTCAGCTTCACAATCAGACATCAGAAGACCACAGAGGACCACAGAGGACAGGCTCTGGCATGGAGAAGCTGATGCTGGAACTGTGATGATCACAAATGCTGAGCTCATAAAACTAGGAGCTACTAACCATATAGACTGTATAAGACTGCAGAACGAACATCACTTATAATCTTATACTCCAGTAATCATGTTAGTTCTCACTCTCCAGTGTTCTGTATTGTTGAAAGATTTATGATCAAACTCTTGATGTCACCCAAAGAAGGATGGGTTCCCCTTTTCAGTCTGGTTCCTCTCAAGATTTCTTCCTCATAACATCTAAGAGAGTTTTTCCTTGCCACAGTCACCGGCTTGCTCATCAGGGACAAATTCACACCATTCACCTTAACGGTTGATTTGTGTAAAGCTGCTTTGAGACAATGTCTGTTGTGAAAAGCGCTATACAAATAAACCTGACTTGACTTGACTCTTAATTGCTGCTTACACTTCCTCCTTACTAATCCTATCCACTTCCTGTTTTACCATCTCCAGATCATCCAACCTTCTCCCTCTCTCTCTCTCATTTTCCTAGTTCATCAGCTGCTCAAAATACTAACTCCATCGTCTCAATGCACTCTCCTCACTAGTCAACACATTTCCATCTCCATTTTTTATTGCTCTAACTTGCAGCACATCCTTTCCAGCTCGGTCCCTCTGCCTGGCCAATCGGTATAAATCCTTTTCTCCTTCCTTTGTGTCCAACCTCTCATACAGCTCCTCATATGCCTTTTCCTTGGCTTTTGCCACATACCTTTTCACCTGCTGCCGCATATCCTTGTACTCTTGTCTATTTTTCTCATCATTTTGTCGAACTGTTTTGCCAACCTCTTTCTTCTTATGCTCTCCTGCACTCCCTCATTCCACCACCATGTCTCTTTTCATACTTTATTTCCAAATGTCACACCAAGTATCTTTCTCGCTGTCTTCTTTATCACTTCTGCTTTCACTTCGCTTAGTAGTTGCCTAATCATCCAGCACCTCTTCACCACCACCGAGCCCCTGTCTGGCCTCTTCCATGAATCTCATACTACAGTCTTCCCCCTTTAGTTACCACCATCTTATTCTTTTTTTCAGGCCTCACTCTACTCCTCCTCTTCTTTTTCACTTCCAAAACCATCCTACAGACCACCATTCGATGCTGTCTAGCTACACTGTCCCCTGCCAACACCTTACAGTCTCCAATCTCCTTCAGGTTGCATCTCCTACATAGAATATAGTCCGCCTGTGTGTCCACTCTTATACGTCACCTTATGCTCCTTCTTCTTCTTAAAATAAGTGTTCACCACCACCACCATTTCCATCCTTGTACAATGCCTTCCATCTGCCCTTCCACATTCCTCTCCTTAAGACCGTACCTTCCCATTACTTCCTCATCACCTCTGTTCCCTTCACCAACATACCATTAGAAGAAGAAGAAGAATAGAAGAGGAATAGCCTTTATTTGTCACATATACATTACAGCACAGTGAAATTTGTTCTTCGCATATCCCAGCTTGCTTAGAAGCTGGGGTCAGAGCGCAGGGTCAGCCATGATACGGCGCCCTGGAGCATAGAGGGTTAAGGGCCTTGCTCAAGGGCCCAAGAGTGGAAGCTTGGCGATACCGGGGCTTGAACCACCGACCTTCCAATCGGTAACCCAGCGCCCTAAACGCTGGAGCTACCACTCCCCTATTATAGTCTGCCCCAATCACCAATCGTTTATTCCTAGGTACACCATCTACCACTTCATCTAACTCACTCCAGAATTTTTCATTCTCCTCCAGCTCACAGCCGACTTGTGGAGCACAAGCTCTGATGACATTTATCATCACCCCTCCAACTTCTAGCTTCACGTTCATCACCCTATCAGAAACACTCTTCACCTCCACTACACTTTTACTGTACTCTTCCTTCAGGATCACCCCTACACCATTTCTCTTTCCATCCACACCATGATAGAACAGTTAAAACTCCACTGTCCTACGCTTCTGCATTTTCTGCCCTCTCTGTAGTCCTCTTCCTTCTCTTGTGGCGGTCGCTTCAACCCAGGCCTCGACCGACCCGTTATGAATTCGTGATCCACATATTTGATTTGGCACGTTTTGCGCTGGATGCCCTTCCCAACACAACCCTCCCCATTTATCCGGGCTTGGGACCGGCACTAAGAGTGCACTGGGTAGTGCAACCCTAATGGCTGGGTTCATTATATTTTTATTAGTAAATATCATTATTTCAAAATAATTAATATGACCAAGATGGCGGTGCGTGCACAATGCGAGGCCCAGCATCTCTTCAGATTTAGCGATTTAGTAGCAATTTCTCCATCAACAGCAAGTTTATCGGCTTGCATACATCTCATACAGCCGACAAGTATTATTAGACATCGGCCACACTTCAAGATACGGTTTTTCAACAGACTTTGAACTCCCTCGGGGAATCGCCTGAACACCGCGGTCCGATGATCCTGCTCGGCCGACAGTGAGACCACAGAGTCGGCGCCAAAACCATAAACAAAGGAGGGGGAAGCGAGGCAGCATCAGGGCTAGGCTAAGGCTAAACCTGCATCAACCATCAATTCCAAGCATCTTCCTTGCTAATGTAAAGTCTCTTGCAAATAAAATGGAGGAGCTGCTGCTCCGGATATCATCACACAAGTGAATTAAGGATTGTAATGTCATGATTTTTACAGAACAATGGCTCAACGACAACATTCCCAGCAGCTCCATTGAGCTCGAGGGTCGCAGTGTTTTTTGGGCGAACAGGACGGCAGAGGACTCTGGTAAGTGCAGAGGTGGAGGTCTGTGCATTTATGTTAACAAATCATGGTGTACGGACTGTACTGTTACTGAAAATCATTGCTCTGTTCATTTTGAGTATTTGATGATTAGGTGCAGACCCTTTTATTTACCAAGAGAATTCTCAGCCATTGTTGTGACTGCGGCGTACATTCCGCTGGATGCTAATGCTAAGCTAGCTATGGAGGAACTGCACGCAGCTATCAGCAAACAGCAGTCTGCACATCCCGAAGGAGTTATTGTTGTTGCTGGAGATTTCAACCACTTCAACCTGAGATCTGTTTTTCCAAAATTTCACCGCAATGTCTCCTGCTTTACCAGAGGGGACAAAACACTGGACCAGGTATACACAAACATACCTGGGGCATACATGGCTATTTCCCTCCCCCACTTGGGTCAGTCTGATCACCTCTCTTTGTTCATGCTACCTAAATACACACCACTGATCAAACGGGTAAAACCTGCTGTGAGGACCGTAAAAGTATGCCCAGAGGGGGCCATTTCTTCTCTACAGCAACAGTTTCAGGATACTGACTGAAACATGTTTGCCTCACAGGTCACACTGGACTATCACACGGACATGGACATTTACACTTCATCTGTTTTGGACCATATTAACACGTGCATTGACAATGTCACTACCGTCAAACACGTGAAATGCTTTCCTAATCAGAAGCCGTGGATGAACTCTGAAGTCCGTCTCCTGTTAAAAGCAAGAGATTACAGAGGACTACAACAGAGCCAGGGCCAACCTAAAAAGAGGCATCAGGAAAGCAAAACTCACATTCAAAGTCCAGCTAGAAGAGCACTTCCATATCTCTGACCCCAGACGCATGTGGAAAGGCATCCAGACCATCACAGACTACAATTGCACAGCCCAACCAACCAGCAGTGCCTTCCAACCGGACAAACTCAATCGCTTTTTTGCTTGCACAGGACATTTCACCTCAACCACAGATTCTTCTACAGATTACAGCCCACTTGCACTCTCAACAACGGAAGTCTATTCAGTGTTTAGCAGAGTGGATGCACGCAAGGCAGCCGGCCTGGATGGTATACCGGGACGTGTTCTCAGAACAGCATGGGCTGGACAACTGGCACAGGTTTTTACCTACATTTTCAACCTGTCATTGGCCCAAGCCACAGTTTCTACATGCCTGAAGACCATTACCATCATACCTGTGCCTAAGCACTGTATGCTGGAATGCCTAAATGACTTTCGCCCGATTGCACTCACCACTATCGCTATGAAGTGCTTTGAGAAAAAGGTACTGAATCACCTGACTGGGGCCTACCACCTACACTGGCCCCACACCACTTTGCCTATCTCCCGAACAGGTCAACAGAGGATGCCATTTTAACGACCCTAACCCTAACCCACCTGGATAAAAGCAACACCTACATCAGAATGCTGTTCATTGACTATAGCTCTGTATCAATACAGTCCTCCCCACTGTACTGATCACTAAGCTCAATGAACTGGGTATCTGCACCTTCACTTGCAGATATATTCTAGACTTTCTCACCAACAGACCTCACTCTGTTAGGTTGAGCAACCAGGTATCCTCAAAGCTCATTCTGAACACTGGCATCCCGAAGGGCTGTGTTCTGAGCCCACTACTCTACTCCCTGTTCACCCACAATTGTGCTCCTCTGTATAACTCCAACATCTTCATCAAGTATGCAGATAACACCACCGTGGTCGGCCAGATCGACGACAACAACGAATCGGCCTACAGGGAAGAGATCCGTAATCTAGCATGGTGTGCCACCAACAACCTGACCCTCAACTCCACGAAGACTAAAGGGCTCATTGTGGACTTCCAGAAATCCAACAGCAGAAGACATCTACCAGTCAACATCAATGGAACTGAGGTAGAACGAGTCTCCAGCTTTAAGTCCCTGGGAGTTCACATCTCTGAGGATCTGACATGGCAGCAGAATACTTCAGCCCTGGTTAAAAAAGCGTAAAAGTGCCTGTAGATAGAAGTCTCAAGAAACTCATCTGTCCCCGGGGATTTTAACGAGTTTTTACCGCTGCATTATTGAGAGCATCCTGACCAACTCCATCACTATATGGTATGAAAGCTCTACTGCGTGTGAACGCAAAGCCCTGCAAAGGGTGGTCAAAACTGCCCAACGCATCACTGGCACCCAACTACCTGCCATTAAACACCTTCATCACAGCAGATGTCTGCACAGAGCTCACAACATTATCAAGGACTCTTTACATCCCATCCATAAACTGTTTAACCTCCTTCCATCAAGAAGGAGATACAGGAACATACGCACCAGAACCAGCAGGTTCAGGGACAGCTTTTTTCCATCCACCATCACACTACTGAACTCAACAGTACACCCCTAAATCACTACAAAACAAAACACTGTATATAACCTCTGTACTATACATGTACATATTACATATTTTTGTATTACTCATTACATCTGCACTACTTTTATCTGTGTATCTTTATATCCCTACTGTACATTCTGCCCAACATTCCATCATTGTGTATATAACCTGTTTGTGTGTGTGTGTGTATATATATATATA
>MU579433.1:58035-91234 GCA_024362625.1 Silurus asotus | reverse complement strand
TATATATATATATTCTTAATGTCCACACATCTCTGCACTGTTACTGCCTTTATATCTATTCACTGTACATATGTTTACATATTTATCACTTGCTGTATATATGCCACATAATTAACTGCACTTTTGCATGATGGTTACATTTTGCACTTCTGGTAGACGCCAAACTGCATTTCGTTGCTGTATACCTGTACAATGCAATGACAAATATATATATATATTCTTAATGTCCACACATCTCTGCACTGTTACTGCCTTTATATCTATTCACTGTACATATGTTTACATATTTATCACTTGCTGTATATATGCCACATAATTAACTGCACTTTTGCATGATGGTTACATTTTGCACTTCTGGTAGACGCCAAACTGCATTTCGTTGCTGTATACCTGTACAATGCAATGACAAAGTTGTATGTATGTATGTATGTATGTATGTATCTATCTAAAACTCCATAAAAACAATTCCCTATAAGTTTTTTGGTCTATCGTTCTCTCCATGCGAGACCAGAAATATCAGCTAAAAAAAATGCACATAACCTGGGGCACGAGATTCGAACCGTGGTAAAGCGGGGGTTTATTGTAGTTATTTACATTTAAATGATACAGTAGCTCACAAAAGTGAGTACACCACTCACATTTTGGCCACTTTTTTCAGTATATCTTCTGCACTGACAATACTATAGAAATTAGGGGTGCACCAAAATAAAATTTTTTTGATTATTTTAAAATACTTTTTGTATAATTAATTGTGTTAACATTAGACTTTATAATTTTGTGAAATGTAATTATCAAAACTAAAACACTACAAATAAAATCAGAAAAGTATCAAACCAAGAATTAAACAAAATCTTTGAGAAAAAAAACTTTTAAGTGCAAAACAGCATTTAAACAAACAAGGGATGGGAGTTTCTTTAAGTGTTTAAAGGTTCTGGCATGGAGAAGCTAATGTTGGATCTATGACTATCGTAAAGTTGAGCTATTTTCTGAGTTGCTCAGTAGCTCCTGGTTCCATAACCTCAACTGACTGTATAAGACTGTAGAAAGGTAATTACTCACAATCTCATATTCCGGTGCTCATATTAGTTCTCACTCTCCGCTGTTTTGTATTGTTCTAAGACTTATAATTATAATCTTGATATCACCCAAATGAGTATGGGTTCCCCTTTTGAGTCTGGTTCCTATCAAGCTACTTTCCTTATAACATTTAATGGAGTTTTTCCTTGCCACAAAGTAAGAAGATGGATAAATGCTTTCAGCAGGTAACAGTTAACAGATTTGTCCGTTTTGTGAATGTCAGTTTTGGCTTAGATGTAAGGAATTAGTTGATATCTTTGTGTTTTGACAATATAATTAACATTTTGTCTATATTCACGGCAGTGCCAAGTCTGCTTTACAGAGGGCTTTACTACAAAAAAGTCATGCAGCACTCGGCACAGAGATTGTATATTTTATTTTCAGAAATAAACTGATATTGATTAGTTCACTATACAAATCTATGTTTTGGTTTTTGTAATTGACTGGACATAAGGCATCTCATCAGATGTTGTAAATGGGTGGACAAACAGGACATCCCAAAGTCACTGTAGCAGCACCCCAGAAGATGCCTTTAACCTCTCCAAATTCTGCACATTCATGTTTTTACATATTAACGTTATATTAATGCTACTTTTTATTTGTCAACAAAAATATGGCATTTTTCCCAATATTCGTTTTTCGTCATAATGGTTTTGGTTTAATATTTAAAAAAAAAATTTAATAAAAAAAAATAAAAACCCTCAAGAAAATAACTTACGTCAAGTTCTGTTTTGGATTCAGCCAGTCTTGGATGGTCTACACAATCAACAAGAAAGACAATGCCATTGATGGCGGGGAGGTAGTTTTTCCACACTCTTCGTGCTAGGATGCAAGTGATACAAAAGGTTTTATTCAAGTATTTTGCCAGAGAGGCAAATGCATGAACACACACACACACACACACACACACACACACACACACACACACACACACACACACACACACAAAAAGAATAAAAAGTGTATCATGCTACAATAAAAAGTACTTGCCCTGTGCATGGCCACCAAGGTCAAAGGTAGTAAAAGTCATACCAGCAATCGTCAGCTCTTCAGAAGCTAAGGAAATGCAAAAACATGTCTTACATCCAAGGAAAGATAATAATTAGCACCAATTTGCTATATTATAAAGAAAACAGAGATGTGAGATACATTTAAAAGTACATCACATCCTGAAAACGTGGCTTATTTTATTAACTTGTTACTTGCTTTGTAATTTGCTTTTTTATTTTTGTTTAACAATTACTTTAATCCTTAATTGCAGGTTTTAGACATCACTTCCTTTGTAGCATAAAGAAATATGAATACTTTTTTTAATTCTATTAGCTTCTAGCACTAAAAGTACGGAACATTTTATAATTTATTTCTTGCATTAGCTGTACAACACAGAATAAAATAACCAGTAGATAAGCCAGTAACCTATTGTCATCTCGTAGCAAGAATACAGACAAACCCAACTTTTCCTTGTTCTATTCTGTATATCACTTAAGTATTGCACCATATGTAATGAGTACAAAAATATCCAGGCATGTATAACTAAAAAAAAAAACAAAAAAAACAATCAGATCTTTAGCTATACACTGAAAATGTTTAGTTTTCAGATAATACAAAATGATAGCTTTCATTTCCTGACATGTATCTCTACCTGATATTTACATGTTCAAACAACCTAAAAAATGGCACCTTGTTTGAACAAACATTTTTTGTGATTACAACTCATCAATTAAGATTAAAATTACATCTATATCAAAAATTTAAATCATAGGTTCTTTCAATATGTTTAAATATTTACCATATTTTTCAGGCTATAAGACAATTTTTTTCCCACGTTTTAAACCCTGTGGCTTAAACAACAAAGCGGCTTATTTATGAATTTTTCCTGGGTTTTTCCCGGTTTTACAAACTTAAAGCCAAAAAAACTGAGCCCCATAACATTAGACCAATAAAATTGCCGAAGGGGTTAAGGTGAACCAAATAAATTCGTTATAATAAATCGCGCTCCCACTGAATCGGGCCGCATCACATCATAAATATGGATGAGGTTCCTCTGACGTTTGACCTGCCGCTCACTCGGACTGGCAACAGAAAATGCGAATCATTCGTCACGCTGAAAACAACCGGGCATGAAAAAAAACTCACTTTTTTTTCATTTATTTTTTTTTATTGTAATCGTAGGTGCATGTCCACTGTGGGAGACAATCTAAAAAAAAAAATCCAGAAATCACTATATATGATTTATATGAACTATTTATTTGTATGATACAGCTGCAAATAAGTATTTGAACACCTGTCTATCAGCTAGAATTCTGACCCTTAAAGACCTGTTAGTCTGCCTTTAAAATGTCCACCTCCACTACATTTATTATCCTAAATTAGATGCACCTGTTTGAGGTCGTTAGCTGCATAAAGACACCTGTCCACCCCATACAATCAGTTTAAATCCAACTACTAACATGGCCAAGACCAAAGAGCTGTCCAAAGACACGAGAGACAAAATTGTACACCTCCACAAGGCTGGAAAGGGCTACAGGGAAATTGCCAAGTAGCTTGGTGAAAAAAGGTCCACTGTTGGAGCAATCATTAGAAAATGGAAGAAGCTAAACATGACTGTCAATCTCCCTCGGACTGGGGCTCCATGCAAGATCTCACCTCATGGGGTCTCAATGATCCTAAGGAAGGTGAGAAATCAGCCCAAAACTACACGGGAGGAGCTGGTAAATGACCTGAAAAGAGGTGGGACCACCGTTTCCAAGGTTACTATTGGTAATACACTAAGACGTCATGGTTTAAAATCATGCATGGCATGGAAGGTTCCCCTGCTTAAACCAGCACATGTCCAGGCACATCTTAAGTTTGCCAATGACCATTTGGATGATCCAGAGGAGTCATGGGAGAAAGTCATGTGGTCAGATGAGACCAAAATAGAACTTTTGGGTCATAATTCCACTAAACGTGTTTGGAGGAAGAAGAACTATCCCAAGAACACCATCCCTACTGTGAAGCATGGGGGTGGTAGCATCATGCTTTGGGGTGTTTTTCTGCACATGGGACAGGGCGACTGCACTGTATTAAGGACAGGAAGCACACAGCCAGGATAACCAAGGAGTGGCTCTGTAAGAAGCATATCAAGGTTTTGGTGTGGCCTAGCCAGTCTCCAGACCTAAACCCAATAGAGAATCTTTGAAAGGAAGCTCAAACTCCGTGTTTCTCAGCGACAGGCCAGAAACCTGACTGATCTAAAGAAGATCTGTGTGGAGGAGTGGGCCAAAATCCCTCCTGCAGTGTGTGCAAACCTGGTGAAAAACTACAGGAAACGTTTGACCTCTGTAATTGCAAACAAAGGCTACTGTACCAAATATTAACATCAACTTTCTCAGGTGTTCAAATACTTATTTGCAGCTGTATCATACAAATAAATTGTTAAAAAAAAATCATACATTGTGATTTCTGGATTTTCTTTTTTTCTAGATTATGTCTCTCACAGTGGACATGCACCTACGATGAAAATTTTAGACCATTTGCCGTTTATTTGGCAAAAAAAGTGTTGGCGAGAGGGAATATTAAACCGCGGCTCGAGTACATTCATCAGCTGACGAAATCCTTCACACTCATTCACGCTGCACGGTTGCATATCTTTTGCTACATCCCCAATGCTTTAGTTATGCTATTGCCCAGTCCGACGTATCACTAAGAGGCTGCTTAAATGCTGCGGACAGTAGAAGTTGTTTCCTAACCGGCTCTCTCCCGTTTGTGCTTATCGACACATTGGCATGATGTCGTCTCAAATGAACAGTCATATTAGAAGTGTTAGCATTAGCATATTGAATGCATTTTGCACAATGCTTGCATACAGTTGCAGTTCTATCTACTGTTTTATTTCCATTGTCATCGTAAGTAACATGAAATCCAAAATGTTCCCACACACTGGTTTTGAACTCCGGGCAGCCTTCATTTTCCTCCACTTGCCATTTCTGCAGCACTCCTTACTCAACTTTTACTGTCTATATGTTCACGCGAAACCGTCTGAGGCAAAACTGAGCACGGGGCTACATTGCGCATGCGTCGAACCGTGCGACGCACACACGAACCAAACCTAAACAAGCGAACCGAACGGTTTGGGTGTTTTTCCATGTACCGTGCCACACCCTAATATATAAACAAACACACAGTATAGACCAAAAGTTTGGACACACCTTGTCATTCAAAGAGTTTTCTTTATTTTCATGGCTATAAAAATTGTAGAGTCACACTGAAGGCATCAAGGGCTATTTGACCAAGAAAGAGAGTGATGGGGTGCTGCGCCAAATGACCTGGCCTCCACAGTCACCGGACCTGAACCCAATCGAGATGGTTTAGGGGTGAGCTGGACCGCAGAGTGAAGGCAAAAGGGCCAACAAGTGCCAAGCATCTCTCGGGGAACTCCTTCAAGACTGTTGGAAGACCATTTCAGGTGACTACCTCTTGAAGCTCATCAAGAGAATGCCAAGAGTGTGCAAAGCAGTAATCAAAGCAAAAAGTGGCTACTTTGAAGAACCTACAATATGACATTTTTCAGTTGTTTTACAGTTTTTTGTTAAGTATATAATTCCACGTGTGTTAATTCATAGTTTTGATGCCTTCAGTGTGAATCTACAAATTTCATAGTCATGAAAATAAAGAAAACTCTTTGAATGAGAAGGTGTGTCCAAACTTGGTCTGTACTGTATTTTATATATATATATATATACAAATAAAAATGTGTGCATGCACATTAAATCATTAAAAAGTGGAAGTAAAAAGGCCTCTGCCTCATCTTTTCCTCTTTGACCAAAACGTCCTCCACACTGGTATCAAGCAGGCTTGCCAGCTGCTCCCCATGTCTCCCTCAAAAAGATGCACAGGTGGTCCAGCTGGCCAAAGACAATCTGACGACATATGGGTGCAGTTAAGCTCTCTACTTTGTTTTGCCTCTTCTTTTCCCTGCTCCACCCACGCAGCCACAGGCTCTTCTTCCTCACCACCTTCTATCTAGCCTTTCTTTGTCTGTGTTCTCTCACCCACATTTGGATGATCCAAACATCATAGGTGCTGCTGATGCACAGAGCCCAGGCATTTCATGGACCACTGCCTGGAAATGAAGGTGGTTTCAGTGGTTAGCTCCCCGATGTGCAAAGATCAAACCCAATCAAGCCAGGATGCACCGAATACATCCAAGGGCATACATACCATGGTCAGATCCCCTCATGATCCCAGACACATTGTTTGTCTTATTTACTTGTTCCTGTAGTCAGTAAACTCGACTACCACTATATTTTCTCTCACTTTATCATATTTGTGTATATTAAATCTGTTCGTGATTATGAGCACTATGCCGGCTGTGTGTCTGACTTTGAGCACAGGTGAGGACTCGTTTGATTTGCAAACGGTGGCGTTGGAGATGGAGGTTATGGAGAAACAGATTCGCGAGCTGCATGAAAAACATGCCCGGCTGCGAGAGCGGAAAGCGGCGCTGGAAACATCCCGGGCGGACGCGCACTCGTCCCAGGTAAATTCCCGGGTTGAACCCAACGCTCCCAGCACCTCAACTCCGCGTGTTTCTCTGCCCAGACCCAGCGCACCTACATCTCCAGCAAAGGTGCAACACGGACCATGGATGCGGCAGCGGCGGAAGAGACAAGCAAAGCCCCGGTCGAGGGCGCCTCTCCCGCCACCACTACAGGCCTTCGAGATCTCGACCGAGAACCGCTTCGCCCCTCTCCGCGAGACGGAACGCGACACTGTGATTCTCGGAGATTCCATCGTCCGGCATGTCCGCGCTACCGGAGCTAAAGGTAAGGTGCACACTTGCTGTTTTCCTGGTGCTCGTGTTCTTGATGTCGCTGCGCAGGTACCCGCGATCCTAAAGGAGAACTTCGGAGCGGTTGTTCTTCATGCCGGAACGAACGACACCAGGCTGAGACAAACAGAGATCTTAAAGAGGGATTTCAGGATCCTGGTGGAGACGGTACGCAGCACATCACCCACAACCAGGATTATAGTGTCAGGACCTCTTCCCACTTACCAGCGAGGAGCTGAGAAGTTTAGTAGACTTTTAGCTCTAAATGAATGGTTACAGTCATGGTGTCGAGAACATAAACTTCTCTTTGTTAATAACTGGAACTGTTTCTGGGAGCGTCCTAGGTTCTTCCGCCCTGATGGCCTGCACCCCAGCAGAGTTGGAGCAGCAGTGCTATCAGAAAACATCTCTAGGATACTTCACACCATCTGACTGGTAAGACATCAGGAAATTTACAACAATGAGAACACGCATACAACAGACCAAATAGTTACAAGTTCACACACAGCCCAGTTTATAGAAACCGTGTCTATTCCTCGTGTAGTAAAACCAAGAATTAAATACGCAAGATCCAGAAATAATCTGATTGAAGTTAAAACTGAAAAATGCCAGATAAACAAACACCAAAAAGTTTTAAAGTTTGGTCTTTTAAACATTAGATCACTTGCACCCAAAGCACTGATTATAAATGAGATGATCACAGAGAATAATCTCGATGCCCTCTGTCTCACTGAGACCTGGATTAAACCAGGTGATTATATGGGTCTAAACGAGTCGACACCGTCAGGATACGTTTATAAGCATGAGCCGCGTCAGACTGGTCGTGGGGGGGGTGTAGGAACCATTTATACTGCCTCTCTTAATGTTAGTCAGATGTTAGGATTCAGCTTTAAATCATTTGAAGTGCTCGTTCTTAAAGTTGTACTTTCAGACAGACATAGAAAACTCGCTCTGGTAACCGTGTACAGACCCCCAGGAGCCTACGCTGAATTTCTTCAAGAGTTTGCTAGTTTTCTAACAGATCTCTTGCTCAATTTTGATAAAGTGCTGCTTGTAGGAGATTTTAATATTCATGTAGATGATGTAAATGATGCTCTAGGATTATCATTTGTTGACTTATTAAACTCTTTTGGGGTTAAACAAAACATCACTGGACCAACTCACCGTTTTAACCACACATTAGACTTAGTAATATCCCACGGAGCAGACGTCACTGATATAGATATTTTACCTCAGAGTGATGACATCACAGACCATTACCTCATACTGTTCACACTACCGGTAGAGCAGATTAGCCGTGTTGCACCACGTTATCGACTTGGTAGGACTATTGTTCAGAACACTAAGGACAGATTCATAAATAACCTGCCTGATTTATCTCAATTTCTCACTAAACCCATAACTGCTAATAACCTTGATGAAATAACTAACAACATAGACCTTATCCTCACTAGCACATTAGACACCGTTGCCCCTATCCGGTTAAAAAAGGTTAGAGAACAAGCACCTGCACCTTGGTATAATAGTCATACGCATGCCCTCAAGAGAGCAGCACGTATTCTGGAGAGAAAATGGCGGAAAACTAAATTGGAGGTATTTAGAATTGCATATAAGGACAGTATGCTTAGCTACAGACGGGCGCTAAAAGCTGCTAGAGCTGAACACCTGAGCAAACTTATAGAAAATAACAAAAACAATCCCAGGTTCCTTTTTAGTACTGTAGCTTAGCTTACAACAAATCAGGGCTCTGGAAATTGTGTTCCATCACAGTTTAGTAGTGAGGACTTTATGATTTTCTTCACTGAAAAAATAGAGAACATTAGAAAAACAATTGTGGCAGTTCAACCTCTGACAGCATCTCCTGAGACAGTGTTACCCTCAACTCCACAACTCCACTGTTTTACATGTATAGGACAGGAAGAGCTGTATAATGTTATTGCCAAAGCTAAATCGACAACATGTCAGTTAGATCCAATTCCTACTAAACTACTGAAGGAAGTGTTATATACGACTGGTGAACCACTTCTGAATATTATTAACTCCTCACTATCGTTAGGACTCGTCCCTAAATCCCTCAAGTTAGCAGTTATTAAGCCCCTCATTAAAAAACCTAATCTGGATCCAAACACGTTATCAAATTACAGACCAATTTCAAATCTCCCATTTATGTCTAAGATTTTAGAAAAGATTGTCGCTGCCCAGTTATGTTCCTACTTGCAAGAGAACAATATATTTGAAGAATTTCAGTCAGGTTTTAGGCCCCATCATAGCACAGAAACTGCCCTAGTTAAAATAACTAATGACCTGTTTTTAGCTTCAGACCAAGGCTTCATCTCGCTGTTGGTTTTACTAGATCTTAGTGCTGCATTTGACACTATAGATCATGATCTCCTCCTAGATCGCTTACAAAATTACGTCGGCATTCAGGGACAGGCATTAAGCTGGTTTAAATCCTACCTGTCCGATCGTTACCATTTCGTAGATTTAAATGGAGAGCTATCCAGGCTAATGCAAGTAAATTATGGTGTGCCGCAAGGTTCAGTTCTAGGACCCCTGCTCTTCACAATATACATGCTCCCGTTAGGAAATATTATTAGAAGGCATGGAATTAGCTTCCATTGTTATGCTGATGATACTCAGCTATATATTTCATCTAAACCAGGCGATACAGCTCAATTAACCCGGATAACTGAGTGTGTTAAGGAAATAAGAGATTGGATGACCCATAACTTTCTACTTTTAAATTCCGATAAGACTGAGATTTTGCTCATCGGCCCTAAAACTAGTATACAGACGCTCCAGCATCTTAACCTGCATTTAGACGGATGTTCTGTAAACACTAGTTCAACGATAAAAGACCTAGGTGTTATTTTAGACAGCGACTTGTCTTTCAAAAATCATATTAATCAAGTTACAAAAACAGCCTTCTTTCACCTTAGAAATATTTCTAAGCTAAGAAATATGTTGTCCATATCGGATGCAGAGAAGCTCGTCCATGCGTTCATGACCTCCAGAATAGACTACTGTAATGCGTTACTAGGTGGATGTCCTGCGTCATTAATAAACAAGCTTCAGTTAGTCCAGAATGCAGCAGCCAGAGTTCTTACAAGGGCAAGAAAATATGATCACATAACCCCGATCTTATCGTCCCTACACTGGCTTCCTGTTAAGTTTCGAATAGACTACAAACTATTACTTCTCACTTATAAAGCACTAAATGGTTTGGCTCCCATTTATCTATCCAGTCTTTTAACACGCTACAATCCGCCACGCTCCCTGAGATCTCAAAACTCTGGGCTTCTAGTAGTTCCTAGAATAGCAAAGTCCACTAAAGGTGGTAGAGCATTTTCACATTTAGCTCCTAAACTCTGGAATAGTCTTCCTGACGGTGTTCGGGGTTCAGACACACTCACCCAGTTTAAGTGTAGATTAAAAACATATCTTTTTAGCAAAGCCTACACATAACACACATCACATCATAACCTTGTGCTCCAGAACATCTGATCACATGCACATTATCAACTTGTGCTGTTAATATCATGAACAGCAGCTACGCTAATTCCTCTCCACTGCTTCTCTTTCTCTCCCCATCCCGAGACACCCTGAGGTTTGGCCAGCTCCAGTCACCTCCCACCTCTTGGTGATTACGGACCTTTGAAGAAGTAGATGCCGAACTCGCAAACATCCTGAACCATCTAGAGACGTACCAGTGCCATTTGGATCCCGCTACATGTGTGGAGTTTTGACATTGGACCTCCTGGAGTGTTAAGGCTCTGGCATGGAGAAGCTGATGCTGGATCTGTGGTGATCAAAAATGCTGAGCTTATAAAACTAGGAGCTACTAACCATAAAGACTGTTTAAGACTGCAGAAAGAACATCACTTATAATCTTATACTCCAGTACTCATGTTAGTTCTCACTCTCCAGTGTTCTGTATTGTTGGAAAATTTATGATCAAACTCTTGATGTCACCCAGATGAGGATGGGTTCCCCTTTTGAGTCTGGTTCCTCTCAAGGTTTCTTCCTCATAACATCTAAGGGAGTTTTTCCTTGCCACAGTCGCCACGGCTTGCTCATCAGGGACAAATTCGCACCATTCACCATCACTGTTGATTTGTGTAAAGCTGCTTTGAGACAATGTCTGTTGTAAAAAGCGCTATACAAATAAACTTGACTTGACTTGACTTGACTCTCTTTAATCTGATCCTCAGATCATGGATAAGGTCATAGAAAGATGACTTAGAAGTTCCCGGAACTCAAACTACTATACTTGCATAATGTAATAATTACATTTTAGGAATGTATGCATTTTACCTTCACATGTTTGGTATCATTTTATAGGTCTCAGTGTAATTGGAAATATGATCTCGGTCCCATATCAGTAGAACAGGCGTCAGGTTTGGGGAAATTCTGTCCTACTGACATAGGGATTGCCCCTGAGAAGATCCTTACCAGGGGTTGGTTTTACAATAGGTGACATTTGGTTTTTAGGTCACCTCCTGTCCCAAGAACGGGTTTTGCTTTTATTACTTTAAATTTATTTAAAGTAAAAAAAAAAGTGTTTATGATTGTTTGGGTATGTAAGGAAATGTGGTGAAATACTCAGGTAAGCCTTCTGTAGTCAGAACTTCCCACACAGTCTCTGTGTCTCTCTATTGGCAGGTACAGTGACTAACAATTCTTTTGTAAACTGCATTGCTAAACTATTTGGTTTTAAGCTCATCATGTTGTGTAACCTTTTCATATTATTTGTTTTAGATGTGACATTTGTTTATGGCTTATTGCCTGGCAAATAAATGTAAAATTCTTGATAATGCTGAAATTTCCTGAATTCATTTATATCTGGTTGATTATGCAGCCTGGTGTAACCACAAATCTATGACCAGGATAGTACAACCCGAAGGCTCATGAACAGATGAGCATAAAGCACAACGTATGGGACCTTCTGAATTCTGACTATAACTGATTTAGCTGAAGTTTTTACTTATTGGCTAAATACATTATTCTTTATGAATGAGCAAGCATTGAGCGACCCGTTATATCCTCTGACAAAGACACAGACTGGCCAATATGCCTCCGTGAGCAGGTATTGTTAGCCAAGCACAAGGCTCTAAGCAACTCCGGGTCCATAATGAATGATTATTTTCAAAAGACGAAATGTATCTATAAAAATTAGAGAAGTACTACAACCTATAAGGTAATCAGCTTCAATTAGATATATTCAAGTTAAATCTTTATCATAAATTAGAGTCAGATTAGAGGTAAAAATATTAGAGTCATGCAACAAATTGATATCCATTTTAGTAATCTACAGCAGCGCAAGAAAGACCAACATGCAGCATACCTTCACCCACACCGGTGAATTCCCTTGTTGGGCCATTGGGTGGGGACCCTACACCATGCTTTGTTTAACTTGGGTTGTAATCAGACCTCCATCCAACAAAGCCTGGTTTGCAAGACTCAACTCAAATGAGTGCTGCTTCTTCTTCTTCCGGCTTCTCCAAATAGGGGTCGCCACAGGGGATCATCCGTCTCCACACCCCCCTGTCCTCTACATCTGCCTCTGTCACACCAACTACCTGCATGTCTTCCTTCACCACATCCATAAACCTCCTCCTTGGTGTTTCTCTTTTACTCCTTTCTGGTAGCTCCATCCTCGGCATTCTCCTACCGATACACCCCATGTCCATCCTCTGCACATGTCCAAACCATCTCAATCTCGCCTCCTTTACCTTGTCTCCAAAACGTCCTACATGCGCTGTCCCTCTAATAAACTAATTTCTAATCCTGTCTATCCTTGTCACTTCCAACAAAAACCTTAACATCTTCAACTCTGCTACCTCCAGCTCCTGTCTTTTACTCAACTCCCTTGTCTATAAACCATACACAAAAAAAATGTCCAGAGACAATATTCTTTTACTCAAAAGTAGTTGTTTTTTCTCTTTTTTGAGTGTACAGAGTAAAAAGAAGAGTGAGAACAAAGTTACAGAGTAACTGTGACTTCTTTTCATTGTCTCCTCACAAAGTTTAATTTATTCGCGGTACTGTACACTGTCATGCGGCGGTGCAGCTTGTGGAATCAGAGAAGACGCATTTCTACTAGTCAAATTATTTATTTATGTTTTGAGCCTCTGTTTTGAGCTCATATCACTATCCGGATCGATTTTAATTTTAAACTTTAAGCTTAATTTAGAAGCAAATAGTTAATATATAGATTACAAATGTAACAAACGTTAAATGACACCAGTAAAATTGGCAACTGTTTATTAAATGTTTGTAAGCTAAATTATTGTGGCAAGAATTGTGCACCACATGTACTTGACTCAGTAAAGCGTTAACAGCCTTAACTGGATTGCTGCATTAGCCCTGTTCGGACTCGAATTTCTCACGTTAACGTAAGGTATTAATAATATTTACAGGGGTTATTCGTTATTTTTTTGGCATCTGAATCCAGAATGTTGCACCCTTTTATTCACAAGCTCATTGTTGGGCTTTTGTTTATTAACTAAAGAATATTTTTGCGAGTGTTCGGGCGCTCACACTGAATTTGCATACTGCTCAGCAAATGTGCGATTGCGCCATTATTGTGGAACACCGTGCAATGACCTTGCACTTTTTTTATATGGACACTTTTATAAAACCCACTCCTAAATCGTGAATGAATCGCCATCTGAATGCATGAGTTGAACAGTTATTACAAATTAAAAACACACCAGTGAAGAAAAAATAAATTGCAAGACACGCTCGCACTAAAAGCCTGTCAGATAGCCGAAGACGTGACATGGTGAAAATCTTGGTAGCACATTTGACAAATTAACAAGGGTAGGTTTTTTATACAGTAATTGGTTTATGTTTGTGTGTGTAGGACACTTAAAGGAACAATATGCAAAGGGAATCATCTCCCTCTTCCCAAATTTGGCTGACCCCAGGAGCAAACGTGGCTATGTTAGTAGCTGTTGCCTCTCAATTTATTTGATTTACAGAATCTTGCAAAATAAATATTATTTACAGTATAATTGAAGTGGTATTTATTTTCTTAGTCTAGTAATGAAAAACTTTTAGGTCTGTTTGTTCTGGTCATAGAAGCATTATTTTTGGCATGGAGAATTATAAATTCTCTGCAAAAAGAAGCATCGGAGCTTCAGATTAAACGCCCACGACAACCACAAACAGGTGCAAGATTTGATGTTTAATCAGTGCTTGGCTGCAAGGCTTGATTAACATTAAATTTTTAAATGAATATGCAACTTTTGCATTATTTTACTCATCTTAACATTTGTGACTTGTATTTGAAGTATTCTTTTGTTCTATAGTGAGAATTAGGTCACGTTATAGTATCTCTACAAATATAATTGCTTTTCTTTTTTGAACATGTTTTTCATAATCATTTTAACAGTTGGCAAATTTAAATGTCATTCCGGGATATATATGAATGTTTTCCATGTTATTTTCTGTAATTTATCTTCTTTGATGTTAACGTGTTGTGCTTTAAAAATAAAAAGAATTACAAATGTGGTTTTCATATTGTCAAACAATTTGAGGAGGGCCAACTGCTGAAAGGTATCCCTGCAAAGAATATAGTTTGTTAAATGATGAATTTCAGTGTCAGTTAGCAATTGCCCTGATGAAGCATACGAGGCAGTGGTAAAGAAAAAGATGAGGTTAACACTGGCATATCGCCAGAAGCTGCTTTACAACCTTAAAGAGTCAACTGATATTCTATCAATTTTCCCAGGATTCCAGGATATACCAGGCTTGGTATGTGAGAATTATAAAGATAAAATCAAGTACTATTGTTCTGTCGTAACACAGACTTGTTCAGTAAACAAACTTAGTTCCTACTGTGGTACTGACTTTTATTTGGTGATGCAACCTTGCAAAGTTGTTGGAGAAGTGGTCCACCAGCATAAAACCAAAGGTTATTGCCCAGAGCCATGGCCTCACACAGACTTGTGAGCTCAAAGACCTCATCCAAAATGCTGAAGCAATTGAAGTTAAAGAAGGTAACTATATTGTGCTATAGATTAGGTTATCTAAGACGAAATTAAACATTCATGGCAAAAGTTTTAAATGTGGTCACAACTTTACCTTTACATTAGACATGCATGTTTCATATCAACTTGTAATGGGTAAACTGCATAAAAATCACTTGTTGCTCTAACATTTCTACCCTGATTTACGCTTTTATGCAGAACCGGCGCATACAGGAGTTGCAGATTTACAATTTAAAATTGTTTTCATTTGGAGCTCTGAATAACAACAGTATGGTTTATCTCTTGTAGATACAGTTTAACTGTACGACATTGTACATCTGTAGTCAAGACTGTTCATAATATTAGTCAATACTGTTAATACTAGTTAATGTATTTATACAGGCTCATCTTCCAAGTAATGTTAAGTCAAGTAAAACTAATTAAAACCAAATTTACAGGCCTATAAAATAAATCACTTTGTTTTCCATGTCTCCAGGTTGGAGCAACGACATCCTGTCAATTCTGGTTCTGGTTCACCTTTTGCCACCGGGAAAAGACCGGGAAAATCTCAGCTACAAGCATGTGATAGTCTTGTGGAATTCATCAAGGTGAATTGTGCAGATCAATTGACACTGTTTTATACTGTTCCTTTACTGAGTGACCTTGAACTTGGTTATTTCTCAGACAGGTACTTAAAGATCATCTGTCCTCCAAATTATTTTATTTTTTTCTACTTCACACATACTAAGTAACAATCTATTGGAATCTCTTGGAAGTATGTACAGAAACTTTAGTGGAAGACATCAATGCATCTTTATTCATGCTGCATATTGACTTGGACTGTTAGGCCACATTGGCTCCAATATGTTTTAATTCTTTCACAGACTGGTACCAATATCCAAGGGCACCTGGATAGAATTGGAGAAAGTCTCCAGCCGTATCTACTTGCTGTTGGACCAAAAAAAAAGTAGGATCCAGAGTTGGTTTATGGTAATTGACCAAAATGCTCTACCATGCAAGGCCTCTAAATCAATAGCCTGTGTTGATGAGCTTTTTAAAGCTCAACTTTCTCTTTGGCACCTCATACTGTCAGCAAATGACCAATGTGTATAGCTTTCTGCAAACCACTGTTTATGTTCTAGATGTTGAATTCACCATGGTGAATCCCAGAGTGGCTGAGTTAAGAGCTAGAATGCCCCAGTAACCAGATGATTTGTTTCATATGTAAAAGTGGGCATGCTGATGCCAATTCCCTTTTGAGGCACTATAAGTTAGTCCATGGACTTTGTTCAGGGAAAAGACTTAAGTTAAAATGTGCAAATAGGTTGTTCACATGTTTACCATAGTTTTTCTGGATTACAAAAGCATCAACAAATGTTGTGCAATTGACAGTTCATGCCTTGATTCTGGTGAAAGCTCATCCACTGCCAACTCTACTTTATTAGGGGATTTACCAAACACACATTCAAACTGTGAGTCTGTAACCCTAAAAATAAATATAGTAGACAGTTGTGCCTTTTAAATTCTTTGCAATATTTTCACACCAATGCAAATTTTTCAGTTAATATTATGCATGATATACTAGAGAGGGTTGCACAATATGAGATGAAATTACTCTTTCAGCACCTAATTGGCAATTACACCACATCAGCAGAAGTACACAGAAGAATTTAGAGTTGTAACGATAGCTTTATGGAACAAAACAAACCTTCTGGTGTAGAATTAAGAGAGGGTTCCAATGATTTGGGCTTAAATGCCATTCAAAGCTGGTGTTTACTGCATTATCTGCCCATATTTTTTTTTTTTAGATATTGTGTGTCCTAATGATCAGCACTCGCATTTGTTAATTTTATTGCTTCAGATAGTCAGTATAATGTTTTCTTTAGTTATATCCACTGGTATTACCATTTATTTGAAACACCTGATTGCAGAGCACCACAGTTGGTTTAAGCATTTGTTCCCTGATAAAAAATTGTTGACAAAGCATAATTTTATGGTGCATTACCCTAGTTGTGCATGCAGAAAATTGGACCACTGCTACATTGTTGGTGCATGCGTTACGAAGCAAAGCATAACGTTTTTAAAAAGCAGCTGAAAAGCTTTAAAAACATAACGAAAACATTAGCAAAGAAACACCAGTGCCAAATGGCTTACATTTGGCAAACATTTGATCCAAATTACATGAAATTGGGTCCTGGGAAAATGGTCCCCTTGAATAAAATGGCTGAGAAACTTATTGTGCCCTTGTGGACTAAGGTGCTTAATGTGAAATGGGTCAAGTACTGTGGAAATATACAGTGAGGAAACGAAATATTTGAAAACCCTGCTATTTTGCAAGTTCTCCCACTTAGAAATCATGGAGGGGTCTGAAATTGTCATTGTAGGTGCATGTCCACTGTCAGAGACATAATCTAAACATAGCCATTAACATGGATATTGAAACACAGTTTCACTCTGACCTTCAAGCATGTGAGTATTTTAGTGTCGCATTGGATGAGAGTTGCAATATACAAGACAAGCCTCAGTTGGCAATATTTGCACGGTCTGTGTCAAACAATTGTGTGATCAAAAAGGGAACTTCTTGATGTTGTGCCATTAAAAGACAGAACCCGTGGCACAGATGTGAAAGAAACAATGATGACTGCATTTGCAAAAACAAAACTGCCCATAAGGAAACTAATTGCTATAGCCACGGGTTGGAGCGCCAGCCATGATCTGTAAACGGGCTTGTGGGGCTGTGCAAAGCTGACCAAACATTTCCTGAGTTTTGGAATTTCCACTGCATCATCCACAGGGAGCAACTCGTGTCTAAATCATTGAATTTAGACAACGTCATGAAGCCTGTGATGGAAATCGTCAACTACATCCGCACACACATGCTTAACCACAGGCAATTCAAGAATCTCATCGTTGAGCTGGACCAAAGGCTTCCAGGTGACCTGCCGCTGCACTGCACTGTGAGGTGGCTGTCTAAAGGCCAGGTACTCTCTCGTTTTGTGACCCGGTTCTGTGATCTACAACTGAAAAGGTCACAGATTACGTTCCTCGTCGACCCAATTAACGCGGAGACAGACTGTTTGAAAGCCCCGCTAGTCACAGATGAGGCTGCGGCTGAGTTAGAGATGATCGATCTTTGTGAGGAGGACCAACTGAAACCTGCTTTAAGGGAAGGGACCATTGAGTTCTGGAAAAGTGTGCCAATGGAAAAATACCCCAATGTCAATGATTGGGTCAACATACGTCTGCGAGTCTGTGTTTTCTTAAATTTGAGGCAATTTTACTCTGGCAAATTTACGGTGTACAACATAGCAGGTCTCACCACAGTCCTATAAACTTTTCCTTTTCACTCTCGCAGATACCCTTCAGAAATCACTCCTGCCACTCTTCTCCACCCACTCCAGTGCATACCTCCACCTCTCCAGGCTCCTCTCAACCTGCTCCCTACTCTCACCACAAACCACAATATCATCCACAAACATTATAATCCATGGAAACTTCTGTCTGACCTCGTCTGTCAACCTGTCCATCACCACTGCAAACAGGAAAGAGCTCAGCGCCGATCCTTTATGCAGTCTATCCTTCACCTTGAACCAGTCTGTTGTTTCTACTGCACACTTCACTGCTGTCACACTGTCCTCATACATGTCCATGACTTCCTCATACAATACCACAACTCCTCTCTCAGCACCCTGTCATATGATTTCTCTAAATCCACAAACACACAATGCAACTCCTTCTGACCTTCTCTATACTTCTCCATCAACATTCTCAAAGCAAATAAGGCGTCTGTGGTACCCAACGCAAATAAGTGCAGCGTGAGTCAAAATTTGATGGGCAAATGCAGGTGCAGGAGCGCGCACGCACATGGGAGAAAATAAAACTTTTGCGGGAGCAGTCAGAAGCGGGAAAGAACCTAGTGGGAGCGGAACTGAAAAATCAGTCCCGTGCAGGTCTCTAGTATGAGGCTTCAAATGCAGCACGCAGGGTATAAGTAAGGTGTATGCATGGGAATATAAACAAATATCCATTAGTGGCCATCACTATTCAATTTAGAGGATAAAGGCATATTATCCACACCTTCCCTATCTGCTAGTTTGAATTGGTCAGCATTTTTGCTTTTATTGAAGGTAATGAGTGTGGTTGGGTCCTAATTTAATATTAAGCAATGTGTGATTTGCCTGCTATTGCTGAGGAGGCTGTAGATGTCAGATGCGTCAGACTGGTGTCAATTTCTGACATTACCATTCTGAACTATATGTTCTGACATTAAAACATTATTTTGCACTTTACATTACATTTTTATTGATTTAAAGCACGCACACACACACACACACACACACACACACACACACACACACACACACACACACACACACACACAAATACACAGCTCCACTTGTCTCTCTTTTGTTGCTCTGCCCACATGACCGCTCACCAATTACTGCAATATAGCACACACTTGTTAATACAAATCACGTAGAGCTGTGTGATCCTGACCACTCTCTCTGGCTCTGCCCTCCATTTACAAACAAATGCTCGGCCATGCACCCGCTGTAACAAATACCTCAGGCCATGTTTTGCAGGAAAAACAGCTCTACACATGACCTAAAAATACCAACAGGGAAATATTAAGGTAGAAGCATCATGATATGGGTCTGTTTCTCTTTTAATTCTCTTTCTGATCGTACTGGCATAAGATCAGTGTATATCAGAAATTCTGTTGCCATCCTCTAGGATGATGAGGATAAGAATCTTAAAATAACTTGTTGACCTTCCAGTGGTACAATGATCCAAAACCTACTGCAAGAAGACTCCGAATTGATTTTATGGAAAGAAAATTTGGTTGTTAAATTGCTAAATCAATCACCAGACATAAACTCAATAGAGAATTTGGGTAAGGAACTAAAGATCTAGATTCACAAGTCTAGATAGGGCACCATATTTGTCAGGTGAGGCACATAAGAATATTTATAATAAAAACTGACAAAAATACATTATTTGCTTTAATTCACTTTCCTTTAAAGAGATTTCCCCTAAATATATGAAACTTTAGATGTAAACATTAACTGAAAACCCAACTGAGTTACAGATTGTAATTTACAAATTAGAACTCACTTGGGTGTAAGGTGGGCACATGTTGCCCCAGACGATCATCTTTAAGCATATGCAGTAGTGTGGTCTTGCCAGCATTGTCCAAACCAAGAAATACCAGTTTACCTGATTTTTTGTACAGTCCTAAAACAAAAAAAAAAAGGTTTTTCAGAAAGATTATGTGTACATAACATCTCCATGTACATTTTGCCATTTATATGTACTGCCAAAGTCAAGCTATTATATATACACACCACCATCCCTGTAAACAATACATACAATGGATTGCCTTTTTTAGCTAAAGAAAATACAATAAAATTACATTTTCCTATTAAATAATAATGTGTTATTTATTAAATATGGCACAGGTCAGCACCAATTTCAGGCTAGAATTATTACTTGTCAATGATAGCTAAAACAACAATTTTTTTTATGGTCCCCTGGCAGAACTAGGAAATAAAGGTAGATTGTGTATAATCTGCCTCTAGTGATTTCCACTGGCACATTAAAAAAAACAAGAACAAAAGCTCTTAAATGAGCTTTGCTTAAACTGTTAAAGAATGCAACAGTTAGAATAAACCTAGAAAGTTGAAAAAGAGAGTCTTACCAAGAAACTGCAGTACACTACTGAAACCACTATAAATCCAATCAAATATGAAGGACATATCCAGATCGGGTTAATCCTGAAAAAGACAAAGCAAACAAATCTTAAAACCAAATTGAGCACGATGTTACGTTTGTTTGTTTTTTTTAAGTCAGGTACTAATTTTAAAAACAATGTAAAAGTCAGTCAAGTTTGACCTACTCTTTTGAAACAGACACATTCTGAATGCTTTCTTATTACAAATCTCTGTGAAAGGACCTCAATGTGTGCCTTCAATTAACTAAACTTTTAAGCTAATTGTAAATTACCTGTATAACACAACAAGCTTTTATTTGTGTTGCTTTCAGGAGGCAATAGGTGTGTTTCATAAGGCATTCGTAAAATTATTTGTTAAAGGAAATGCTAATCCAGAGGAAAATCCTACCTCTGTTATCATAGCAAAAAACCTTCCATTTCAAATTGCTTTTACTTCTAAAGTGCCATATATATTAAAAGATGCGCAGAAACATTTAGCATCACAGCGCACATTCAGAATGCTCAGGTTACAAAGAAAAGTCAAAAACGATTTACATTTTATACAAAAACAAAATCACACATTGGATCTTGATGAATTAAATATTCAGGTTGAAAATCTAAACTCATTTACATTTTGTGATTTGATAAAATGATTCAAGAATGCTCAACTGAAATAAAAAAAAATTCCCAATAAAATTTAACCACAAAAATCAAATACATTTTGAAAAATGCTTTTAACAATGGACATTGTCTCAAAGCAGCTTTAGAGAGATAAAGAGGATATAAAAAAATTCCCTTTAATTTTAAGTTTCTCCCTAATAAGCAAGCCAGTGGTGATTGCGGCAAGGAAAAGCTCCCTTATATAACAAGAGGAAAAATCCTTGAAAGGAACCAGACTCAGAATGGAATCAGTCCTCATCGACCATGAGTCATTGTAGTAGATTGTTGATATTAATTTTATTTCAGATCCATCCATAAAGTTCTTAATTTGCTCAGTAACTGCATGGATCTTAGGGCTGTTGATGTTGAACCCTTACCAGCTGCACAAAGGGTCTTTAATTGAAGCGAGCAGTATCCACAGGATGTCGGGATGAATCAGGCAGATCAGAAAAGAAGAAATGAACAGGAACTTTGGTCACTACTACCTTAATATTTTCTGGGATTTCGCTGATAACGATGACGATAATATCCCTCTGCTTTTTGTTTTCCATCACAGCCAAAGCAGATTGCTTTAGCCGAGATTCTTTCAATACATTTTAAGGACTTTTCCTGTCGGCAGAACTGTGCAGTACAAACAACTGCGCGTTTTTTTTTTTAATGCCCATTTATTTTTCAATCAATTTGATGGCACAAAAACAGCACAATAATGTTTCTCATTATTCCATAAATGTTTAAAAACACTGTTCATTGTAATCAGGGTGCAGGTAGGGACTCCAGCAAGACTAGTTATGGCAGCGTAACTTAAAAAAAAGTCAAAAGATAACAAAGACATGAGGGATTTCTGAGATAAGAGAAGGTCCGCCACACCACAGTCAACAAAATGAGTAAACGTGTGAGTGGGGGGATGACAGCATTGAAATATCCCATCTCACTGAAACACTATTACCATGATCCCTTTAGCAGACCTGGATTAAAAACCTACCAACAAAAGGCTTAATTGATGATAAGTTATATTATATTGCTACAGAATTACTTAATTCCTTATATAATAATAAATAATTTTGTGAAATCAATACTGCCTATTGATAGAATGCATGTTATGTGGTGCTTTTACTCCTAGATAATTTTGCCGCAGTACTAAATAAAAATCTAGGATTATGCTTGTTATCTTCTATAAGGGTAAAAAATAAAAAATTATGACTGAAAACCATGCCAGGTGATTATCGCATTACAATGATCAAGTGCTATGAGTGTGTCAAGCTGTCATCAAAGCTATATGCAGCTTCATTAAATACTTAATGTAAAGTATAAAACATTTTGGTTTGTTTAACAGTTTTTAGTTTAGTAAAAAATTCCATACATGTTCTTTCATGGTTTGCACATTAATAATTAAGCTATTCAATGTTGAAAATAATAATAATAATAATAATAATGAAAAACTATATAAACAGACTAAAAAATAAAAATAAAATATTTGTATTATTTATTTAATAATGACAATGAATATTATATTTTGCACAAAAACTTTTGTATGTTTTACACCCATCCAGCAATCTGTTTATTCTTCTTTCACATGGGAAAGACAATTAATTTATAACAGCCTTTTTAACCCTTTACCAATATGCCACGATAAAGCTAATACTACATGGTGTGCATTTGTTAGTTAGAACTGCATAGAGGAAAGTTTTATAAGATGGCTTTCTGTGCATGGATTTAAAGCAAGATTTACAAAGATGGTACAGTTCAAACAACCTGTGCAGCTCTGGTGAATTAGATGATCAGTAGTATTAAGGCAGTGCTAGATAACAATGGTGCTCACAAAAAATACTGACACTTTAGACACACTTTTGGCATGCTCACTTAGGGTGTACTAACTTTTGTTGCCAATTATTTAGACAATAATGGGTGAGATTTTTACAGTAAATCTGTATTGCTATGCAAGCTGCACATTGACTATTCTAAAATATATCCAAGTTTAATTTCTATAGTATTGTCCCTTGAGAAGGTACTAAAGTGGTTGCTAAAATGTGACGGGTCTATTCACTTTTGTGAAATACTAACTGTATATACAGCTCTCTCATATTACATACATTATATATATATATATATATATATATGTATGTAAGATATACATTTCTTGCAATTGTGACTTCATTTCTCGCAATTCTGAGTTTTTTAGACAATCGGGCAGCGTCACCCCCTCTGCAGTGCCAGATAGTTTGACACATTGAAAAAATTATATAGGCTACAATTTAAAAGAATCAAACTAAGCCTCAGATTCCTGAAGAGAACTCAATCAGCTCTGGAGGAGATGAAACAAGACAGATGAAGCAGATGTACCTTAATTAATACACTAATTAACAGCCTAAAACTGTAGGCAGACAACATGGTTACCCATTTATGCACCAGAAATGTTGGATGTTTATAAAAAAAAACACCCCACTTTTGGGACTCTCAGCTTAAAATTACTAACATAAATTTAAATGTTAACAGTTCCCCACAACAGTGGGCCACATACACAATTTAGAATTCTTCCGAAAGAAGCCACTTTGGCCTTCACTATACATAATCTATAATTGATATTGCTAAAAAACAACTACGCAATAGACACTGAAGGAACTGGAATAAACATTTCCTGCATTGAAAGTTTAAGTTTATATAAAAATGTATTAAATTAGAAAAGCTATGGATTAAGATCCATGTGTCCTGAGTTTCTATTAGGGCTGTAACAATTCCTCAAGAAGCAAGTAAGTTATTTACTAAAATTCTATAAGGCAAATTAGATGTTGCCGCGTAGAGGAGGTAGTGGAGGACGTTATTATCTTTGGGTTCTTTGGATTTCTGCATAATGTCTAGCTTTTGAGAATCTTTTGATCTAATTCACTTTGTCAGACAGGTCATATTTAAGAGATTTCTTATATTTAAGAGATCGTGAACAGGTGTAGCAGTAATCAAGCCTGGGTGTAGCTAGAGAAATTGAACTCCCGTGTGATAAACACTTTCACACAGGGCCATGTAGTTTTGGATTGTTTTCCCTCAATAATAAAAACTGCATGTTGTGTTTACTTGTGTTATCTTTTACTAATATTTTAAATTATGATGATCTGAAACATTAGTGTGAGACAAACATGCAAAAAAAAAAAAAAATGTTTAAAAAAAAATAAAAAATAAAAACAATCAGGAAGGGGGCAAACAGTTTTTCACGCCACCGTAACTGATGCAGTACACAGTGAAATGAGGCAACATTTTTACAGGACCCTGGTGCTACATAAAACAACATAGAGCTACATCACACAACAGAGTGCTACGTATAGGACACAGAGATAAGGACTAAAGTAAGTTGTCCTTGCCACATAAAGTGCATCTTTTGAAACCTGGTGCAAAACAAGAGACAGTTACACAGATATAGACAGATACACAAAACACACAGTAGGTTTACTAGTGGGGCTGTAACACAGTACAATGTGCAAAAGAAACTGTATAGAAGAGTGTACTTTTGCAAAACAGCAGCAGTCAAGTAGATATGCAAAAACACAATGTAAACAGTTATATACCTTAATTTTCGGACTATTAAGCAACCCAAATATAAGCGGCACCCACTGAATTTTACAAAGATTTTTATTTTGAACATAAATAAGCCGCACCTGTCTACACTGAAACTAATTAACTTTACACGGGGCTATAACAGTTACACGGCTTGTATCTAAACAGAAGCCTACCAAGAAAGTCATTGTTCACTGTCTTTCTCCTTCCATTCACAAAGAGTTTATCTTTTGGCAACGTTGTGCGTTTAAAAGTCACCATCTGTGAAGCTTTTCTCCAGATGCCGTACAGTTCAGAACACAGGTAAAGTGTGTTTTTTCACGCCCGGTTGTTTTCAGCATGACGAATGATTCGCATTTCCTGTTGACAGTCCGAGTGAGCGGGAGGTCAAACATCAGAGGAACATCATCCATATTTATGATGTGGTGCGGCCCGATTCAGTGGGAGCGCATCTGATTCAATATAAAGAGTTTCATTGGTTCACCTGAACCCGTTCGGCAATTTCATTGGTCTAATGTTACGGGGCTCCGTTTTTTGGTGGCATAAAGCTTGTGAAACCGGGAAAAAACGCAGGAAAAAATCCATATATAAGCCGCTTCGTTGTTTAAGCCGCGGGGTTCCAAGCGTGGGAAAAAAGTAGCGGCTTATAGTCCGGACAATACGGTAATTATAATAAAATAGGTGGTGCTGAAGACATGGCTGTGTGAAATTGAAATGAGTACGAGTGTGTGTTTGAGTTCAGATTTGTAACAGCCCATAGAAACACAGCTGAGTGAGTGCATCTTAAGTTTTGGTTCCAATTTTCTGAGTTTCTGAGTTAATCTAATTACTCAAGTTAATTAAGGAATCGTTACAGCCCTATCGTAGTGCTATAAGCTATAAAACCCTGCTTCTTATGTTTTAAATTCCGTAAAAAGAATACAAACAATATTTCCCCCTAAAGTACTGTGACGTAAACAAAGGAATAGTCATCCATATTATATTGTTATTGTTTTATTGGACTAAAAGTGCTTTATGGCATATTGTACCCTCATCTTTCTAAATAAACCGGGATTTTTAGCGAATGCTAAAGAGACACGGTGTGAACTCCAGAGCTATTAGTGACCTGCAGAATGCTTATTTGGACTGTTTATTATCGCAGGAGATTTTAACCGTGCAAATCTCAGAATCGGTTCTTCCTATATATCATCAGAATGAGAACTTTGCAAGGAGAGGGGCGAGCACACTGGATCTTGTTTGCACAAACATCCTCGGTGTGTACTGCGCAGAGCCCCACCCGCACCATGGATACTCTAACCACATCCCTGTTATGTTATTTCCAAAATACAGACCGCTCATCAGATGCTCCAAACCGGTTCTGAAACATGTGAAAAACCTGGCCAGCAGGAGCCACCTCTGCTCTTCAAGACTGTTTTGAATGTACTAACTGGGACATGTTTAGGGAGGCTGCAACCAACTGCATCAACTTGGAGAAGTACATATCAATGACCAGCTACAGTGGCAAACGCGTTGAAGTGATCATCTCCAAGATCATCACTACACGCTTCAACCAGAAGCCGTGGAGGACCACAAAGCTACATGCACTGCTAAAGTTGAAACTCCGCCTTCAGAACAGGAAACAAGACAGCTTTAACAACAGCAAGGGCCAAACTGTCCCAAGGCGTCAGAAAGGCGAAGCGCTCACACGCCAAGAGAATTCACGGCCACTTCCAGGACAGCGGAGACACCCGGCACATGTGGCAGTGCTTTTAGGCAATCACAAACTACAAGACAACCTGATTGTAACAGTGACTCCTCTCTCCCAGATGACCTCTATGCCCAGGCTTGAGTTGCAGAAAAATGTGGTCACAAGACAGACCACCCCTCCTCCCAACGATCAGGTGCTCTGCCCAATCAGGGCTGAACGGAGGAAAACTCTATGCATTTGTAACCCACAGAAGTCACACCCATGATAATAAAGTGCTTCTAGAGGCTCGTTCTAAGGCACATCAAGACCCAGCTACCATCCTCACTGGAAATGCAGTTCTTGATCTTTAGCAGCATCCTAAACAGCAGGATCACTGCCTGGTTTGGAAACTGCACAGTCTTGGATCGCAAAACCATACAGAGGACAGTAAGGACAGCCGAAAATATCATTGGAGTCTCTCTAACAGCATTGTGGACGAACACCACCAAATTTAAATACAAATGAAAGAAACCTGTAAAATCCAAGTTTAAAGGTTCTGAGAATGTTCAACATCTGTAAATATTTTATTGTTTATATTTGTTTTGTTTTCTTTATGAATCCTGCAAGCACTTTATTTTTTCATTGATAAGCAGATATAATTCTTTTGTTAAGATCAAAATGTTAGGACACTGCATGCTACAATTGTAAACTGAAACTGTAAAGCTTCAAAAGCAGGGTCAAAAAATATATATGGTGTATTTATAACAGCTAACATTTAATTTAACACATTTAATACATTTAAGAAATCCGGCAAGCAATTTATTTTTTCCCCCTTTATTCATACTGCACATAAAGTGGTTCAATCATATTGAATGTTACAGGGGCTAATTCATGCAAATGCAGTTCTCACTGTGTTCTGGTTAAATAATTATTATTATTTTTTGCTAAGGTTTGCATATGGTGGTGTTTTTGACAGCTTCCCTAAAACTATCCTATAACTACTTAAGGAATCGTTACAGCGTTACATTTTTATAACTAAAATAAGAAATATCCCAATATACAGTGCCCTCCACAATTATTGGCACCCCTGTTTAAGATGTGGTCGTGGACTTCAAAAAATTCTCTTTTTTTTTAAACAACATAGAACCCAAATGCAAAAAAAGAGAAAAATCCAACCTTTTATTTAAGTACATTACTTTGGTGGTAAAAAAATCACACATTTAGAAAAAGAAAAAAAAAAAACTTAGGACAAATGTCTGACCCCTCTACCCCTCCTTTTCCTGTTACATCCTGAACACAGGACATTCTACAGCACACCAGATGATTATGTGTAAGAAAGGTCATATCACATGTAAATAACGACAGAAAATGTTCATGTTTCATTTCCACTACAGATGTATACAGGCGAGGTGCCTCCCACAGGTCTGTAAGAACCAATCAATGCAAACTTCCATTGCTAAATAATGTTTACATAATGCTTACTCTATCTGGGTATTTAAGGAGAACTGAACAACAATTCAGGGAATCTGTAAACAGATATCCCACACGATTACTGTGTGTCGTCTTGTACCAGGTATGAAAGGTTTTATATTTCCTGTTTAAATGTAAATACTATTGGTTTGTATTTATGTTATATTTTAATTGAACTATAAATTGGCTTTGAATTGTGATTTTCTTACCTGGTTAATAAATTATGTTTGATTTTATTCTGTGTTGCTCGGTAAATGTTGACACTGCAAGTAATAACGTTGCATCCGCAGTTACCGTAGGACTAAAAATCAGGCTAGGATCGGCCTAAATCCCAGTTAGATAGTGAATAATACATTAGCTGAGGATTTTAGAGATACGACTAGCACTTGGCGTTAGTTTAAGTGTACTTAGAAGCGTGGAGGCTAACAATATGTATTTCCGTTTAGAGTAACATTTCTAATCACTCTAAATAGGGTCAGCCTCAACCTCTGATTATTTCAATATTATTCTATTCATTATCTGTGGTTAGAAATAATTATTGTAATAATTAAGTGTCACCTCTAAGGGGACTAAATAAAGTATGTTTAAAGTTGAGCACACAGAGAGCGGCCGCTTAAGCATATAGTCTAACCTTTGGCAGCGACCAATACTGATTCGCTTATGACCGTTAACCAGTATATTAATTATAGGGCCCATACTAGGATCTTGTGCGACTGTGTGAACCGAATGAACAAGTGTAATGCCAGAGCTTAATCAGAATAACTAGACAAACATCCATCAAAATTATAGTATTAGTAAAATAACAACCTATGCAAATATTTATTGTTTTATCTAAATGGAGTCAGATAGGTCAATAACAAAAAATGAAGCAATACATTAATCCAAATCTTATTATCTAATGTGAAAGGAAAGATTAGAACGCGCGAGAATCCTTCGCCACACCTCTGGAAACCGCCGTTGGACCAGTGGGCGGTTCCCCGCCTTACACAATGTCCCTTGGATACATATTAGAAAAGATGCATTTGCTTAACTCTGAGCTTTACAAACTCTCTGGATTCACTGCCATATTTTTTTTGACTTTTTGCAGCCATCAGATTCAAGATTCATTTTGTTTGTACTTAAAACATTACATTTCCTAATTTTAAGCATTTAAAAAGTTTGTTTATTAAGAATAAATGATGGGATTATAAAATTTGCAAATCATTACATTCTATTTTTTTTACATTTTAGTCACAATGTTTTTGGAATAGGGCTTGTAAATTATTAGCTACTACAGTAAAGTTAGCAACAACAATGGTAATGGCAAACTACACAATATTCAACAATAGGCTTCTAAGATATTAAAGTCTGATTAAGATGAACAAAAAAAAGAAAAAACTAATTACAAAGGATGTACAGTTACTGTACAACTCATTGCAAGTTATCCAGCCAGCTACCTGAGAGCCAACAATAAGTATAGGAGTTTTTTAACCCTTCCATATAAAAGATAAAAAATAATTTATTATATATTATCATTTAGCAATACAGTAATAAGTAAATAATTTTACATTTATAAAACTGTTATATAAAAGCAATATTCTAAATGGGGTTATACTGACTACTAAGAACACCTGGTTGAATCAAGGCTGTGCCAATATTACAGTACTGTGAAAAAGATTTTCTTTGCATATTTGCCACACTTAAATGATGCAGATCATCAAGCAAATTAACATTACACAAAGATAACCCAAATATAAACAAAATGGAGTTTTTAAAATGCTAAAAGATCTCAAAAAGCAACACAATGCCATTATGCAAAGACATTCAAGAACAGATGAGAAGCAATGAAATGTACATGTATCAGTCTGGAAAGGGTTAAAAAGCCATTTCTACGGCTTAGAGACTCCTGCTAACTTCTGTGAAAACCATTGTCCACAAATGTAAAAAACTGGAACAATGGTGAACATTTACAAGGTCAGCCTATTAAAATTACTAAAAGTATACAATGACAACTCATTCAAAAGTTCATAAAAGAACCCAGAGCAACAAATAAACTAAACAACTACATAACTGTAGACCTCATTTACTTCAGTTCAGGTCAGTGTTTATTAGTCAACAATAAAAAAAAGAGACCACTTTTGCGAAAATGGCCACTGTTTAAACACATGGATCCCTTTAAACCTGATGTAAAACTAACAGCTTTTAATAATAAAGAACATCATACAAACAGTCAAACAAAATCCTGAATGAGAACGTTTAACCACCAGTTCATGACCGCATTTGCACCTGGTTGTGCGCAGTGCGCTTTGGGAAGAAAAGAGCAGCCGTTGAGAGTGCTGGTGGGAAGGCACGTACCGGGAAACGCATGAGCGATAACAACGACCACCGTGAACCAACATATACCAACAATAACGGACAGTGAGAGTGTGGAAGTTTAAATAGGAGCTGGTGATGATGCTAAACCAGCACCATATGTGCACGATTGAAGCGGAGCTTCAGAGAAAGCGGCCGAGAAAACACCTGACACGCTGAAGAGGGCCGAAGGGGGCGTGGCAGGTGGATTCCTGACAGATAAACATCTACTTTATGTATTTTTATAGCATGCCTTCATCAAACAAATCGCAGGAATGCTGTTGTGAAAAAAAAAAATCTTCAAAAACACGTGCATGCACATTCTCATTTATTAACGCACATCATCTACATAAAGAAATTTCAAGCACGTTAATATATTGCCACCATTTTGATTTTCGTTTATCTCGATCATCGGTTACCTCGATGCTTTTTGGCGACCCCCTAGGACATCGACATAACCGGATTCCACTGTATTTAAAAAAAAAAAAAATGGGTAATGTGAAGGACACGTATAACACCAGTGACAGCAGTGAAGTGTGCAGTAGAAATGACAGATTGGTTCAAGGTGGAGGTTGGACTGTATTAAGGATCAGCTCCGAGGCCTTTCCTGTTTGCAGTGGTAATGGACAGGTTGACAGACAATGTCAAGCAGGAGTCTCTATGGACTATGATGTTTGCAGATGATATTGTGATTTGTGGTGAGAGTAGGGAGCATGTTCAGAAGGGCCTAGAGAGGAGGAGGGACGCACTTGAGAAAAGGGAAATAAATGTCAATAGGAGTAAGACAGAGTACATGTGTGTGAATGAGAGGGAGGGCAGTGGAGTGGTGTGGTTGCAGAGAGAAGAGTTGGAGAAGGTGGAGGAGTTCAGGTACCTAAGGTCAACACTGCAATGTAATGGAGAGTGTGTTAGAGAAGTGAAGAAAGGAGTGCAGGCAGGGTGGAGAAGAGTGGGAGGAATGATTTGTGATAGAAGTGTATCTGCAAAAGAAAAGGGGAAAGTTTAAAGGACTGTGGTAAGGCCTGAAATGTTTTATGGTTTAGAGACAGTGGCATTGACTAAAAGATAGTAGGTGGAGCTGGAGGTAGCAGAGCTGAAGATGTTTTCGTTGGGAGTGATGAGGACTAACAGGATTAGAAATTAGTTCATTAGAGGGACAGCGCATGTAAGACATTTTGGAGACAAGGTGATGGGGATGCAAATGGTTGGGACGGTGATGGTTTGGACATGTGCAGAGGAGAAACATGGGGTATATCGTTGGGAGAATGCTGAGGATGGAGCCCCCAGGAAGGAGGAAAAAAGGAATCCGAAAGAGGAGGTTTATGGATGTGTGGAGGGAAGACATGCAGGTAGTTGGGTTGAAAGAGGCATGCATGTCGTACCCTGTATGTATGTGTATGTGACAAATAAAAAGTGCAACATTAAAATTTGCTTGATAAACTAACTTATTTGAAAATATTTAATTAAATAAATTATTCAAGAAGGAGAAAATACTTTTTCACAGTAAGCAGTATTACTGCACTCTTATTGACTATGTGATACTGTACGACGTTTCGTCTAGTCTGTATTACTATGAGTTTAGTAACAATAATTATCCTTCTACATATCCTTCATAGCCCAATATCATTAGCAAGTGAGAAGTATATACGTCACACGTGCGACAGAGAAAACAAAAATAGATGTATAATTTAATACACATTAAAATCAACATAGCACATATAACGCAAAATATCGCATATTATATTTCATTATCCAATTCATTAGCAGTTACATCAAACACCGTTCGTCGCTTAAGAATACGATAAGCAAATATTATAACTATCAATTGAAGCATATTTAATAAAGTTTGCATGACACTAATTTAATCTAGCTGTGAAAACCCAGCATTGTTAACCACGCTTAACAGGTATAACACATACCTTGTATCTATTATGTTGATGCCCAGCTGATTGTTACAGACAGAAATTAAAAATTCCTTCTTTTAATACGAGTAACCGTAGTAAACGTGCGCTCCTCTGTCTTAGCGTATTACTAACACAGCCACGACACACAGCAATGGCTGACTTGAAATGGCCCTGTCCGACCTAGCCGCTTCCTGTTTGCGTTACAAGTTAATCCATCCGGCGGGGACACCGTCCCTGGGTATCCGAACAAACATAATAAAAATATGAATTTATATGTAACTATAGTAATTCAACCATAAAACTCAGTTAAATTATTTTGTGGTAGTATACATTGCTCCAATGACTATGTAGTGAGATTACGTAATGAATATTGCTGAAAAAAAAGACAATTCATTAAAATAATTATTTCAACATAAAACAAATGAATCACAAAAATTTTTTTCGCAGTGTCAGTACTTTTGCTTGTAAAAAAAATGTTGTATTTTTTCTAGATTCTCCTATTTTTTGTAATGCAAAGGGTAATCATTTGCTTTCAGCAAAAAAAAAAAAAAAAAAATTAAATTAGTTTCCAGTACACATATATAAAGCTAGCACCGGAAATGCCACGTGAATATCAAATTGTAGACACGTAGTGATGCATGAAGCTGAGAAGAAAGCCGCCCAGTGCTTATAATATACCTGCAATGTCAAAAAGTGGAGCTAAAGAGAGAATATATACCAGTGAGACTAAGTATTTAAAAAAAAATACGTTACCTCAGTTTTGTGATGTATACTCGCACGAAACATTGAAAAAAGAGCAACCTAAAGGAAGCATTCATGACACGTATGTATGTATGTATATATATATACACATACATACACACACATACATACATACATATACACACACACACATACAGTGCCCTCCAAAATTATTGGCACCCCTGTTTAAGATGTGGTCGTGGACTTCAAAAAAAAAATTTAAACAACATAGAACCCAAATGCAAAAAAAGAGAAAAATCCAACCTTTTATTTCAGTACATTACTTTTGTGGTAAAAAAAAAAAAAAAAAAA
>MU579433.1:41332-56710 GCA_024362625.1 Silurus asotus | reverse complement strand
ATATATATTCTTTCGGCTGCTCCCGATGGGTCGCCACGGATCATCTGTCTCCATTTCACCCTGTCCTCTACATCTTTCTCTTTAAAACCAACTGCCTGCATGTCTTCCCTCACCAAATTCATAAACCTCCTCCTTTGCCTTCCTCTTTTCCTCCTTCCTGACAGCTCCATCCTCAACATTCTTCTACCTATATACCCTATGTCCCTCCTCCACACATGTCCAAACCATCTCAGTCTAGCCTCCCCTTACCTTGTCTCTTAAACATCCGTGGTTCCTTTAATAAACTAATTTCTAATCTTGTCACTCCCAATAAAAATCTCAGCATCTAAACTCTACCACCTCCAACTGTCTTTTAGTTAATGCCACGGTCTCCAAACCATTCACCATAGCAGGTCTCACCACAGTCCTATAGACTTTCACTTTTGCAGATACCCTTTTATCACAAATCACTCCTGCCACTCCTCTCCACCCACTCCACCCTGGCTGCACTTCTCTAACACACTCTCCATTACTTTGCACAGTTGACCGCAGGTACTTAAATTCATCCACCTTCACCACCTCTTCTCCCTGCAACCACACTACTCCACTGCCCTCGCTCTAATTTACACACATGTTGCATTGCACACTTCACTGCTGTCACACTGTCCTCATACATGTCCTGCACCACTCTAACATACTCCTCTGACACACCTGACTTGCAGTTCAAACTGCACAGTGATATTAACTCTCATACAACAATAAAGACACATAATAATCCATATCCTTCTCTTCCTGTCACCCCTCTTCTCTCTCTCTCTCTCTCTCTCTCTTTCTCTCTCTCTCTCTCTCTCTCTCTCTTTCTCTCTCTCTCTTCACTCTCTTTCTCTCCAGGCCTGCCCCTAGATAGTGTTCTCTTCGACTGGAGGCCACTCTGTGCAGCTTGGGACGGTTTCTCATCAATGCCTTGGGTGGTTTCATGAAATTCCAGAGTAAGAACGGGCGATTTAAGGATTGATTGGACTGTAGTTAATGTCAACACTCTGCTACATTTGTCGGAACTCAGAGCCCGTCTCCGAAGCAACACATTGAGTGTGGATTCTTTGCTCAGAGGATTCCCAATGTTGCCCAGCCAATTCTAAAAAGACAAAAATATAATAGACACAAACCGCCAATGAAGGATCCTCAATGAAGGATGAGTAAAAGCAAAACACCTTTATTTCATACACGTTCCAATTAGCTCAATTGAATGTGGGTACTTCACATCAAAATGATCAGCGCATCAAAATGATAAAGCACACCAAAATGACGAAGTACACCTGCTGTTTGCTCACGCTCGTATTTATACCCTGAAGACACCCTGTGTCATTTTTTTTCCTTCTAAATACTTTATCTTGAACAATTCCCCTTATTTTCTGACTTTGCCCTCTTTGTTTCAATTCCCCTTATCTTTGGCCTTGGTCTTCACTGTTCCCATATGGTCCCATATTTGGAGTTCCTGCTTTCCTCCATTCCCCTTATTTTCGGCCTTTATCTGGTTTTATAAAAAAAATTAGTGTGTATAAAGCCTTTAAATCCAACCATAACTTGCTTCAGTCTTTCAAGTGTGAACAACTATTTTGCGGCCTATTTTGCCTTCCTGCATCTGCAATGGGTAAGTGTTATGCTTTTATTCTGTTTTATAATGCTGCTTGCTATTCTACGTTGAATCTAGCTATATCAGTGTATTTTGATTGTCTATTCATATATGTTTGGCCCTATTACTCTACTTGATTATACAAGTACCTAGGTTATACTTCATTTCTATTTTCTGAAATGATTGTTACATAGTGTGTTGAATCTTTTTTTTAATAGGTGTTATTCTTGCATGCACCTAGCAGTTTGTGTTTCCTTGTCACTGTGATTTTACCATGTTTTAACATCTTATATCTGTTGGTTTCATTTGCTCAGCTCCATCACGCAGATGTTCTGGGACATCTCCTAAGGGTGGTCTTCGCAAAAAATATCACCAATTCCAGCTCTTCTCACTTGCTACTAAGATTGCTTAACATCTGTCTAGCTCAACTGTTCCAGAGAATCTCTGTCTGCCTCCTTGCATCGTGCAGAGCACCTTTACGCGTAATATAGGCACACAGACCTCATCTGACCTCTCTGCTGCCTGCAACCAACAGACCCAAACTTATGCTGACGACCTTGATGATGACACCTGCTTTCCTGCGACAAGACCTCAGTTTTTCCTTATCCCTCATGCTGGTCTCTCACTGATTATTCTCCTACATCTCCGGTCCATTCACCCAATTATCTTGCCACCCTACCTTCACCCAACTCTGAGACAGACTACTCCTTCATGTCTTCTGCAGCTGCAGAAGCCCACAAGTTTTTCTATCCCAATAAACATGCTTAAACCTAATGCTGTCTTTGTTCTTTGTCTGTTCAGCACACTCATAACATCAGTCAGACTCTATTCTACTCTCACACATAAGTGCCTTATTATTACTATTCTACTTATACTTGATGTAAATAGGTTATATAAGTTTAATTAACATATAGGCTAATTAGGTTTTATCAAACTACTTCTATTGTATCTAATATGTTGTTAGTGTTAGGATGGTTTTCACAGGACAGCCTTTTCTCTGTATGTGTATATATACGTTCTGCTGCCTGCAATAAACTGAAGAGGAAGCATTTGCTGTGTGCGGTGTGATTCTTCCCTGAATTCAGAAAGGCCTACGGATATTGCAGATCGTATGGAAAACCTCTCCACGAATTAAGTTTCGTTTGGGCATGATCAAAATCTAACAGTTTTGGTGTCAGAAGCGAGATACTTTCAGCAATATCCAAAAAGGGAAATCACGCATCAAGGTAAGTTTTAAGATACTTCCTTGTTGGCGGGGATTGTCCCGTATGCCAGCCAATAGGGCTGCATATGTGTTCGTGTCTTGGTAATGCATTAATTGTTTAATGATACTTTCCTTTGGTGGGATGATTTCATCGCGACATTGGTTTCCTCACCTTAGATGTAAGATGCAAGATTAGAAGACGTTTTTTACGGTCTGTCTAATATAGGCGATATTGTCTGAAGTATCCAAAAGAATCCACGATAATTTATATGCAAGAAAAAAATAGATAGATGAAAAATAAATTGTTTAAAAAAAAAAAAAAAGTGAGAGAAAAGAGAAAAGGAACTAAAGAAAAATGGACATTTTGAAAAGACTTTAACATTTTTCAAAAGACTTCAATCTTGTTTTGGCTTTATAGTCTATTTTTTTCTCCTAGCTATCAAAATTTGTGATTCAATTGGAGAGACCTTTTTTGTTTGAAGACTGCGATCCCCCTGGTGCCTAGCGCAGCTGTATTGTCTAAGTGTTATGTGTTGTGTGTATTGTCTGTGTTTTAAGTGTTGTGTGTATCGTCTGTATATTAATTGTTGTGTGTCTGTTCTTTGTTCTGTGTTAAGAAGATGGGTCATGACATTTCTCGCTTATTGCCGGAAAAAAATCCCAAAGATTGGATGTATAGGAATTGTGCCGGTTATTGAACTAATCCTTATTTAGAATATTTGGCATTATGGAGTGAAATTGTATTACATCTAGATACTTTTCCCTAGAGATTTAGATGCTGCTAGAGGTTTCTACTATGCTCCAGGTTAAGTTAACCCATTAAGCTCTGCACTGCAACAGGAAGTGGTGCATTCCAGCCTAAGCACAAAACTCAAGGAGGAGGTCCTAGGAAAAAGGGGAAGTTCTTCTATTAGGGACTAGATAGATTCCAATTTCATGTCCTGTAACTCACCTTTTGCCTGTAGTGACACCGACTGGTACTAATTTTTATCATAGTTTTACAATAATACCAAACTCGCCTTTAAACCTTTTAGGAAGAGATATGATGCATGAAATGGGAATGGAGATTCTGTTTTTTGAAAGCAATGTCTCACTGTCTTTTCCTTCTGTCCTCATGCTCTCAACCGAGCCACAGCCACATCCGGAAGCTTTTTTCCAAGGTAGTACAGAGGTCCTGCCTGATGAACCATATTTAGGTGTAGTTTACCCTAAATTATGGGCCTCTCACAAAGATGAGGCAGGTTTAATCCAGGTAAAACCGTATCATGCACTCATGAAAACACACAATCCGATTTTTCTTAAACAATATCCATTGTCGAAAGAGAAGAATGTTGGCATTGCTCCAGTGATTGATGATTTATTGTCACAAGGTGTTTTGATCGAGACACATTCACCGTATAACACACCGATTAATCCGTTTCTTGAGGGCAGATAAAAAATGTTGGAGGTTCACACAAGATTTACGTGAAATTAATAAATTAGTTATTCTGTTAGCTCCTTTGGTGCCCAATGTATAGAGTTAACAATGTTGTTAACTCTATACCAGCGACACAAAGATTTTTTACTGTGATAGATCTTTGTTCTGCTTTTTTCAGTGTCCCTTTGGCCTCAGAGACGCAGCCACTTTTCGTATTTACCTATAGGGGATGTCAATTCACCTGGACCTGTCTTCCTCAGGGTTTTGTTGACTCGCCAGCGGTATTCTCCCCTGTAGTGCAGAGAACTTTGGCTAATATACACCTTCCAGAAACAACCTGCATCCTTCAATATGCAGATGACATCCTTGTCACAGTACTGACTGAGCAGGACTGCCACAAAGCATCAGTGATTGTCTGCAATGTCCTCGCTCAGGCTGGATTTAAAGGTTCACACCAGAAACTACAGTGGGTGAAGAGAAAGGTCTCATATCTGGGCCATGTGATCTCAGAAGGCCAACGTAAGATATCGCAGGACCAAGTGCAGCTTGTTACTAGGTTTTCAAGACCTCAGACTGTGAAACAGATGCAGAGCTTTTTGGGATTGGTGAACTACTGCCGAACATGAATCCCTGACTGCGCACAGCATGATAAAGTTTTGTGTAGTGCTATTGATCACAAAGCTCCTCCATCACATCTCATTCTGTGGACTCATGAAATGACTGACAATTTTGCTGCCCTCAAGAAGGCTATACAGTCTGCTCCAGCTCTAGGTCTTCCGAATTATGCTAAGCCTTTTCACCTATATGTGAACCTTCTGATGATGTGTATTTATGTGGATATGTGGTTGTAAGGTTACCTGATGTAACAGTTGAAGCTAAATCATTACCATACACATCAGCATAAGCTGCAGAGTTGGTCGCACTTACAAGACATGTCAGTTGTCTGAAGGTAAAGTAGTGACTATATACACTCTAAGTTGATTCTAAGTATGCTTATATTGTTGTGCATGATTTTGCCGAAACATGAAAGCAAAGAGACTTCAAAACAGCTGATGGAAAGCCCATAGCACATTTTAATCTCATAGGCGACTTTTTAAAAGCTGTTCAACTCCCTGCCAAAGTGGCCATAGTTACACATATGCCACCTGTGGGAAATTAGACATACCTGTTGGTTATAGTTGACAGAAAACCTCTCCCTGTACGACCTGCAGTAAATACAGGGAAATTAATTTGATCGGTCACACCATGAAGTAATGGGAAAGAGTAGTGGAAGCCAGTCAGAGAAAAGAGGCGACCATCTGTGAGCAACAGTATTTTTTCATGCCAAGGAAGAGCACCATAGATGTCTTGTGTTGTCTTACACTGTTTCTTTTTGTTGATTTGCACTGTCTATATTGCACTGTTTGCACCAGGTTGCACTCGATGCACTATGTGGCAAGGACACTTACTAGTCCTTAGTTGTGTTTTCTGTTATATAGCATTATGTTGTTTAATTTAGCAACAGGGTTCTGGAGGATCATTGTTTCATTTCATTGTGTACTGCCTCAGCTAATTATGGTTGAAATGGCAATAAAAGCTTCTTGACTTGACTTGACTTGACTTGACGTTTTAAGAAAAAAACCTTTTTAATGAAAATCTGATATTAAAAAAAAGTTTACATTATAAAATTCAGAAGCAACATTTCAGAGAAAAATGCTAAAAAGTGCAAAAAATCAACATGACTTGACATGACAAATGAAGTTTTGACAAAAAATCTGAATTTGTTTCATTAACATATGTTATAAATATATTAACTTTTATTGCCATTAGCAAAGTTTCATGAAAATAATAATGAAAATATGAATTTTTATATTAATTAGCATAATTTCATGAATAACCGTTATAAAAGGCAATAAGTGAACGAAAAAAAAAACAATTGACATGAGAAATCATGTTTCAAGAAATAGATGTCTTTTGTCTTTTGTCAAAGACGATGATAGTGACATGACAAATTAGTTTTGAAAAAAACGTTTTTCATAAAAGGTATGATAGTTATAGTGAAAATATACGTTTTCATATTCAAAATCATAATTTCATGGAAGAACTTAAAAGGGTGCAGTAAGTGAACGAAAATACTGACATGAAATTTCACGATTTGACAAAAAATGTCAACATTTTCATAAAAATGTTATTATAAATATATACATTTTTATTGCCATTAGCAAAATTTCATGAAAAACCATTACAAAGTACAAGTTTAGTCAAAAACATGACTTTTAATAAATTATGTTTTTTCATGCAAAAATAATAATTATGGAAATGTGAATTTATATATCAATGAGCATAATTTTATAAATAACCAATAAAAAGGCAATGTAAACAGTAAAAAGTAGTTTGTAAAAACTACAAATTAACATATATTCAATTTGAGATATTAATAAAAATATATATATATATATATAAAAAAAAAATCTTTTTAAAAAGATATAGTTACTGTGAAAATATGAATTTTTATATTTAGAAGCATAATTTCATGAAAAAAACCCTAAAATGGTACAATAAACTAACAGAAATACTGACAGAAATATCACATTTTGAAAAAAAAGGCTATTGTTATGAAAAGATGATAGTTATTATGAAAATATGAAGTTTCATATTCAAAATCATAATTTGATGAAAGACTTTTAAAAACTGCAAAAAGTGAACAAATCAGTTGTAGAAAGTCATAATTCATCAAAAGTCAAACAACACCCCATTTGTAGCCAAATGTGCTGTAATGAATGAGTTTGCTAGGAGCTGAAAATGCGATTCCGTAAGTCTCAGCCTCGCCGTACAAATGTCAAACGGTTTTTCGAACCATGTTTTATTTGCACAGATTGCATGCATTTATCCACAATGTTTTTTTATGAGATTAGACATAACAAATCATGTTTTGACAAAAATATAACTTTTTTTCCTAAAAATATTACTTATTATGAAAATTTGGAGTTTTAAATTAACTAGTTTAATTTCATGAATACCCGTTTCAAACAGCAATAAATAAACGAAAAAACTAAAAAGTAAGATCACAAATACTGTTCTGACTGTCAGATCACTTTTTTCTTTAAAAAAAATTATAGTCTTTTTAAAAATATGTAATGTAATATTAGTTAGCATAATTTTACGAATAACTGTTGAATTGTGCAATAAGGTAAAGAAAGATGAAATGGTGGCATGACAAAGAATGTTGTGACAGGAATATGACTTTTAACATAAACACTTAATCGTTATTATAAAACAATACATTTTTATATTAATAAGCATAATTTACTTTAAACTGTTAAAAGTGGAATAAGGGAACGAACCAGGTAACTTTGCAAATAAAATTTTGACAGAAATGTGACTTTTAGCTTAAAAATATGATAATTATGAAAATATAAATTTTCTTTTTCAACAGCATGTGTCCCTTCCCCGCTGCGGCTTCAGGGCATCCGCATATTGAATTATATCAATGATTGGTTGATATTGGCTCATTTAGAGCACCAGGCAGTGCGGCATCGAGATGTCGTTCTCGCCTGCATGAAGGAACTGGAGTTCAGACTAAACGCCAAGAAGAGTGTACTTTCTCCAAAATTATTTCCCACCACAGTCAGGACGGTAAGAGCAGGCCAGCCATTTACTGTGAAGCAGTTCCAGAGGCTGCTGGGTCTCATGGCGGCAGCGTCCAGTGTAATTCCACTTTGCCTCCTCCACATGAGGCCCCTCCAGTGGTGGCTCTGGGGCAGAGGGTTCTCCCCTAGAGGGAATCCGTATCGTACCATCAAGGCCTCGTGGCGTGCCCTTCGAGCTTTGGATGTATTGAAGGACCCGACATTTTTGTCCCAAGGCCCTGTTTTAGAAACTCCTTGTCATGGCGTAACTTCCCTCAAGGGGTGGGGAGCGGTCATGAGTGGCCACTCTGCCCAGGGTCTGTGGAGCGCTCGACGTCTCTTGTGGCACATAAATTGCCTGGAGATGATGGCAGTTTTGGGGTTTAAACACTTCCTTCCAGACCTAAGGGACCACCATGTGTTGGTCCGCATGGACAACACTGAGGTGGTCTCGTACATCAACCACCAGGGGGGCCTCCTGTCTCGCCCCTTGTACAAACTGGCACGAGAGGTCCTCTTGTGGTCCCAGGACAAACTCCTCTCTTTGGGAGCGGTTTACATCCCGGGACGGTTGAATGTCAGAGCAGACGCCGTGTCAAGACAATGGCCGAGGCCTGGGGAATGGCGACTTCACCCCGAGGTAGTGGAGCAGGTATGGCAGAGGTTCTATAGAGCCCAGTTGGACCTATCTCCTTTTCAGAGCTCCCTCTACGAGGAGGTCGTAAGCCGCATGGTGGCGACTGTTCACTTCATGGTGTAAGCACCATGACTTGGACCCAGTTAACTGAACGGATGGTTCAGTTCTGGAGTTTTTACAGGAACAGTTTGCCACAGGGTTAACCCCTTCAATCCTGAAGGGTTACGTGTCCGCCATCATGGCATATATCACCCCGCCTGCGGGGCAGTCGCTGAGTAGGCACCCTCTGGTGACACATTTTTCTGTGGCACCCGGCAGCTGAGGCCCAGGACGTGACCCAGAGTGCCTGTCTGGGACTTGGCGGTTGTGCCTTCCTCTTGGCTTGGCCAGAGTGTTTCTATACACAAAACCTGATTACGTACCTAAGGTGACCCACACGACGTGTCATGTTACAGGTATTCTGCTCTCCTCCATTTATAGCCCCCGACCAGGAGATACAGAGCCGACTGTGTCCAGTACGAGCACTGGACGCTTGCCTCCACAGGACGAGTCCATGGAGGAAGTCTGAGCAGCTGTTCTTCTGCTGTGGCCTTAATAGGAAAGGTTTCCTAGCCAATGGGCAGACGTTAAGCAGGTGAATAGTGGATGCCATTCTTTCAGCTTACGAGTCCTGGTCTTCCTGCTCCACTTGGGGTCAGGGCTCACTCCACCCAGAGTGTGGCGGCCTCTATAGCCTGGTCTGCTGGAGTATCACTCCGGGACATTGCAACGCTGCGGCCTGGTCCACCCCGCTGGCCTTGTTGGGTTTATGGCCTCGACCTATAAGCCACTCCGGCCTTCTCTGTCCTATGTGTACTAAAATGATAGTTATTATGAAAATGAATGAATTTTTATATCAACTGTCATAACTTCATGAATAACCATTAACAAAGACAATAAGTGAATAAAAAAAAAAACAGAAATATGATTTTTTTCACCAAATTGGAATAATGGGATAAAACAAATCAATGAAAAATCAAGATTTATTGAAAATATGATTTTTTTTTCTCAAAAGAATTATATTTTTAAAATAATTTTCATATTCATCTTCATAATTTAATTAAAGAAAATATGTCCTTTCATAATTTTAGATGATAAATGATAGTTTTGGATATATAAATGTTTATATTAATTTGCATAATTAATGAATAACTGTTAAATAGTAGTGAACGAAAACTAAAAGGTGACATGTCAAATCATGTTATGACAAAATATGAAAATATGAATTTTCCCATTTATTTTATATATATATATATGTGATGAAAATATTAATGTTCATATTTATAATCATTATTTTTTAACAGCTGTTAAAAATGGCAATAAGTGAACAAAAAACAAAAAAGTGACACTACAACAACAAACATTACAAAATTATGATTTTGAAAAAAAGAGATAGTTATTATGAAAATATGAATTTTCATATTCATAAGCACAATTGTATTACAAACCGTTAAAACGTTGAATAAAAGAATGAAAAAAGTTATAGGACAGATCAAGTTTTGGCAAAAATATGGCTTTTCATTAAAAATATGATAGTATTATGAAAATAGGAATCGTTATGTTAATTAGCATAGTTTTTGAATAACTGCTAAAAAGTGCATGTCAAGAAATGTAGCTAGTTTGAGTTATAAAAATAGAGTGGAATACCAAAATAATAAAAACAAAATAAAGGTAGTTGTGATATGAGTAGGTTTATTGGAGAATAGTGTTGGAGAATAACAGGTGCAGTTTTGCAGAGTGTGCAAAATTTCAACAACAACAAGCGAATTAGCTAGGCTAGAAACCACAGGGTATTTTGTCTGGTGTAAAAAGGTTACCTAAGCGAGGAACCACATAACATGTGCATCTTGTACACAGTTCACAAGTTCACAGTGCTTAGTGGAAGGCCAGCATAATAAAATAAAAATAAGAAAAAAAAAATATTATTTAAGCCTCTTAACATATAACATTGCTTATATCAGTTTAAATTCCAGCCTAATACATATAACCATTACTCAGAATTAATATAGTTCATAAAAATCAAATAATCATGCTTAAAAAGGCAAAATTAGTTAAAGATATAAAAGTGCAGCATACATTATATCATCACCATCCTTAATCGTGCATATAAGTCACACTTATATTTTAAAGTCAAGTCAAGTCAATCAAGAAGCTTTTATTGTCATTTTAACCATATATAGCTGATGCAGTACACAGTGAAATGAAACAGCATTCCTCCAGAACCCAGGTGCTACATAAAACAATATAAAACAACAGTCACAGAACAGAAAAAACACAGGGCCAAGAACTAAGTAGGAGATCCTTGCCACATAAAGTGCATGTGTGCAACTGGTGCAAACAGTGCAAAAGACAACACAATACAGTGCAAGACAACACAGGACAGTACACAATACAAAAAACACAAAATGGCTCCGGCAGTAAACCTGTCGTAACAAAATAAGGTGCACAGTAGCAGAAAACTGTGGACAATATTGTGCAATTTAAACAAATAGCAGCAACCAAGATAAAGTGAACAGTGGCAAAAATATGTGGACAGAATATTGTGCAGAACAACAATAGCAGCAATCCCGGAAGATGTGCAAAAAAATGCCTTGTAAATATTTTTGTGGTGATGATTAGTGTGAGTGGTACTTAATCATTGGTGTGCGAAGTGTATGATGTGTGTTGAGTCCGGTTTGTGCAGATCAGTCACATAGTTGTGTGTGTGTGTGTGTGTGTGTGTGTGTGTGTGTGTGTGTGTGTGTGTGTGTGTGTGTGTGTGTGTGTGTGTGAGAGAGAGAGAGAGAGAGAGAGAGAGAGAGAGAGAGAGAGAGATTCAGTTCAGTTTTTTGTTGTGGAGCCTGATAGATTGAGGAAAAAAACTATTGCACAGTCTGGATGTGGCGACCCGAATGCTTCGGAACCGCCTCTCCTGATGGTGGAAGGGTGAAAAGTGTGTGATGGGTGTGTGAGGTCATCCACAATGCTGTTTGCTTTGCGGATGCACCGCGTGGTGTAAATGTCCATGATAGAGGAAAGATAAAGGCTGGAACAGCTGGTGGCCAAAGTTAGAGCCTAGAGAAGGAAGTAAAGATAAAAACAGTTTGCTGGGGGAAGAAAAGTTCACGATGAGAGACAGCGGTGTCAGCTCCTGAGGTCAGTCAGTTGAAGAAAACAAGTGATAAAAGATGTTTAATAACCAAGACACACAAACATACAAGAAGTGAATTGAATTGAATTGAATTGAATTGAATTGAATTGAATTGAATTGAATTGAATTGAATTGAATTGAAGATGGCAGCATAGTTGTGCAGCTCCCTAGGCCCACCCATATTTTCAATTTATTCGAGCGTATTTACTCCACATGTATTTCTCAAAGTTAGTGTCCCTGGTGATTAAACACTTGTGAATAAAGAAAAAGTGGTCTGGACCGCAAATGTCAACGTCCACATCTAAATATTTCAAGGGAACAACGATGAGCTTCATGACAACCAGGCAGACTTCGCCGGCACACGAGTCGCCATCACCCCAGCCGATTGAAGGTTCAAAGATGGAAAACCTATTATCCGAAATAAGCAAAATTAACTTTAATTTGCAAGGAGTAGCGACGGATGTGTCGTCAATCAAAGAGGTTGTTACTGACCTTAAAAACTTGGTGAATGCAATCCGAGAAAGGCTGGACTAAGCGCAGGGCCGCATCTCTAATATGGAAAACGTCACCTCGAAGCTCGTCAGTGACGGCGAGCGGCATGGTAAACGTGTGTAACTTATGTGGAACCGAATTGATGATCCAGAAAAAAGAAGCTGCCGAAACAATGTGAGGATGATCGGTCTAAAAGAAGGGCTGGAAGCAGGTGGAATGGTCAAGTGCGTGTATAAAATCTTATCGGAAGGACTGGGTATCGATCTGGACAGAGAGTTCAAAATTGAGAGGGCACGTCATGCTCCCACTTCCAGGACCAGTACAGATCAGACGCCGAGAATAGTCTTGATCAAGTTTCTATGTTCGTTAGCCAGGGAGAAGGTATTACAAGCGGCCAGAGAAAATGGAATAACTGAATGGGAGGGATGTTGGATTAGCTTCTTCCCCGACATGTCAAAAGAGTTAGCCAGAAAACAGAGGGAATTCACCGCTTCACGGAGGATGCTGAAGAGCGTCAACATGAAATATATACTGGCATATCCAGCCTCTCTTTGTTTTACATGGCAAGGGAGAAGTAAGGTGTTCACATCGAGTGTGGATGCAAAGCAGTTAATCAAAGAACAGTGTGGTGCGACAGAATGATGGAACAAAATACTCTTTACAAGATTGCCAGAGTGGAGCATATTAGTCAGGTGCGGTGGGTGAATGGGTGAGCCGGATAGATGTGCTGTCTCGGAACAGTTCTGACACCCATGGCAGGGCTGGATAGCTGATTCGGCACCTCACGGACCTATGGCCATTCTTTTTTTGTTGTCACTTTTTTTTTATTTAGTTTGTTGTTAAGCTTTGGGTAAGGGGGTTTGATAATTTGTTACTTTCTGGGAAGCAATAGCGTTTTTCTGAAGGAAGTTTTGGTGTTTGAAATGTTCAACTGTCGTTTGTTAAGTTTGAGTGAATGTACATCACGGTTTAGTATACCATTCCCAATGAGGGGGCAGTCATCCAACATAGCCACAGAGTTGTCACGAAAGCGCCCCACAGTCTCAGAGTCCCGCCGAGGGTGCCGCTCCACCTCAGAGTCCCGCCGAGGGTGCCGCTCCACCTCAAGAGAGTCCCCAAGAGAGCTCAGCCCCGTTCCAGAGTCCCCAAGAGAGTTTAGCCCCGTTCCAGAGTCCCCAAGAGAGCTCAGCCCCGTTCCAGAGTCCCCAAGAGAGCTTAGCCCCATTCCAGAGTCCCCAAGAGAGCTCAGCCTTGTTCCAGAGTCCTCAAGAGAGCTCTGCCCAGCCACACAGTCCCCAGGGACGCTCTGCCCAGTCACACAGTTCCCAAGAGATCATCGTCCTGGGGCCTGGCTGCGAAGAGGACGTCTTACCGCAACCTGGCCGCAAAGACGTCGTCGTACCGCCGCCTGGCCGCGAAGAGGTCATCGTACTGCCGCTTGGCCGGCAGAAGCACGTCAAATCGCCGACAGGCCGATGACAATGGGAGGCCTCAAACTCATATATTAGAGGGAAACTGATTGCACAGACAGCTAGAAAGAAGAAGGAGGGAAGAGACTTGGTTAAGAACTTGGAAGCAACAATTTGTACATTGATGAAGGAGCTGGCTAGAAACTACTCTAATGATTTATATCAGGATATTTGTAGATATAAATTTCAGTTACAAAAATTATATAATAGAAAAGCTGAATATGCACTATTTAGGCTGCGGACCAGGTTTTGTAAAGGTGGTGAAGAAGCTCCTGTCCAGACAATTCTAACAACAAAATGCTGCTAACATTATTCCGGCAATTAACAAAGGAGATACTATGGTATAATTGACGGAAGAAATAAATTAGGTCTTTAATAAGTTTTATGAACATTTATATACATCTTTAGGTGGTCTAGATGGAGATGAACTGGAACAGTTTTTTTCTAATATAGAGTTACCTAAATTAGATACATTGCAATCTGAGTCTCTAGACTTTCCTATTACAGAAGAGGAGGTCAAAGCTGCAATCACCTTTATGAAATCTGGTAAATCGACAGGGGTGGACAGGTTTCCAGGTGAATATTATAGGAAGTATGTTGATATAGTGGCTACAATTCAAAAAGTCTATATAGAGGCGTTTGAGACTGGAGAATTTCCTGGTACTTTCATGGAGGCATTGATAACACTGATAGCTAAGAAAGATAAGGATTTAATGGATCCGGCTAATTTTAGTCTTATCAATGTGGACTGTAAGGTGTTGGTGAAAATTTTGGGGTCACTGTTAGAGAAGGTTCTTCCAAGTACAATCTATAATGACATAGTGGGCTTCATTAAGTGAAGGTCATCAGCCGATAATATGAGAAGGCTAATTTATCTGATGTGGCTAAATTCTTCGGAAAACATCCCGATCGCAGCAATATCCTTGAATGCCAAAAAGGCTTTCGACAGGGTGGAATGGGGCTTTTTGGCCGCAGCCCTGTCGAATTTTGGGTTTGGTCGTATATATAGGTCCTGGATTGTTTTATTATATAACAATCCTAGAGCAGCAGTGATGACAAATATGTGACTTCCTCATTTTTTACAATTTCAAGGGGTACTTGTCAGGGATGCCCACTGTCCCTGTTGTTATTCACGATGGTTTTGGAACATCTGGCCATTATGATCAGGGCAGACCCAAAAATTATGGGAGTAAGGGGGGTGGGGGAGGGGTTGGAGCACAAGTTGATGTTATATGAGGATGATATTTTGTTGTTATCTTGTGATCCTCTCAAATTTCTACCTCCATTTATGAGTGTTATACAATTATATTCAAGAATGTCTGGATACAAAATAAATTGGGAGAAGTCTGAGGCTATGCCAATATCTAGAACATGTCACTCCCATACAGTGATCCAGTTCGGTTTTATATGGATTCCAGAAGGTATGACATACCTTGGGGTTAAACTAACACAGAACTTGAAAGATCTAATGATGTTGAATTATGAGCCGCTGCTGTCAAAGATAAAGCACAATGTGAAGGACGATGGTGCCATGACAATTGTTTAGAAATAAAATTAGGTGAACGAAAATACTGACTTGAAATATCACGTTTTGACAAAAATAACTTTTTCTCATTGAAATCTGATATTCTAAAAAGTTTACATTTTCATATTTAGAAGCAACATTTCAGAAAAAAATGTCAAAAAGTGCAAAAAGTCAACAGCACATGACAAATAAAGTTTTAACTAAAATTTTTCATAAAAATTTTTTATTGTATATATATATATATA
>MU579433.1:0-41326 GCA_024362625.1 Silurus asotus | reverse complement strand
TGTGTGTGTGTGTGTGTGTGTGTGTGTGTGTTTTATTTATTTATTTCCCTATCACCTAATGGGAAAATATGAATTTTCATATTCATAAGCATAATTTCATTTTAAAAACATTTAAAAGTGGAAAGAGGGGAAAAACATGAATTTCTTTTAAAAACAAATACTGTATTTTCCGGACTATAAGCCGTTACTTTTTTTCCCACGCTTTGAACCCCGCGGCTTAAACAACGAAGCGGCTTATTTATGGATTTTTCCTGGTTTTTTTCCGGTTTCACAAACTTCAAGCCAAAATACTGAGCACCAAAACATCTGAGCTGCACCACATCGGGAGAAAGATTCACCGGTGGTGAATTTTAAACGCATGACGATGCCAAAAGATAAACTCTCGAGAGAAATAGTTGTGAAAGGAAGGAGGAAGACAGTGAACAATGACTTTTTTGGTAGGCTACTGTTTAGATACAAGCCGTTGTAAGGCGTTGAGTCTGGGTCATGGGAGAGGTCGCTAACTCCAGTTGCAACAGAAATTATATAAGCACAGACAGGTTTCCAAAACTCATGCTTTTTTAATTTTCTTGGCAACAGCATTATAAGTTAGTTAAAGAAACTTAGAAATGAGCATCAGAAAATAATAAGGACATATTTCTCAGTCTTGCACACATGCAGTAATACCGGAAAAAATGCGGCGGCAGGTTATTCCCAAAATGCCGCTCTGCTCTTAAAGGAGCCACAACATATTTTATCCGTTACACCATGTAACAGACACTGTCTTTCGTTAAAGCCTGTGTAAAGTTAATTAGTTTCAGTGTAGACATCTGTGGCTTATTTATGTTCAAAATAAAAATCTTTGTCAAATTCAGTGGGTGCGGCTTATATTTGGGTGCGCTTAATAGTCCGGAAATTACGGTAATAGTTATTATGAAAACATGAATTTTTATATTAATTAGAATAAATGATGGTGACATGGCAAATTTGTTTTACTTTTTTCATAACACGTATAATAGTTATAGTGAAAATTCTTTTCATATTCACAATCATAATTTCATGACAAAACGTAGAAGTGTGCAGTAGTGTAAGTAACATGACAATTAATGTTTTGACAAAAATATGAGTTTTTTAAAAAATGCAATTGTAAATATATGAATTTGCATTTTCATAAGAAGATTTTAAGAAAAATCTTTACAAAGTACAATGAGTAAACAAAAAAAATTAAAAATGTTACTGCCATCTCATGTTGAAGTTTTTCATCATTTTTATTTTTTTTCATCTATTGGGAAAATATGAATTTTCAAATGCAAAAGCATAATTTTATTGAAAACAACCATTTAGCCCTCACCCACCTGGATAAAAGCAACACCTACATCAGAATGCTGTTTATTGACTTTAGCTCTGCGTTCAAGACAGTCCTCCCCACTGTACTGATCACTAAGCTCAGTGACCTGGGTATCTGCACCTCCACTTGCAGATCAGAATCAGAATCAGGTTTATTGGCCATGTGTGTTGACACACACAAGGAATTTGGTTCCAGCTGTTTGTTACTCTCAAAAGTACAGACATAAATAAAAACCTATACATGACAAAACAGACTATACAAGACAATACAGACAATACAGACAATATGAGACAGTATAGACAGTGTGGGTAATAAATAGGGATACAGACCAATAATGTACATAAAGTGTGGGAGTGCATGGTAGTGCAAATGACAGTATTGTGTTCCAGGTATGATGAGAGAGTTTACTATAAGACTTTTGTACAGTATATAGAAGCAATAGTGTGTGCAACATATACAGATAATTTGATGAGTGACAGTTCTGTGCAGTACTCATAGATATGAGCAGGGAATATAATTATGGTCAGTTGTTAGTGAGGGTGATTGCTTGGGGGAAAGAAACTGTTCCTGTGTCTGGCAGTCTTAGTGAACAAAGTTCTGTAGTGCCTGCCAGAAGGGAGGAGCTGAAAGATGTTGTGTCCAGGATGTGACGGGTCATTAATGATTTTTCCTGCCCGGTTTCTGGTTTTTGCATGGTACAAGTCCTGGAGAGTGGGCAGGGGGGCGCCAATTATTTTTTTCAGCTGTTTTAACAGTTTTCTGCAGTCTGTTTCTGTCCTGTTTTGTTGCTGCTCCAAACCAGATGGTGATTGATGAGCACAGGACAGATTCAATGACTGCAGTGTAGAACTGTATCAACAGCTCCTGTGGCAGGCTGTACTTCCTTAATTGCCTTAGAAAGTACATCCTCTGCTGGGCCTTTTTCAGAATCGAGTTTATGTTTGATTCCCATTTCAGGTCTTGGCAAAGTAGTGCCCAGAAACTTGAAGTTCTCCACAGGTGACACAGGGTTGTTGGATATTGTGAGGGGGAGTAGTGTTGAAGGATGTTTCCTAAAGTCCACTATCATCTCCACGGTTTTGAGTGTGTTTAGCTCAAGGTTGTTATGACTGCACCATAGCACCAGCTGCTTCACCTCCTGCTTATATGCAGACTCGTCACCATCTTGGATTAGTCCAATGAGCGTGGTGTCATCTGCAAATTTCAGGAGTTTGACAGTTGGGTCACTTGATATGCAGTCATTCGTATAAAGGGAGAATAGCAGTGGGGAAAGGACACACCCCTGAGGAGCACCAGTGCTGACTGTCCGAATACCGGAGGTAACACCTCCCAGTCTCACCTGTTGTTTCCTGCCTGGCAGGAAGCTGGTGATCCATTGACAGATGGCAGGGAGTATAGTAAGGTTTAGGAGTTTGGAGTGGAGGATTCCCAGGATTATTGTATTGAAAGCTGAACTAAAGTCAACATACAAAATCTGGGCATAGGTTCCTGGGCAGTCAAGGTGTTGCAGAATGTGGTTTAGCCCCATGTTGACTGCGTCATCCACCGATCTGTTTGCTCGGTATTCAAACTGTAGGCAATCCAGCAGCTGTTCTGTCACTTTCTTTAGATGGGCCAATACCAGCTTTTCAAAGGTCTTCATGATGACAGATGTCAGAGCGACAGGCCTGTAGTCATTTAGTCCAGTAATGGAGGGTTTCTTGAGGACTGGGATGATTGTGGTGAGTTTAAAGCAGGAGGGGATCTCAGACAACTCCAGTGATCTGTTGAAGATAGAGGTGAAAATGGAAGCCAGTTGGTCAGCACATGCTTTGAGACAGGAGGGGGAGACACCATCTGGGCCTTCCTAGTCTTCTGTCTCTGAAAGAGCCGATACACATCCTTTTCACAATTCGTGAGTTCAACTTGAGTGTTGGAAGGAGTTGTAAGAGAGGAATCCAGAGGTGTGATGAGGGCAGCCATTGGGCTGGGTTAGATGAGAGGTGTGAAGATATTGTTCTCAAACCTGCAGTAGAAGGTGTTGAGGTCATCAGCCAGGTCTTTGTTTGCTTCAGTAGGGAGGGGTGGTCTCCTGTAGTTTGTGATATTTTGCAGGCCTTTCCACACTGATGCAGGGTCGTTAGCAGAAAACCTGCTTTTCAGCTTTTTAGAGTAGCTTATTTTGGCTATTCTGATCTCCTTTGTCAGTTGGTTCCTGGCCTGCTTGCACAGAGCTTTGTCCTCCCCTCTGTATCTTCCTTGGCATGTCGAAGTTTTTTCAGATTGGCTGTGAACCATGGCTTGTTGTTACTGAACTTGCAGAAGGTTTTGGTTGGCACACACATGTCTTCACAAAAACTGATGTAGGATGTCACAGTGTCAGTCAGCTCATCCAGGCTGTCAGTTCCAGCCTCAAAGACACACCAATCAGTGCAGTCAAAGCAGTCTTGTAGTTCCTGCTTTGCCTCACTGGTCCATCTCTTCACTGTTTTGACTACAGGCTTAACAGATTTTAGTTTCTGCCTGTATGTTGGAATAAGATAAACCAAGCAGTGATCAGAGTTCCCTAAATCTGCCCGGGGTACAGTGTGATACGAGTTCTTAAGAATGGTGTAGCAATGATCCAGTGTGTTTTTCCCTCTTGTCGGACAGTTAATGTGTTGCCTGTATTTTGGAAGTTCTAGTGTTAGTTTTGCTCTGTTAAAGTCTCCAAGGATAATAAAAAGAGAATCCGGATGTTTTTGCTCCAAGCCGGATATTTGGTTTTGCAGTGCATCATTCACGTTGACCTGAGGTGGGATGTAAACTCCGGTCAGAATGAATGAGGAAAATTCACACGGTGAGTAAAACGGTTTACAGTTTATTACCAGTGATTCCAAGTTTGGGCTGCAGCATTTATCCAGCACTGTGACATCTGTACACCAACAGTCGTTAATGTAGAAGCAGATTCTGCCGCCTTTTGTTTTGCCCGATAGCTCCGTTACGCGATCCGCTCGGTGTAAGTGGAAGCCCGAGAGAAGTAATCCGCTGTCTGGGATTAAGCGACTGAGCTAAGTTTCAGTAAAACAAAGAGCAGCGGAACATGAAAAATCTTTGGTCGTTCAGTTAAGAAGAGTTAGTTCGTTAATTTTGTTCGGCAGTGATCGGAGGTTCGCCAGGTGAATCGACGGGAGCGCAGTTCTAAATCCCCTCTGTCATAGCTTCACTAGCGCGCCAGCGCGCTTCCCCCGCCAGCGTCTCCTCCATGGTCCATAAAGAGTGGCTGCAGCTCCAACTAAGATCTCCAAATACATTTCCGGGTTTGTAAAAATAGTTGAAAAAGTGTCTGGAGTGAACTTGTTAAGAAATGTTAAGCAATTCTTCTTTAGTGTAAGTTATTAGGGTAGGGTAACTAAACACACAGACAATAAACAAAAAGAAGGAGATTACTAGAGAGAGTCGTGCCGAGGCTGCCATCCGCGGCGCCATCTTGACAATCAACAATGCATTCTGGATTTTCTTACCAACCCTCATTCTGAACACTGGCATCCCGCCCCTTAACGCCACAAAGACTAAAGAGCTCATTGTGGACTGTCGGAAATCCAACAGCAGGAGACATTTACCAGTCAACATCAATGGAACTGAGGTAAAGCGAGTCTCCAGCTTTAAGTTCCTGGAAGTTCACATCTCTGAGGATCTGTCATGGCAGCAGAACACTTCAGCCCTGGTTAAAAAAGCATAACAGCGTCTGTACTTCTTGAGAAGTCTCAAGAAAGCTCATCTTTCCCCAGGGATTTTAACGAGTTTCTACCACTGCATCATTGAGAGCATCCTGACCAACTCCATCACTGTATGGTGAACGTAATGCCCTGCAAAGGTTGGTCAAAACCGCCCAATGCATCACTGGCACCCAACTATCTGCCATTGAACACCTTCATCACAGCAGATGTCTGCACAGAGCTCACAACATTATCAAGGACTCTTCACATCCCATTCACAAACTGTTTAACCTCCTTCCATCAAGAAGGAGATAACTTACGCACCAGAAACAGCAAGTTCAGGGAAAGATTTTTTCCATCCACCATCACTACTGAACGCTACACTACACAGCTAGATCACTACAAAACAAACACAAACAAAACACTGTATATAACCTCTGTCCTATACATGTACAGTACATATTACATAGTATATATTTTCTACTCCTCATTACATCTGCACTATTTTTTTTTTATCTCTATGTATTTTTCTGTACATTCTGCCCACTATTTCACATTCATGTATGTGTATATAATGTGTGTGTGTGTGTGTGTGTGTATATATATATAAATATGTTTATTCAGCTTGCACATTTCTTAAATGCCATAATCTTGTAACCCTTAGAACCATTTCTGTACTTCTTAATGATGTCTACACATCTCTGCACTGTTATAGCCTTTATATTTATTCACTGTACATATGCTTACATATATATCACTTGCTGTAAATATGCAACATATATATCTAATAGCTACATTTTACACTCTTGGTAGATGCCAAACTGCATTTCGTTGCTCTGTATGCTGTGCAATGCAATGACAATAAAGATATTTATTGTCATTGATATCTATCTATCTATCTATCTATCTATCTATCTATCTATCTATCTATCTATCTATCTATCTATCTATCTATCCCCTTTAGAAAAAGTTACTTTAGACCACTTCAATGGGGGTGGCCAAATTTCTATGCTTTATAGACTAATCTCCACTAAGTGCAATAAAAGGCCTATCTGTCTAAAGGCCTAAACAGACTATTACAGTTTTTTTCAGTTGATTTGGAGCATTTCTTAAATTATCCTTAAGATTAGAAATCAGTAAGTGCATTCTCAAAACAATGTGTACAAGCAGCACAATACATTGGATTTCTTGCAAAAGCGTGTTTTTTGCTCCAAATCCTTAGTACTTCTCTCAAAAGTAAGTATTTGTGTCAATGAACATATCATTGGCATTAAAATAAACAGTCCTTTTATCATTGTTTTACGAACAAAATAGTCAAAATGTTTAGAATTTTTTTTAGTATGACAATGCTTTTTTTTTAGTATTTCTTGATATAAACTATGTTTTGGATTACAAGTATTGAAAATGCACGAGGCTGAATTGACAACTCTGAATTTCAACAGCACAAATTTACACATTACTGTATGTGGGATATTGATTGTAAAAGACGACAGGATTCACATTTTTTTATTTTCTTTACAAGTAGATTACTACAATTAGTATTAGTAAAAAAAATTACAACATAATATCATTGTGATAGAAAATAAAAAGACACAAATTAAAATTCCAAAAGGTAAACATAGGAAACACTTCTTAGGCAGAACTGTGCATGCCACACTAGACAGTGCAATCTGTCTGGATTTTTATCCACATCACAGCAGATATATTTTAGAGAACTAGTTGATAATTGGTTGATCTGAAAGTGAACACACCCCTTCATTAGTGACATTCAAGGTTCATCTGCACAATTCATCAAGACACATTTACCAAAAAGTTTAATGGAACTGTGATGAAGAAGAGCTTGACAAATTTTGACAACTGGTTTAACCATTTTGCACTCAATGACTAATGCAATGAACTGATGCCTAAATGTGTTGGTGGTTAAGACTATTTAGGTTAAACTAGTATAATATATTTTGAACAACATGACATAAACAACTGATAATGTATGAAAAAGCAGACACTTGTACACAAAAGCATTTGCATTTGATCAAAGCAACGAGAAATGTTGTTATGATAAACACAAATGACTAAATGATGTGTAGTTTACAAGTAGTTCACATCATTTAGTCATTTGTGCTCATCATACGTCCTGTCCAGTCTCTTACAATCAATATTCCACATTCAGTAATGTGTGAATTTGTGCTGTTAAAAAAAAGCATTGTCATATTAAAAAAATTACTAAACATTTTGACTATCTTTTTCGTAAACAATGATAAAAGGACTTGTCATTTTAATGGCAATGATATGTTCATTGACACAAATACTTACTTTTGAGTGAAGTACCAAGGATTTTGAGTAAAAAACAAGCTTTTGCAAGAAATCCAATGTATTGTGCTGTTTGTACACATTGTTTTGGGAATGCACTTACTAATTTCTAATCTTAGGGATGATTCGAGAAATGCTCCAAAGCAACTGAGAAAAACTGTAAAAAAAAAAAAAAAAAAAAAAAAAAAAAAACTTTCAGTATGCATCCTTATTTTTGGCCATGTGTACAAAAGCATTCGCAATTTGATCAAAGCAATGAGAAATGTTCTTTTAATGAGCACAAATGACTAAATAATGTGGAGTTTATACAAGTAGTTTTGAGAATTTCATTTCTGATCTGAGAATTGCTCCAAAGCAACTGAGAAAAACTGTAATATGAGATCCAAGCTCCTGCAATATAAATAGATTATGAGAGTATACAGCACTCCTAAATTGCTACAAAAATTAAATCCCAACATTCCCAGTCAATGTATAAAATGTAATTTAAAGAATGCAACTTTATATCACTGTTTATTGAAATGCCACCAAGTTGAATGTTTTTGGTAAAAAGTTTTAGATTTTTTATCCCTGGTGTTGAAACAAAATGTTCCCAAGTGTCCTAAACTCTGTATACGAAATATTTTCCCTGCAATGTGCACCTTTACTAGCTCTAATAAGAAGATTTTGATATTATGTTTAGTATAAACAAAACTTGTCATTTGAAAAATACAGAAGGCCCTCATTTAAAAAAATGGTAACAAGAACTGTAACTCATTGTTTGGCTTTGGAAAAACTCACATTTATTGGTAATAGGAATATCTATAAAAATATAAAAATTTTTTTATAAATTTATTTTATAAATAATTTTGTTTATATATTTTTTAAATATTAATAATATCCGTTACAAAGTACAATATTTACTCAAAAAACTACTAAAATATGTCACGTCAAATTGTGTTTTGACAAAAATATGACTTTTTTCATACTTTTTACATATTTATTTCTTGGAAAAATATGAATTCTCATATTCATAAACATAATTTAATTAAAAACCGTTAAAAAGTGGCAAGAGACATGACAGTGAAAATCAAGTTTTGTCATAAACTGATTTTTTCCCCATACAAACATTGTTTTTAATTAATTTGTAATTTAATTTGTTTTATTAAAAGTAAATGAAAAAAAGAAAAATTGACATGAGAAATCATGTTTTGAAAAATAGATGGCTTTATGCTCAAAAAGTAGGATAGTGATTATGAAAATATACATTTTCATACTAAAATATAAATTATCATATACATAAAAAAAAAAAAGGAATACAGGAATGAAAAAGGTGAGGACTAATCAAGATTTGACAAGAATTTTATTATTTAAAAAAAATATATACTAATGATTTTTTCAGCATAATTTTATAAAAAAGAGTTACCAATGGGAGAAAGTGAATGATGATGGTAACATGAAAATTTGTTTTTGAAAAAAATAAGTTTTTCAGAAAAGGTATGATAGTTATGGTGAAAATATAAGTTTTCATATTCAGAGTCATAATGTCATGAAAAAAAAGGCAAATGAGTGCAGTAAGTGAACCAAAATACAGACAAAATGATTATTGTTTTGAAAATATAATTTTTCGTATTACGAAATTACATTCCAGGAAAAAAAAATTAAAAGTGCTATGAGTCATTGAAACACATGACATGACAAATAAAGTTTTGACTTAAATATGAGTTAAAAAAAAATATTATAAATATATGAATTTACATTTTCATTAGAGAAATTCATGAAAAACTGTTATGATATACAATGCGTAAACAAAAAACTAAAATTGTTACATGCCATCTAATGTTTTGACAGAAATATGAAGTTTTTCATAATTTTATACAGCTTTTTTAATCTGTTAGGAAATATGAATTTTCATATTCATAAGCATAATTCAATTAAAACTGTTAAAAAGTGGAATGAGGGGAAATAACATGACATAAAAAAAATCAAGTTTTGTCAAAAACCTGATTTTTCAAGAATAATGTTTGAAAATGTGAATTTATATATCAATTAGCATAATTTTATGAATAACCATTAAAAAGGCCTTTCGAACACAAAAAACCTACAAATTGATTTGAGATCATGTTTTGACAAAATGTTGACGTTTTTCAGAAAAGGTATGATAGAGTTTTCATGCTCATAAGTAAAAATTTATTAAAAACCATTAAATGTGGAATAAGCATGCAAAAATGACATGCCAAATGTTTTTTAAAAAGTCTGATTTTTTTTCATGAAAATAAAGTTAATATGAAAATATGAATTTTTAAGCTTAATTTCATTAAAGAACTGTTCAAATTGCAAAAAGTTAATGATTATGGTGACAACAGATGTGTTGTCAAATATCACATTTTGACAAAAATGTCTATTGTTATAAAAATATGCTAGTTATTAGAAAAATATAAATTTTCATATTCCGAAGCAACATTATAGGAAAAAAAAATTCTAAAGTGCAAAAAAGTCAACATGACATGACAAATAACCTTTTGACAAAAATATGAGTTTTCTACATAAAAACATTCAAAATATAATAATTTTTATTTACATTAACAAAATTCTATGAAAAAAACTTTACATAGTAAAATAATTACACAAAAAACTAAATATTTTACATGTCGTATCGTGTTTTGAAACAAATAAGACTTTTTCCATCTTTTTTTAATCTTTTTTCATCTATTGGGAAAATATGATTTCTCATATTCATGAGCATAATTTCATTAAAACTATGTGGAATAAGGAAGAAAAAAAACCGGAATAAAAACTGGTTGATTGATCAACAAGGAAAAAAGAAAAATTGACATGAGATATGTTTTGAAAAATAGTTGGCTTTATTCTCATAAAACGCAGGACAGTTATTATGAAATTATAAATTCACACTCATAAGCATGATATATCACGTTTTGAAAAAAATTTATTACTGTTATGAAAATATGAATTCTCATATTCCTAAGCATAATTTCATTTTAAAAAACATTAAAAAGTGGAATAAGTAGAAAATAGAGAATATTAAAAATCAAGTTTTGTGAAAAACATGACTTTTGCATACAAAAATATAAGTAATTATTAAAATGATTTTTTTTTATTAAGTTGCATAATTTAATGAACAACCTTAACAAACGGCAATAAGTGAACAAAAAAACTAAAAATGTTACATGCCAAATCATGTTTTGACAGAAATATGACATTTCAAAAATTTTCATATTTTTTTCATCTATTTGGAAAATACTAATTTGTATATTTTCTGACACATATTCATATGCATAATCTCTTTAGAAACTGTTAAAAAGTGAAATAAGGGGTAAAACATGACATTAAACAATCAAGTTTTGTCAAAAAAATATTACTTTTCATAAATTTGACATTGACTTACAATGTCGATGTATTACAAACCATTAAAAGTGGAACAATGGAACAAAAGAAAAATTGAAGTTTTTTTCATAAAAATATAATAATAAAATATGAATTTCTAAGCATAATCTCATTAAAAACCAGTTAAAATTGCAAAATGTAAATGATAATGGTAACAACAAATTGAGATTTTGAGATAAATTAAGTTTAATTTATACAAGATATTATAGTTGTTGTGAAAATATGAATATATTCATAAGCATAATTTGATGAAAAAAATGTAAAATGGTGCTATAAGTTAACGAAAATACAGACATGATATAATAATCTTATTTCGAAGGTACCTTTCAGGAAAAAAAAATGTCACGTTTAAAAAGTCAATGAAACGTAACATAACAGAGAATTTATTAAAATAATACTAATAAGAAAATTTCATGAAAAACTGTAAAAAGTACAATGCGTGAACAAAAAAAACCCGAAAATGTAATATGCCACCTAATGTTTTGACAAATATATTAAAATTTTTATTATTTATAAATTATAAATTATTTATAAATAATATATAAAATAAATATACATAGCCATAATTCAATTAGAATCCGTTAAAAAGTGGAACAAGGGAAAATAACATTACAATCAAGTTTTGTCAAAAACATGACTTTTCATGAATTATGTTTTGACTGAGTTTTTCATACAAAAATAATAGTTTGCCGTGTATGTGCTGTAATGAATGAGCTTCTTAAGAGCTGGAAATGAGATTCCGCAAGTCTCAGCCTCGCAGGACAAAAGGAAAACGTTTTTTCGAACATGTTATATCACATGCACTTCACCACAATGTTTTTACATGTTAATCATGAGATAGGACATAATAAATGATGTTTTGACAAAAATAAAACCTTTTTTGTAAAAATATGTTAGTTATTATGAAAATATAAATTTCATATTCATAATCCTTAATTGATGAAAATGTGTTAAAAGCTGTAAAAAGTGAATAAATCTGTTGTAGAAACTCATATTTCAATAAAAACATATCAACACCACATGTTTGTCCAAGTCGTGTGTGTACTGTAATGAATGAGCTTCCTAAGAGCTAAAAATGCGATTCAGCAAGTCACATATTGCATGCACTTCACCACAATGTTTTTACATGTTTATGATGAGATAGGACATAATATACGATGTTCTGACAAAAAAAAAACACGTTTTTTTTTTGAAAATATAATAGTTAGTATGAAAATATTAATTTTCATATTCTTATTCATAATTTGATGAAAAAGTTAACAAATCAGTTATAGAAAGTTCTAATGCATCAAAACCCTATTAAAACTACATGTTTGGCAAAACCGTGTATTTGCTGTAATAAATTAGCTTAATACGAGATGAAACTGCGATTTCGCAAGTCTCAGCCTTGCAGGACGAAAGGATAGCGGTTTTTCGAACCATGTTATATTTGCACGTAAGAAGTACATTTGACGACAATGTTTTTCAATGTTTATGTGAGATTGGACATAATAAATGATGTTTTGACAAATATTAGCACGTTTTTCGTGAATATATTATAGTTATTATTATTTGATGAAATTTTTTTTTAAATCTGTTAAAAGTGAACACATCAGTTGAAAAAATCCTAATTCTTCAAAAACATGTCAACACTACATGGTTGGCCAAGCCGTGTATGTGCTGTAATTATTGAGTTATGACAAAAATATTACTTTTTTATCTTAACTATATGACAATTATTATGAAAATATTGCTTTTTATATTAAATAATTTTACCAATAACTGTATTTAATGTCAATAATTAAACGAAATAAAAGTGACATGCCAAAGCCTGTTTTGTCCATAAGATCACTGTATTTTAGTAAAGTATGATAGTTATTTTGAAAAATTACTTTCGATGACTTTTAATTAGCATAATTTCATGTTAAACGGTGCAATAAATGATCAAAAGTTGAAATGTTGGCATGACAAATAATGGTCTGACAGGACTATGTCTTTAAACATAAAATTAGACTGATCTTAAATATATAATAATCATTAAGAAAAAATCTATTTTCCCTTTCATAATCTTTGAATTCTATGAAAAACTGTTGTAATATGGAAACGAATGACAAACGAAAATTTGACAAAACAAATTATTTTAACAAAAATATAACCTTTTTAATAAACAATATGATAGATAAAAAATGTTTCTATTATTTAAGATAATTTAATTAATAACTGTTAAAAAGTTAAATAAAGAATCAAAAACGGTGCCATGACAGTTTTGGAAAAATAAACATTTATAATAAACATTCAATGTATGAATATATTTTCATATATTTTCATATATTTCATTAAATTATTGAAAAGCCACTAAAAGGTTAAATAAGCAAAGGAAAAATGAAAAGGTGATATGACAATTCATGTTTTGAAAGAAAATAATTTCTTTCATAAAAAAAATATGATCGTTAAGGTTTTCATTTGGATAATTTCATTTAAACCCTCCAAAAAAGTGCAATACGCAAACAACAAAAGAAAAATTTGTTATAGCCATTTTTGACAAAAATTATATATATTTTTAATTCCCATAATTTCTGCAAAACCTGTTATTTATTCATTCATTTCTTATTTATAAGCATATTTTCATTAAAGAATGTTGAAAAGTCACAAAATTAAAAAAAAAAAGTAAAAACAAAATAAGACTTTTGTTATACATAAATGAAAGTATTTATGAAAATATGAATTTGTATATTAGTTAGCATGATTACACGAATAACCGTTACAAAGGGCAATATGTGAACGAAAACTGAACATGAAAATTGAAATCATGTTTCAAACAAGTCTTTTTCCTCAAAAAAGTAGCATAGGTATTTGGAAAATAGAAAATATTTATACTTATAAACAAAATGTTATTAAAAATCTTTTAAAAAAGGAATGAAAAATGACGACGAATCAGGTTTTACAAGAATTTCACTCTTTCATAATAATAATAATAATTATATATAAAATAAGAAATGACATTTTAAACATAATTCTATTTTATTTTTAAAGTTAAAAATGGGTTAGGGTATAAAAGGTATGATAGTTGTATTGAAAATATAAGTTTCTTCAAAATCAAAAGTAAAAAAAAAAAAAAACTTAAGGGTGCACTAAGTGAACAAAAATATTGTCATGAAATACTAAATATTGACAAATATAACTTTTCATAAAAATCTGATATTATAAAAATCATATTTAGTAGCAAAATTTTCGAAACGTGATAAAGTTTTGACAAAAGTGTTTTAAATATTAAAATACATGAATTTGTATTTGCATGAGCATAATTTTATAAAAAAAAAACATTAAAAAGTCGGTGGAAAAAATGGCATTAAATCAAGTTTTGTTAAAACATTACTTTATATAAATCATGGATTGAAATTATTTTTCAAACAAAAATGATAGTCATTATGAAAATATGAATTTCGATATCAATTGTCATAATTTCATTAATAACCATTAAAAAAGGCAATTAATGAATAAAAAAAAACAAAAGGAAATTGTTCATAGTTATTATGAAAATATGAATTTTCATCCTCAAGAAAAAATTTCTTTCATAAGAATATATAATGAATATATGAATTAAAGTTTCATGAAAAAATGTTAAATGGTGCAATAGGTTAATAAAAATAATGCTATAAAACATGTTTTGACAAAAAAAAGACTTTTTTCATAACATAATAGTTATAATAATAATATGAATTTTCGTATTGCAAAAATACATTTAAAAAAAAGATAAAATGTGTAAAATGTCAATGAAACATCACAAAGTTATTATCAAATAATGAATTTTCATACTCTTAAGCATTATTTTGTAAAAAAATATGAGTCTTTCATAATATATAACTTACGAATATATGAATTTACATTTCATAACCAAAATTTTATTTAAAAAAACGTTACAAAAGTGCAATACATAAACCGAAAAGATAAATGTGTTACATGCGAAACCATGATTTGACAGAAATATGACGTTTTTCACCAAAACATATATCTATTGAGGGAATATTAATTTTTTTATTCATAATCATAATTTCATTATAATCTGTTTAAAAGTGGAAAAGGGGAATAAAACAAATAATGACAAATCAAGTTTTATTGAAAATATGATTTTTTTCATAAACAAAAATAATATTTTGAAAATAAATTTCATATTCATCTTCATAATTTCATAAAAAATAATTTTCATTTTATAATTCCATACGATAAATTATAATTATGAATGAATAAATGTTAATATAAATTCGCATAATTTAAAAAATTGTTAAAACTAAAAGTCGACATAACAAATCATGTTTTGACAAAATATGATGTTTTTATGACAGAAATTCTAGTTGTTAAGAAATTATGAATTTTCATATTAATTTATATTTGCACATTTATTTATATTTGCAAATATATTACTTTTGTTATAAAAATGAAACTAGTAGTCTAACTGACTGTATCACTGACTACAATTAACTTCTGTGTGGAGATTACTGTACCCACCAGGACTGTACAGTGTTTGCCCAACAACAAACCATGGATCAACCCTGATATAAAGACTCTCCTTAAAGAGAAGAAGAGAATTTTTAAATCGAGAAACAAGGAAGAGCTGAAAACTGTCCAGAGAGAACTGAGAAAAAAGATCAGGGAAGGAAAAGCATGCTACAGGAGGAAGATGGAGGATCAGTTGCAGCAGAACAATGTCAGCGGTGTGTGGAAGGGGCTCAAAACCATCACTGGTCATAAGGAGCCCAGCTCTCAGGCTGAGGGCGACCAGCAGTGGGTGAATGATCTTAATCTATTTTTTAACAGATTTGATCAGATTTGATCCACCCTGCTGCAATCCCCCTTCTCTGCTTCCACAGCAAACAGCTCCAGCCCCACCTCTCTCTGCACTGCTATCCACTCACAGACAACACACAACACACCTAACTACTGGTAAGCGTAGAGGTGGAGGTCTGTGCATTTATGTTAACAAGTCATGGTGCACGGACTCTACTGTAAGTCATTGCTCTGTTCATTTAGAGTATTTGATGATTAAGTGCAGACCTTTTTATTTACCGAGAACATTCTCATTGTTGTGACTGCGGTGTACATTCTGCCGGATGCTAATTCTAAACTAGCTATGGAGGAACTACACGCAGCTATCAGTAAACAGCAGTCTGCACATCCCAAAAGAGCTATCGTTGTTGCTGGAGATTTCAACCACTCCAACCTGAGATCTGTTTTTTTTTTTTTTTTTTTATACCTGGGGCATACATTGCCATTCCCCTCCCCCACTTGGGTCAGTTTGATCACCTCTCTTTGTTCATGCTACCTAAATACACACCACTGATCATACGGGTGAAACCAGCTGTGAGGACAGTAAAGTTATGGCCAGAGGGGGCCATTTTTTCTCTATAGCAACAGTTTCTGACTGGATACTTGTTTGGAGAGTTTTTTGTTAATACTGACTGGAACACGTTTGCCTCACAGGCCACACTGGACTCTCACAGGAACATGGACATTTACACTATATCTGTTTTGGACCATAATCACCATGACAAAGTAACTACCTAATCAGAAGCCGAGGATGAACTCTAAAGTCCATCTTCTGTTGAAAGCAAGAGATGCTGCCTTTAAATCTGCCAATGTAGAGGACTTTAATAGAGCCAGGGCCAACCTAAAAAGAGGCATCAGGAGAGCAAAACTCACATTCAAACTTCACATAGAAGAGCACTTCCACAACTCTGACCCCAGATGCATATGGAAAGGCATCCAGACCATCACAGAGTACAAACGTACAGTTCAACCAAACAGCAGTGCCTATCAACCGGACAATCAAAGCACAGGACATTTCACCTCAACCACTGACAAAAATATGATAGTTGTTCTGCCTCCGTTAGAGGCTGTGTGCATTTCTAATGTGTATTTAAATTTATTAATATTATATTTTTCATTAAACTTTAATGTTCTATATAAGTTTCATTTTAGCCTGCCACTACTGTGTAAGTCTCAATCTGAGGACTCTTATTTTGTGAACCGTGAGCCAGGTAATAGGAAATCGGAAGCAATGAACACATGGCGCAGCAAGTGCATGGCATGTCACGTATTAATTGATCCTTGTTCTGAATCCTATCGAAAGCATTGTCTGTAAGTTTATTTAATAATTAATCTGTTTAGTTAAATGTGATAGGACCAGATATGTTTTTGTTATTGACAATTAGCATCACTTTGCTGCATTAAGGATGTTTCTAACTTTCTTTTAAGTTAGTAATTAATCTGTATACGGTTTGCTGATAACACTAAGTTTATTATTTTCATTATTGATTTTCTATACATTTCTTTCCTTTCATTTACAGTTTTACTCGGTTCAATGGCCGCTGAGTTTGTTTGTGTAAACCGCACGTGGGACTAATAAAGGAGCAAGGTGCTCGTTTCCTGGCTCTTGAACAGAGTTTGGGTTGCTGTTGATTTATATTTCACGCTAGGAAAGCAAAACATATAAGGAGAACAGCACAATAGTTATTATGAAAATATTAATTTTCATATTCATAATCATAATTTGATTAAAGAAAAATGGCAAAATGTGAACAAATCGGTTGTAGAAAGTAAAAATTCATTAAAAACTTCTCAACACCACAAGGTTGGCCGTGTATGTGCTGTAATGAATGAGTTTTGACAAAAATATTACTTTTTTATCTTAACAATATGAGTTATTATGAAAATATGGCTTTTTAAAATAAATAATTTCACCAATGACCGTATTTATTGGCAATAAATATGAACTGATTGAAGTAACATGGCAAATCCTGTTTTGTCCATAAGATCACTGTATTTCAGTAAAGTATAATAGTAATTTTGAAAATATGACTTTTGATATTAATTAGCATCATTTTATGTAAAACGGTGCAATAAATAATCAAAAGACCAAGACAAATAATAGTCTGACAGGACTATGTCTTTTAACATAAACAATTAATTATTATAAATCATTGAATTTTTATAATAATATACATAAAATCTTTCTTTCGGCTTCTCCCTTTAGGGGAGAATATGACAGCGGATCCTCTGAATGTTTGATTTGGCACATTTTTTTTTACACTCGATGCCCTTACGCAACCCTCCCCTTTCATCCGTGCTTGGGACCGGCACTTAGAGTGGCTGAGTTTTATATTAATATGCATAATTAATAAAAAATTCTATTTCAACTGAAACCGTTTAAAAGTGTAATAAGGGAACAAACAAGGTGATATAGCAAATACATTTTTGACAAAAATGTAACTGATCTTAAATATATGATAGTCATTACGAAAATATAAATGTTCTTTTTCATAATCGGAATTCTATGAAAAACTGTTGTAATATGGAAATGACAAACGAAAAATTGACATGACAAATTGTTTTAACACAAATATGACCTTTTTTAATAAACAATATGATAGTTTTTTAAAAATGATTATATTACAGTTTTTCTCAATAGATTTGGTCCAAAACAGTTAACACAGCAAACTAAACACACTCTTATGCTGGCGAAACCGCTAAGTATTCACTGCACAATGAAACACAGCATTTTATTCTAGTAATGCATTTATTAAAATTCAATATTAACATCAAAACTTGATATATACGATAATTGATTCAATGAATGCAATACATTTATTACTTTATTTTTTATTTACCTATGTACTTATTTGCATTATATATAATATTTTACATATATATATATATATATATAGAGATATATATATACAGTGCCCTCCACAATTATTGGCACCCCTGTTTAAGATGTGGTCATGGACTTCTAAAAATTCTCCTTTTTTTTTAAACAACATAGAACCCAAATGCAAAAAAAGAATCCAACCTTTCGTTTAAGTACATTACTTTGGTGGTAAAAAAATCACACATTTAGAAAGAAAAAAAAAAACTTGAAATCATGTGACCCACAATTATTGGCACCCCTGATGTTAATACTTTGTACAACCTCCTTTTGCCAACAAGACAGCACTTAATCTCCTCCTATAACATTTCACAAGATTGGAGAACACAGAGAGACGGATTTTTGACCATTTTTCTTTGCACAATCTTTCTAGATCATCCAGTGTCCTGGGTCCTCTCTTATGCACTCTTCTCTTTAGCTCGCCACACAGGTTTTTGATTGGGTTGAGGTCTGGGGACTGAGATGGCCATGGGAGGACCTTGAGTTTGTGACTGCTGAACCACTTTTGTGTAGATTTTGCCACATGTTTTGGATCATTATCCTGCTGAAAGACCCAATGACGACCCATCTTCAGCTTTCTGGCAGAGGCCATCAGGTTTTTATTTAAAATATCCTGGTACTTCAAAGCATTCATAATGCCATGCACCCTAACAAGGTTCCCAGGGCCTTTGGAAGAGAAACAGGCCCACAGCATCACAGATCCTCCACCATACTTCACGGTGGGCATGAGGTGCTTTTCGGCATACTCATCTTTTATTTTACGCCAGACCCACTTAGAGTGTTTGTTGCCAAAAAGCTCAATCTTAGTCTCATCTGACCAAAGCACACGATCCCAGTTGAAGTCCCAGTACCGCTTAGCAAACTCCAGACGTTTACGTTTGTGAGTGTTAGTGAGAAAAGGCTTTTTCCTTGCATGCCTCCCAAACAGCTTGTTGGCATGTAGAGAGCGTCTGATGGTTGTTTTGGAGACTCTGTGACCCCAAGATGCCACTCTTTGATGCAATTCTGTGACGGTGAGCTTGGGAAATTTTTTTACTTCTCTTACCATCCTCCTCACTGTGCGTTGTGGCAAGATAAACTTGGGACCTCTTCCAGCCTTGTTTGTCACTGTTCCAGTTGTTTTAAACTTCTTAATGATTCCTCTGACTGTAGATACCGGCAAGTTAAGGCGAGTGGCTATTTTCTTGTAGCCATTGCCTGACTTATGAAGGTCGACACACATCTGCCTTACTTGAATGGTGTGTTCTCTTGTCTTTGCCATGTTGACAAATGGGTAAGAGAATTAGGCCTCTGTGTCACGTCATATTTATACCCCAGGGAAACAGGAAATCATGAATTACTAATTAAAAGTCCCTAAATACCCTGACCAACCTTAGCAACTAAAAAAAAAAAAATTTAAAAAAAAAAACCAATTAAATTTTTCAATATATATATATATATATATATAATATTGCCATAATAAGCAAATAAGTACATAGGTAAATAAAAAATAAAGAGAGAAATGTACTGGATTCATTGAATCAATTATTTTATTGATCATGCCTCTCAATGACATCTGGCCAGCGAATTTCAACATCACAAACAATATTTTCATGAGTCATGCATCGTGGGAAAAAGCGCCTTGAATGCTGTATCCATCCTTGACATGCTTGTGCCCCGATATCTCCACAGGCCTCTTCCATCGCTTGAAGGAGACTTACTTGGTTGTAAGTGTTGCGATCATGTACTTTCCATCTCCAAGAGGAGAAGAATTCCTCAATTGGATTCAGGAATGGAGAATATGGTGTAAGAAACACCATCCTAAATTGTGGGTGATTCTCAAACCACATTTGCACTAGTGCTGAATGGTGGAATTGGACATTGTTCCAAACAACTACAAAATTCCGCACCATTTGCTCCTGATCACCCTGCGGAAAGAGGATTTCATTGAGGAGGTTTAAAAAATGTAGGAGCCTCACTGTGTTGTATGGTCCCAAGACAGCATTGTGTGCCACAACACCAGTTGTAGTAATTGCTGCACAGAGAGTGATGTTGCCTCCTCGTTGTCCAGGGACATTGACTGTAGCACAATGGCCAATTACATTCCTCCCTCTTCTCCTTTTTTTGTGAAGATTAAAGCCTGCTTCATCAATATACAGGTACTCATAATGAGTTGCACTGATATCCAACTTCAAGATTCTCTAGAGTAAAAAAAAAACACAAGGTAAAATATAGTCAATTTGTGTTTTACAGTAATGGCATTGTAAGTTTAAGTATGTGTCCATAAACTATTTCATGCTACTATATGTGAAAAGATTGAGGCATATCTATGTATACTGCTGCTTAGCAGTATACATAGATATGCCTCAATCTTTTCACATATAGTAGCATGAAATAGTTTATGGACACATACTTAAAATTCAGGAAAAATATATATCATTGAGTAAAATTGCAGTAATTGGGTTGCACATATATGAACAAACTGGAATCGTAACTCCTTCACTCTAACGGAGTTCCTCTCAAAGGGCACTTTGTATACTTGCTCCATTCGGATAGCATTTCTTCTTAGAACACGGGTAATTGTGAAACGACTGCATTGGTGGATATTGAGGAACAGTTGATTGTCCTGTGTTATTCTTTGGTGAATTTCTTTGAGGCGGAGGGTGTTTTTCTGGACCACCATGTCAACAATGTCATGCTCTTGTTCAACTGAAAAAAGTCTTGTTCGTCCACCTGAATGTTCTCTAACTTCAATTTTGAAAAAGGTTTGGACAAGCAGGAACATTTACTGTAGAGATCTAGACCTATGTCAAACAAGACTACATGAACTCTCATTGTAAAAGTAGAATGATATAGTTACTTACCGGTTTTCCCCTTTTGAAATGTACAGATAATTGAAGCCACTGTGGATCTGTTTATATTGGGCTGAACTCTCTGGCCAGCTTCTCTCAGTGAGAGACCATGATTCATGACGTGGTCAATAAGATTGGCTCTGATTTCATTTGAAACACGCGTGTACCCTACCCTCATTCTACCTCTCCTCCCTCCTCTTACACCTTGGCCTCCTCTTTCTCCTTGCCCTCTTCTTCCTCATTGCCCTCCTCTTCCTCCCTGTCCACCTCTTCTTATTTTTTCTCTTTTCACTATTCCATTGCCCTCTAATCTCCCTCTATACCCACTCCATTGGTGAAGTCATATCTTCACATGGGTTTTCTTATCACTGCTATGCAGATGACACTCAACTCATCTTTTCTTTCCCTCCATCAGATACCACAGCTTCCGCTCGGATCTCAGCATGCTTGTCAGACATATCTTTATGGATGAGGGCTCACCAACTTAAACTCAACCCCAGCAAAACAGAACTGCTAGTCATCCCAGGTGATTCATCTCCAGGTCAAGATCTACAAATAACACTTCATGACTCTCTGCTCTCCCCTTCAGCCACTGCTCGTAACCTTGGGGTAACTATGGACAATGAACTGTCTTTTTTCCCACATGTCGCTAATGTTGCTCGTTCTTGTCGATTTCTTCTCTATAACATCCGAAGGATTCGACCATTTCTGTCCATACAGGCTGCCCAGGTGCTTGTTCAGTCTCTTGTCATTTCAAGACTGGACTACTGCAACTCTCTGCTGGCAGGTCTTCCCCTGAACGCTATTCGTCCACTGCAAATGATCCAAAATGCAGCTGCACGACTTGTGTTCAATCAGCCCAAGTTTTCCCACACCACCCCACTGCTGCGCTCCCTTCACTGGCTTCCAGTAGCTGCACGTATCAGATTCGAAACACTGATGCTTGCTACAAGGCCAAAAATGGACCAGCACCATCTTACCTCAGTGACCTCATCACATCTCGCACTGCACCACGCTGATCCTCCAGCACTGCTCGACTGGTACCACCTTCTCTCAGATTGAGAGGTAAGTACAATTCAAGGCTCTTCTCTGTTCTGGCACCGAGGTGGTGGAATGAACTTTCCCTAGATGTCCGTACAGCAGAGTCCCTGATTATCTTTAAGCGACGACTGAAGACCTACCTCTTCCTGAAATACTTAAATTAGCACTTTCCAAGTTTGTAGAATTCGAGTTATATTTATATTGAGTTTGTATTCTTTCGTACCAGTGTAAGATTTATTCACTACTAGAGATTTAAAGCACTTTTGTACGTCGCTCTGGATAAGGGCGTCTGCTAAATGCCGCAAATGTAAATGTAAATGTAATCTATTCATCTCTTCAATCTATTCTCCTCTTCCTACATCCTTAGCTCTTCTTGCTCTTCCTCCTACATATTCAGTCCTTCCTCCTACATCTTCAGCTCTTCTTTCTCTTTCTCTATCTCCTCTTTCTCTATCTTCTCTTCCTTTTCCTCTTCTCCCTCTACCCTGGCTACCATCTCTCACTCTTTAACCTTATCTGTTTCCACTGCTCATACTTTTTTTTTTGTCTTACTGTATCTCCTCATTTGTCTTCTTTGTTCTTCTTCTCTTCCCCTTTTGTAGTTGTTGTAGTTACGTAAGACACACTGCGATTCAGTGTGAACAATAAGGAAATTGGCTTTTTCTGTGTTAAATAGATTACTAACTCATCAGGTAACAATTTGGTGTTAATAGAAGACACAAGGTGTGCAACTGACTATTTTACAATTTACAGAGTTTTGTTTGTTGTGTTTTGAAAATGCTACAAAAATGCTTGTGATCTTTGTGAAGAACAATGAAAAAGTTATAAATGTTTTTCCTGCTATATTAAAGATTTGGTTGGCTGTATGAACTGCTGTTATAAAATTAGGGATTTTTGTGCACAGTGTTTTGAGAAAATTATGCTTCTGGTTTGTGATTTCAAATCAAAACAAATCAAATTTTATTCATCACATACACATACATACAGGGTACGATACAGTGAAATGCTTTATACGACGGTATAGGAATAGGGTGGGGAGAAAGAAAAAAAGCAGATAAATAAAGTATAAAAACTATATAAAATAAAATATAATATAAGGTATAAAGGATATACAGTGGAATCCGCTTATCTCGACTTCGGTTACCTCGACAACCCTATTAAGTCGACGTTTTTGAAGTGGAACCGCCAAATTCTCGGTTATATATCGGTTATTTCGCCGAACCCTAATATCTCGAGCACAAGGGGGGAAAAATTTGCCATTTACCGTCGGTTATCTCGGTGCAGCTGCAGAAGAACTCGCGGAAGTGGCGTAAAAATCAAGGCTTACAGCTGCTACAAGTGTTGTATTGTATACTGGTGAGTCTCTGCTGTTAGTTAGTGCACATATGCCTTTTGTTGTTAAATGTTATGCGATGAACGGGAGGCAAACGCCGCGATTGGCAGCGCGAAACGTGTGATGACCAGCAAAATCATAGAATGAACCAGGATCGAGGGGGAATCCGCGATGCGCATTGGGAAGAAAAGCGCAGCCGTTGAGAGAGTGCTGGTGGGAAGGCACGTACCGGGATATGCATGCGTGATAACAACAACCGTCGTGAACCAACATATACCAACAATAACGGAAAGTGAGTGTGTGAAAGTTTAAATAGGAGCTGGTGATGATGCTAAACGAGCACCATATGTGCGCGATTGAAGCGGAGCGTCAGAGAAAGCGGCCGAGAAAACCCCTGCTACGCCGAAGGGGGCGTGGCAGGTGGATTCCTGACAGATAAACATGTACTGTATGTATTTTTATAGCATGCCTTCATCAAACAAATCGCAACAACGGTGTTGTGTAAAAAACCCCTTCAAAAACACATGCATGCACATTCTCATTTATTAACGCACATCATGTATATAAAGAAATTTCAAGCACGTTAATATACTGCCGTCATTTTGATTTTCGTTTATCTCGATCATCGGTTACCTCGATGCTTTTTGGCGACCCCCTAGGACATCAACATAACCGGGTACCACTGTATAAAGACAGTGGACAGTGGTGTAAGGGTCCGTAAGTGTCCGTGTGCTGTATAGAGTGTCCATGAAGTGTCCATGTGCATAATGGTGTGGTATAAAATAAATAATTATAAAGTGCACTTTGCTGTGCAAGTCCACAGTTTAAAATGTCCTGGTGCAAAAGGTGAGATCTTTACAGAGAAGAAGTGTGATGATGGAGAGAGTGGACCAGCTTTTAGATCCTGGGTGTTTCCTGGTTTAAACACCGAATGGCCTGCGGGAAGAAGCTCCTCCTCATTCTCTCTGTGGTCGCTTTCAGGGAGTGGAAACGTTTCCTGAACGCAACAAAGAGAAGGGTCCATTGTTAGGATGGCTGAGGTCCTTCACAATCTTCCTGGCTCTGGTCCTGCACCGCGTGCTGTAGATGTCCTGCAGGTCAGGGAGCTCGGTGTCAGTCTTAAGCACCTGAGAGAGTAGTTTAAAGTCCCTTAAGCGTCTCAGATGGTACAGACCTTGCCGGGCCTCCTTTACCAGGGTGTTAGTGTGACAGGACCAAGACAGATCCTGTGTGAAGTGAACACCCAAGTACCGGAAACTGTCCTCTTTCCTCTGTCCACTCTTGCTAAAGTCCATGATGAACTCCTTAGTTTTGCTGACGTTCAGGAAAGGGTTGTTCTCCTGGCACCATCTCTCCAGGTTTTTAACCTCCTGTAGGTAGGCCATCTCGTCGTTGTTGTTGATCAGGCCCACCACAACAGTGTCATCAGCAAACTTGATGATGGTGGTGGAGTTGGATGTGGCCACACAGTCATATGTGTACAGCGAGTACATCGGGGGCTCAGTGCTGAGGGTGAGGGTGGATGAGGTGTGTTTTTCCACCTGTACGGCTTGTGGTCTGTCTGTCAGGAAGTTAGAGATCCATTGACACAGCGGCTGGCTGAGTCCCAGGACCTCCAACTTAGAGGTGAGTGTGTGGGGAATTATGGTGTTAAACGCTGAACTGTAGTCCACGAACAACGTCTTTGCATAATTCCCTTTTCTGTAGTGCAGGTGGCTCATCGTGGTGTGGAGGTGATGAGCAATGGCGTCCTCAGTAGAGCGGTTCTGACGGTACGCAAACTGTAATGGGTCCAGCGTGTCTGGTAGTGATGCAGTGATGAAGTCTCTGACCAGTCTCTCAAAGCACTTCATCACTACTGAGGTCAAATCTACAGGGTGGTAGTGTTAAAAAGTGGAATAAGGGGAATCAAACAAATCAGTGACAAATCAAGTTTTTTTTAAAAAATGTTTTTTTTTTCTTTTAACAAAAATGATATTTTGAAAATAATTTTCATATTCATCTTCATAATTAAAAAAAAAAATTTAATTTTATAATTCCATATGATAAATGATAATCATGAATAAAAAAATGTTTATATTAATTTGCATAATTTAATGAATAACTTAAATGGTAGTAAACAAAAACTAAAAGGTGACCTGACAAATAATGTTTTGACAAAATATGATGTTTTATGACAGAAAATCTAGTTATTATGAAATTATGAATTTTCAAATGAATTTACATTGGCCAATGTATTACTTTTGTTATAAAAATGTAATAGTTGTGATGAAAATATTTGTTAATATTTATTTTCATAATTTGATAAACAACCATTTAAAAATGGCAATAAGTGAAAAAAACGAAAAAAATGTACTACAAAACATGTTTTGACAAAATTAAGACTGAAAAAAAGAGATAGTAATTATGAAAATATGATTTTTTTATATTCATAAGCAAAATTGTATTACAAACCGTTAAATTTGGAAAAAAAGAACGAAAAACGTTATATGACAGATTAAGTTTCGGCAAAAATATGGCTTTTCATTAAAAAATATGATAGTGTTAGGAAAATAGGAAATTTTATTTTAATTAGCATACTTTTATGAATAACGGCTTAAAAGTGCAAGTGAATGACAAATGAAATCGTTACATGACAAGTCATGTTTTGTTAAAATCATTTTTTTTTCATGAATAATCATTATTTTATATAGTTATTGGAAAAAAATATAAATGTTTATACTTATAAGCAAAATCTTATTAAAAACCTTTAAAAAAGGAATAAGGAATGGAAAAGGGGAAGACAAATCAGGTTTAACGAGAATTTCACTCTTTCCATACTAATAATAGATATATAATAGATATTATTAATATTTAAACATAATTTCATGGAAAAGTAAAAATGGCAAAAAGTGAACGGTTGAGTTTTTCATAAAATGATAGTTATATTGAAAATGAGTTTTCATATTCAGAATCATAATAAAAATAAAAATAAAGTAAAAGGGTGCAGCAAGTGAACAAAAATACTGACATGAAATATCACACTTTGATAAAAATAACTTGTTTCATAAAAATCTGATATAAAAATCTTCCTAAATCATGGTTTAAAATTGATTTTTTTTTTTCAAACAAAAATTATAGTCATTATGAAAATTGTAATTTTTATATCAATTGTCATAATTTCAAGACAATTGCAATACTAATTTTTTATTTTTTTTAATTTTTTTTTACGTATTGTACTTTGTAACTTTTTTTTTTATGAATAAAAATTCTATCACTTGGATACGGATTAAGGCCTGTACATCCGGACAACTGCCCTTGAATCTATATTTGTACTCGGCACCCCTACCTAAATTAAAAAAAGCTACTTCCAATCCATTTGTTAAAAATATTATTGTGGTATGGTATGAATTCTTGAAACATCTTGGGGAGGTTACCTCAATTATCACAATTTACCACTATTTGGGGTAATACTAACTACTAATACTAAGCGTCTCAATTTTGTGTTGAGTTGAGGCGCCACCCAAGTGGCAGTCTTGTCTGGAAACTCTGTTCACAGCCACAGTCCTATTGTTTACACCAGGGATCATCTGTTAGCATTCCGCAACACGCCGATGCTACTAAAAGAAAAAACGTGTATTCCCCGCGAGCTAAGAAGGAGACGACGCGGGAACCGTGCTGGAGCTATGTGTCGGACTAAAAAGAGACGTTACAGACCAACTCTCTCGTCCATTATTTTGGGAAATGTAAGATCTTTACCAAACAAGATGGGCGAGCTAGCAGCTCTTACCCGGAGGAAATTCCAGGAATGTAGCATCATGCTGTTTATGGAGTCATGGCTAACCAAGCTAACACCAGATACAACCGTGGCTCTGGATGGATTTGATTTACTGCACCTGGACAGAACGATGGAGAGTGGTAAGAGAATGGGGGGAGGACTGGCAGTGTTTGTGAATGTAAACCTGGTCACATCACTATTAAAGTGCAGATCTGCTGTAAGGATATTGAGTTGTTAGCCGCTAGCATGAGGCCGTACTATCTGCCGAGGGAATTCTCGCATGTATCGTGATATCTGCGTATATTCCCCTCTCTGGTGACGGTGATTCGGCATGCAATGTCCTGCATTCTGTTGTTAGCAGACTGTTAACACAGAGTCCAAACACCCTTCTCTTTATCTCTGTAGATTTTAATTATGCCCCTCCATTCTCCACTTTGCCCACATTCAACCAGTATGTTTCATGCCACACCAGAGACAATAAAACACTGGATTTATTCTATGCAAACACAAAGGAGGCTTATACATCAGCACCCCTCCCCCCCTGGGGAAGATCGGATCACAACCTGGTTCATCTCCTACCTGTGTACAAACGCCTTGTATGCAGGCAACCAGCTGTCTCCCGCACAGTGGCAACATGGTCTGATGATGAGACCAGTGAGTCTCTGAAGGAGTTTTGAAAGAACTATGTGGGAGGAATTGTACAATCCACATGGGGAGGATATTGACAGTCCAACAGACTGTATCACTGACCACATTAACTTCTGTGTGGAGAATACTGTACCCACCAGGACTGTACAGTGTTTTTTTCCAACAACAAACCATGGATCAACCCTAAAATAAAGACTCTCCCTAAAAAGAAGAAGATAATTGTTTAACCGGGAAACAAGGAAGAGCTGAAAACTGTCCAGAGAGAACTGAGAAAAAAGATCAGGAAAGGAAAAGCATGCTACAGGAGGAAGATGGAGGATTAGTTGCAGCAGACCAATGTGAGCGGTGTGTGGAAGGGGCTCAAAACCATCACTGGTCATAAGGAGCTCAGCTCTCAGGCTGAGGGTGACCAGCAGTGGGTAAATGATCTTAATCTATTATTTAACAGATTTGATCAGCTACCCTCCCCTGCCCCATCCAGTCTCCCCTGCTGTAATCCCCCTTCTCTGCTTCCACAGCAAGCAGCTCCAGTCCCACCTCTATTTGCACTGCTACCAGCTCACAGACAACACACAACACACCAAACTCCCCCTTCTGCTGATTCCCTTCAGTCAACACTTTAACCAATACACACTGCCCTTTACAGAAGCCCAGGTGAGATTGGAGCTCAGGAAGATCAAAGCGAGGAAGGCTGCGGGCCTGACATGATTGTCTGCAACACTGGCGCCCCGCAGGGAACGGTTCTAGCCCCATTTCTCTTCACCATCTACACTGCAGACTTCATGTTTGGCTCGGCAACCTGTCACCTGCAGAAGTTCTCTGATGACTCTGCCATCGTCAGTCTGATCACGGATGATGATGACAGAGAGTGCAGAGTACAGAGAACTTATACAAAACTTTGTGGACTGGTGCCAACTGAGCTGCCTCCAGGTTAATCCTGGGAAAACCAAAGAACAGGTGGTGGATTTCCGTAGGCACAAACACAGTTCATCATTTCCATTGGTAAATATTCAGGGAAAGGACACTGTGAGAGTGGACTCTTACAAATACCTAGGCGTTCACCTAAACAACAAACTGGACTGGATAGACAACACTAAGGTAATTTATAAGAAAGGGCAGAGCAGACTCTTTCTGCTGATTAGACTAAGGTCTTTTGGAGTGCAAGGAATGCTACTGAAGACCTTTTTTTGACTCAGTTGTGCTCTCAGCCATATTCTATGGTGTGGTCTGCTGGGGTAGCAGCATCTCTACTGCAGATAGGACGAGACTAGGCAAGCTGATCAGGAAGGCCAGCTCAGTCCTGGGGATTCCCCTCGACACTGTACAGGAGGAGGGAGAAAGGAGGATGGTTACTGTATCACTGTATCATATTGTTTATTAAAAAAGGTCATATTTGTGTTAAAACAATGTCAATTTGTCACAAAATGTCAATTTTTCGTTTGTCATTTTCATATTACAACAGTCTTTCATAGAATAATGATTATAAAAAAGAAAATTTATATTTTCTTAATGACTATCATATAGTTAAGATCAGTCACATTTTTGTCAAAAATGTATTTGCTATGTCACCTTTCAGTTGAAATTGAAATTTTTATATGAATTATGCATATTAATATAAAACCCAGCCACTCTTAGTGCCGGTCCCAAGCCCAAATCGGGCAGTGGTAGTCCAGTGGTTAAGGCTCTGGGTTACTGATCACAAGGTCAGCGGTTCGAACCCCAGCACAGCCAAGCTACCACTGTTGAGCCCTTGAGCAAGGCACTTAACCCTATCAGCTCCAGGGGCGCCGTACCATGGCTGACCCTGCGCTTTGACCCCAGCTTCCAGAGGAGTTGGGATATGCGAAAAAACTAGAAATTTCCCCACTGTGGGACAAATAAAGGTTAAATTATTATTAAATAAATGGGGAGGGTTGCGTTAGGAAGGGGGAAATCAAACATGCGGAGGAGCCGCTGTCATATTCTCCCCGAACGGGAGGCGCCAAAAGAAAGATTTTATGCATTATAATATAAAAATTCAATGTTTTCGAATAACAATTAATTGTTTATGTTAAAAGCCATAGTCCTGTCAGACCATTATTTGTCATGCCACCATTTCGTCTTTTGATCATTTATTGCACAGTTTTACATTCAATTATGCTAATTAATATCAAAAGTCATATTTTTAAACTAACTATGATACTTTACTGAAATACAGTGATCTTATGGACAAAACAGGATTTGCCATGTTACTTTATTTAGTTTATATTTATTGCAATTAAATACGGTTATTGGAAAACCGGTATATTGTTAAGATAAAAAGTAATATTTTTGTCAAAACTCATTCATTACAGCACATACACAGCTTGGCCAACCATGTGGTGTTGAGAAGTTTTTGATGAATTATGACTTTTTATAACTGATTTGTTCACATTTTACACTTTTTCATCAAATTATGGTTATCTTCTTCTTCTTTCGGCTGCTCCCATTAGGGATCGCCACAGCGGATCATCCGTCTCCATACCACCCTGTCCTCTACATCTGCCTCTTTCACAACAACTACCTGCATGACATTTATCATCATCCCCTCAACGTCCACCTTCACGTTCATCACCCTATCAGAAACACTCTTCACCTCCAAAACACTCTTACTGTACTCTTCCTTCAGAATCACCCCTACACCATTTCTCTTTCCATCCACACCATGATAAAACAGTTTAAATTCACCTTCAATGTTCCTGGCCTTACTCCCTTTCCACTTGGTCTCCTGAACACACAGCATATCTACCTTTCTCCTCTCCATCTTATCAGCTACTTCTCTCCCTTTACCCGTCATAGTACCAACATTTAAAGTACCAACCCTAACCTCCACTCTCCTACACTGCTCCTTTCCCTGCTGTCTCTGTAGACGTCTTCCTCCTCTTCTTTTTCTCCTTCGGTACCCTGTCGGCTAACGATACCTGTGGTGGTCTTTGTTAACCTGGGCCTCGACCGATCCGGTATGAAATTCTTATTTGTGATTATTTGATAATCTATTTGATTTGGCACATGTTTTTTACACTGGATGCCCTTCCTAATGCAACCCTCCCCATTTACCTGGGCTTGGGACCAGCACTAAGAGTGCACTGGCTTGTGCATCCATAATGGCTGGGTTCCATAATGGCTTGGGAATGGCATCAAATTATGGTTATGAATATGAAAATTAATATTTTCATGAAAAAAAGTGCTATTTTTGTCAAAACATGATTTATTATGTCCTATCTCATCATAAAAATGTAAAAACATTGTGGTCAAGTGCAGGCGATATGCGCAAATATAACATGGTTCGAAAAAACTTTTTTCTTTTGTCCTTGCGGAATCGGATTTTCAGCTCTTAGCACTAGTTTTACTAATGTGCGCAAATTTGCGTAAATTTTCTGGCCCTTACACCTAGTCGCACCCCTACTGAGATTTTCACAGGCCTTCAGCTCCATTTAGGTGAATAAATTGTCAAGCAGACACTGCCACTTCTAAGCATTGAAGTGAGAATACCTCTCGCTGTGCAGTGTCTTTTGCAAAATGAGGAAGTTGATGAAGTTCGCCAGACTTTATTCACCGTGCCCAGTAGCGTTGTTTTATGCTGCAGCAGTCTGTGTGACAGTGACAGTGAAGTAAAGAAATTGTCTGTCGTGACATTTCTCCCACCACCAAAAAATGGCTCCATCAGATTTATAACCACGTTCTCTGCCAGCCTCTCTCCCTTCTGACGACTTGGTCCTTTCCAAAGTAAGCAGATGCATTGCAGACATATTTGGTCTCCAAATCCGTGGCCATCCAGAACTTGATCCCAAATTTGTCTGGCTTGGTTTCGATATACTGTGTGAATGGACAACGAACCTTGGTAGAGAACAGCTGTTCATTTATGGTCATGTATTCTCCTGGAGTGAAACTCTCAGCACAGTTTTTGTTGAAGCGTGTCCAGATGTTGGGTTTTCACCCATTCTGCCCACGTGTCCTTGTCATCAAATCGAAGGTGTTGCATAATTGAAATGACTATCTCAAAACATTGTCTCTTTGATTACTGCCACCAGAAAGCTTTCTGACCAGCAATCCACAATGGCACCAACGGGACACGAATGGTCTAACAAACAGAATTGTAATGAATGCCATCAGTTCATGAATTGCCAAATTCCAGTCCGGCTCTGTTCTGTGGGCTTGATGGACCGTGCACTCCCTGATGGTCTGCAGCATTCCCACATCTAACAGGCAAAGGAAGCTTTGGAGCACGCTTGTAAGTTTACGTTGTTGAAAGATAAACAAATAGAGAATGGAAAAGCTACATGAACCTCAATCTAAATGGGTTTATTTAAATATCATATGTACTATGGCAATGACAAACTTAGCAGACTCTGTGGGTCCAGCTTGCACAGTGAAGCACAATTGATTTGCTACTGCACTGGGCATTCCAATGTCCTCCCCTACCCGCAGTGCCGTCTTTTACCGTCTGGCTCAGACAGGGCTTCCCAGTACCACTGTGCATCTTCCGTGGAGGCATGTTGGGTTCTTGTTCCATCCCCTTTTAGGATTCTTCTGAGGAAGAACCAACCGGACAAACTCAAATGCTTTTTTTCTCATTTCGATCAAAGCACAGGACATTTCAGCTCAACCACTGACTCTTCTACAGCTTGCAGCCAACTTTCACGCTCAACAACGGACGTCTATTCAGCGTGTAGCAGAGTGGATGCCAGTTTGCCTATCGCCAGAACAGGTCAATAGAGGATGCAGTTTCCATAGCCCTTCATTCAGCCCTCACCCACCTAGATAAAAGCAACACCTACATAAGAATGTGGTTTATTGACTTTAGCTCTGCGTTCAATACAGTCCACTCCACTGTACTGATCACTAAGCTTAGTGACTTGGGTATCTGCACCTCCACTTGCCAATGGATTCTGGACTAACCCTCATTCTGAACAGTGGCTAAAACTAAAGAGATGGTTGTTGTCTTCAGGAGAACACAGAGTGACCATCCTCCACTGATCATCGATGGATCCTCAGTGAAGATCATCAAGAGCACCAAATTCCTTGGTGTTCATCTGGCGGATAATCTCACCTGGTCACTCAACACCCAGCAGCGTCTCTACTTCCTGAGAAGGCTGAGGAAAACTCATCTCCCTCCCCCATCCTGACCATGTTCTACAGAGGGACCATTGAGAGCATCATGAGAAGCTGCATCACTGCCTGGTTTGGGAACTGCACCATCTCAGATAGCAAGACCCTACAGAAGATAGTGAGGACGACTAAAAAGATCATCAGAGTCTCTCTCCCCTCTATCATGGACATTTACACCACACGCTGCATCCACAAAGCAAACAGCATTGTGGACGACCCCACACACCCGTCACACACACTTTTCACTCTTCTGCCATCAGGGAAGCTGTTCCGAAGCATTTGGGCCGCCACATCCAGACTGTGTAACAGTTTCTTACCTCAAGCCATCAGGATTCTCAACAAATATCTGAACTGAACTGTGTGACTGATCTGTACAAACCGGACTCAACACACATCATACACTTCGTACAAACCAGACTCAACACACATCATACACTTTGCATACACATCACTCAGTACCACTCACACTAATCATTACCAAAAAATGTTTACATGCCGTTTTTTGGCACATATTTCGGGATTTGTTCTTTTGCACAATATTCTGTCCACATCTTTCTGACACTGTTCACTTCATTTTGATTGCTGCTATTGTTGAATTGCACAATTCTGTTTATATTTTTCTGTTTACATTTTTCTTCTACTCTGCACCTTATTTTGTTACAACAGGTTTATTGGCAGAGCTATATTGTGTATTGTCCTGCAATGTACTGTGTTGTCTTGCACTGCCTTGTGTTGTCTTTTGCACTGTTTGCACCAGTTGCACACATGCACTTTATGTGGCAAGGATCTTTCCACTAGTTCTTGGCCCTGTGTTTTTCTGTTTTTGTGATTGTTGTTTTATGCTGTTTTATGTAGCACCTGGGTTCTGGAAGAACGTTCTTTGATTTCACTGTGTACTGCATCAGCTATATATGGTTGAAATGACAATAAAAGCTTCTTGACTTGGCATCCCACAGGGCTGTGTTCTGAGCCCACTACTCTACTTCCTGTTCACCCACGATTGTGCTCCTCTGTATAACTACAACATCTTCTTCAAGTATGCAGATGACACCACCGGCCAGATCGACAACAACAATGAATCGGCCTACAGGGAAGAGATCCGAAATCTGACACATTGGGGTGCCAACAACAACCTGATCCTCAACGCCACAAAGACTTAAGAGCTGGTGTGGACTTTCGGAAATCCAACAGCAGGAGACAGTCAACATCAAGGGAACTGAGGTAGAGCGAGTCTCCAGCTTTAAGTTCCTGGGGATTTGTCATGGCAGCAAAACACTTTAGCCCTGGTTAAAAAAGCACAACAATGCCTGTACTTCTTGAGAAGTCTCAAGAAAGCTCATCTGTCCCCAGGGATTTTACCAAGTTTCTACCGCTGCATCATTGAGAGCATCCTGACCAACTCCATCACTGTATGGTATGGAGGCTCCACTGTGTGTAAACGTAAAGCCCTGCAAAGGGTGGTCAAAACCGCCCAACGCATCACTGGCAACCAAATATCTGCCATTGAACACCTCCATCAGAGCAGATGTCTGCGCAGAGCTTACAACATTATTAAGGACTCTTTACATCCCAGTCACAAACTGTTTAACCTCCTTCCATCAAGAGGGAGATACAGTAACTTATGCACCAGCACCAGCAGGTTCAGGGAAAGATTTTTTCCATCCACCATCACACTACTGAACGCTACACTACACAGTTAGATCACTACAAAACAAACACAAAACATATTACATAGTATATATTTTCTACTCCTCATTACATCTGCACTATATTTTATCTCTACGTATTTTTATATCCCTACTGAACATTCTGCCCACTATTTCACATTCATGTATGTGTATATAACGTGTGTGTGTGTGTGTGTGTGTGTGTGTGTGTGTGTGTGTGCAATGCAGTGTACAATGCAATGACAAAGATCTATCTATCTATCTATCTATCTATCTATCTATCTATCTATCTATCTATCTATCTATCTCTCTCTGTGTCTGTCTATCTATCTATCTATCTATCTATCTATCTATCTATCTATCTATCTATCTATCTAATTTTTCCCCTATCTCCACTAAGTGCAATGAAAGGCCTATCTGTCTAAAGGCCCAAACAGACAATTACAGTTTTAAGATAGCACGGGTTTTCATGCTCATAAGAAAAAAGTTATTAAAAACCATTAAATGTGGAATAAGCCACCAAAAAATTATATGCCAAAAGTAAAAAAAAAATATATTTTATTTTTATAAAAATATAAATATGAAAATATTAGCTTAATCAACACAAAAATGTCTATTGTTATTAAAATATGATAGTTATTATAAAAATAGAAATTTTCGTAATATGAAGCAACATTTTAGATTTTTTTTTAAAGTGCAAAAAAGTAAACATGACATGACAAATAACGTTTTAAAAAAAATATGAGTTTTCTACAAAAAAACATTCTAAATATATTCATATTTAATTGCCATTTGAAAAATTTCATAAAAAAACGTTACATTGTTCAATAATTACACACAAAAAAAGACAAAATCTATTACATATATTTTGCATCTTTTTTTATCTATTGGGAAAATATAATTTCTCATATTCATAGCATAATTTCATTAAAACCATTAAAATGTGGAATAAGAAAAAAACGACTGTAAAAAACAGGTTGATTGATGAACAACAAGGAAAAAAAGAAAAATTGAAGAGATATCATGTTTTGAAAAATAGATGGCTTTATTCTCATAAAACGCAGGACAGTTATTATGAAAATATAAATTCATACTCATAAGCATGATATATCACGTTTTAAAATGTATTATTGTTATGAAAATATGAATTTTTGTATTTCAAAGGTACATTTCAGGAAAAAACAATAAAAAGTGCAAAACTTCAGGTGACAAGGCAAATAAACAAAATATATTATAAATATATGAATTTTTATTTTCATAAGCAAAGTTTCATGTAAAAAAAATACAAAGTACAATGCTTAAATGAAAAACTAAAAATGATACATGCCAAATCATGTTTTGACAGAAATATGACTTTTTTTCATAATTTCATCATCTTTATTCATCTATTGGGAAAATAATATTTTCTATATTTATAAAAACTGGTACCAAGTAAATGAAAACAACCTAAAAAGTGACATGAGAAATCATGTTTTAAGAAATAGTTGCGTTTTTTCCCCAGAAAAAGTAGGACAGAAATTATGAAAATATAAATGTTCATACTCCTAAGCAAAACGTTATTAAAAATCAATAAAAAAAGAAAAAGGGATCAATTAATTTGAAGTCAAATCAAGTTTTGACAAGAAAGGTACTCTTTTCATAAAAATATAATAGTTAAAATGAATTATTAAGCATCATTTAATAAATAGTGAAAATGTGTTTTCATATTCAGAATTTTTTCATGACAAAATGTAAAAGAGTGCAGTAATTGAACAAAATTTCTGACTTGAAATATCACGTTTTGACAAAATTGACAAACTTTTTTCATGAAAATCGGATATCAAAGTTTACATTTTCAAATTCAACAATATGTTTTTTAATTAAAAAAAATATATTATTATTTGAATTTTTATTTCCAAATCATATTTTGACAGAATTATGACTTTCTTTATAATTATTTTATCTTTTTTTTCATGTATTGGGAAAAATATGATTTTGCCTATTCATGAGCATGATTTCATAATAAAATAAAATAAAAACGTTAAAAAGTAGAAAAAACAGAACATTAAAAAACAAGTTTTGTGAAAAACATGAATTTTTGCATACAAAAATTATTTATGAAAATATGATTTTTCTAATAAAAAAAAAAGTTGCATAATTTAATGAACAACCTTAACAAAAGGCAACAAGTGAACAAAAAAACTAAAAATGTTACATGCCAAATCATGTTTTCACAGAAATATGACATTTCATAAATTTGCATATTTTTTCTTCTATTCGGAAAATAAAAATGTTCATATTCATAAGCATAATCTCATTAGAAACCGTGAAAAAAGTGAAATAATGGGAAAAAAACATGACATTAAACAATCAAATTTGGTCAAAAACATGACTTTTTATAAATAATGTTTTGAAGTTGACTTGTTCCAGTGTATCACAAACCATTAAAAGTGGAACAAAATCATTTTGACGTTTTTTTATCATAAAATATGTAAATATGAATTTTTAAGCATAATTTCATTAAAAACTAGTTAAAATTGCAAAATGTGAATGATGATGGTAACAACAAATTTGTTTCGAGATAAATTATGTTTAATTTATACAAGATATTATAGTTGTTGTGAAAATATAAATATAATCCTGAGCATAATTTCATGAAAAAAATTATGTAAAATTATGCAAAAAGTTAACGAAAATACTGACATGATATAATCATATTTCGAAGGTAGATTTCAGGGAAAATAATGTTAACGTTCAAAAAGTCAATGAAACGTGACATGACAGAGTTTTGACAAAAATATGATTTTTTTCAAATACATGCATTTGACGACAATGTTTTTACATGTTTATGATGAGATATAAAATAATAAATTGTGTAACTGACAGAGAAGTCAGTTAATATTTCATGCTTATTTAATTTTTTTTAATTAATGTTTTGTTAAAGAACCTTTCATTTGAAATTGCTTAACCAGAGTTGTTTGAACAGAGACTTTTATTATGAAAAGCTCAGAGCGACTTAAGTGGAAAAATGTCTGCACCACATGGAAAGATGAAGCGTTTTCACATTTAAATGTTTATATTTTATTTATCTGGAGTTAAAAAGAACAGCAGATGCAAGATTAAGTTTTCCTTTGGTAATAAGCAGCCATTTTATTTATTTGAATGTGATTAATGTGGATTGTGTTGCTATGTGGAAAAGAGTGATATCTGTGCAAAGTATATAGTTAAGCTGTTTAAGTAAAATATGAATTTTCATAATCATTATCATAATTTGATGAAAAGTGTTTAAAAACTGTTAAAAGTGAATAAATCTGTTGTCGAAAGTCATAATTCATCAAAAACATGTCAACACCACATGGTTGGCCAAGCCATGTATGTGCTGTAATGAATGAGTTATGACAAAAATATAACTTTTTAATCTTAACAATATGACAGTTATTATAAAAAATATAGCTTTTTATATAAAATTATTTCACCAATAACCGTATTTAATGGCAATAAATAAACGAAATAAAAGTAACATGACAAAGCCTGTTTTGTCCATAAGATCACCGTATTTTGGTAAAGTATGATAGTTATTTTGAAAATATGACTTTTTATATTAATTAGCATAATTTAATGTAAAACGGTGCAAAAAATGATCAAAAGACGAAATAGTGGCATGACAAATAATGGTCTGAGAGGATATAAACAATTAATTTGTTATTATAAAACATTGAATTTCGATATTAATATGCATAAAAACTTTTTTCGGCTTCTCCTGCTAGTGGAGAATATGACAGCGGCTCCTCAGCATGTTTGATTTGGCACGTTTTTACGCTGGATGCCCTTCCTAATGCAACCCTGCCCATTTATCCGGGCTTGGGCCCGGCACTAAGAGCGGCTGGGTTTTATATTAATATGCATAATTAATATTTCAATTTCAACTGAACCGTTAAAAAGTGTAATAAGGGAACAAACAAGGGGACATAGCAAATACATTTTTGTAAAAAATGTGACTTATCTTTAATAAATATTAGTCATTATTTTCTTTTTCATAATCTTTGAATTCTGTGAAAAACTGTTGTAACATGGAAACGAATGACAAACGAACAATTGAAATGACAAATTGTTTTAACACAAATATGACCTTTTTTAATAAACAATATGATGAAGTAAAAACTTTTGTTATACATAATTTAAAGTATTTATAAAAATATGAATTTGTATATTAGTTAGCATAATTACACGAATAACAATATGTAAATGAAAATTTACATGAGAAATCATATTTAAACAATAGGACTTTTGCCTCAGAAAAGTAGAATAGTTATTGGGAAAATATTTATTTAATTTCGAAAAAAGGCACAAGGAATAAAAATGACGGCGAATCAGGTTTTAACAAGAATGTCACACTTTCAAAATAATAATAATTATATATATTGTATATTATGATTATTATATTGTATATTATGTATATTGTAGCGCCTCGCTCGCATGCTGGGATGAACATGCGTGCTTTTTTCTCTCTCATTAACTCTTTGTTTCAGTCCTCGCTTGCACCTTTTTTTCCCTTACTAAAGCCCCCTACAGTTGGATTGCTAGCACAACATGCCTTCTTGAGCATTCATTACAGCAGTTTGAGCAGTTTCATGCATTTACACAAACATTTCTCCAAAACAGACTTTATGCATAAAAGTATAAAGTATAAACCCATCATAAATCCAAAACACAACCATCAAAATGAACTACATAACGTAAAACAAAAAACAAAAAAAACATCTGGGGGGGGTTATTATTTTCTTAAAAAAACAGAACCATCACATTACATAAGCCACCCACACTCTCCCCTCCAAAAATGAATGTCGACTCGACATACCCTAGTTCCCAGTAACAATGTGTTAACATTAGAGCAGGATAGCACACAAGGGAGTCAGTTACTATACTTAATGCTAATTTGTCTTGCAACTGCCTTAGTATGACATCTATCTCCCATTTAATGTAATCTGCTGGCGTAGACACCACTGGCCACATGATGTCTTAAGGATTACCTCGTCATAAGACGGGTCATGCATCAAGTACTGAGGGTTTTTTACCTGCAACATGCTCTATGCTCTAAATACAGACTCACATTTTTGCATGTTTCATCAAATTTTAGCAGTCTATGTGTCAATGTCTGTTCACTGGTACTTTATGTGCATTAACTAAAATATAAGTCTATAACCCTTTCTCCATGAACTGTTTCTTACTGAAGAACAATTAACTGTACTACTAATACTTCACACAACAACTATAAAATTAAATAACTCTGTGTAATAGAAGGTTTGCCTAATGTATCATATGTAAATATTATGGGTGGATGTCTTTTCCTGAAAGGATACTTTCTCTGTGACAGATGAGTTACAGCTGGGCTACCCTCATCTACCTCGTCCGATGATGTCTCTTCTCCCGCTTCTGTCATCTCATTTTCATCCCCCATTACTTCTGCAACTTTTCCTGAGTTTCTTTTCCTTTCATCATATTCCTCCCTTATGGGCAGTGCCTGCTCATTATTCAGCTCCTGGCCTAGCTCTCCACCCATACCTCTTAACTGGAGCTCATTCTCCTCTGGACCCAACTGGCTTGTGCTCTCCGCAAGCTGTTTTGTCGACAGTGTCCTTAAGCATCTCCAGTCTTTCTCATCTCCTGAATCCTCTTCAGCCACCATATTTACTTGACGTGTATGTTTTTTTCTCTTTGGTTGCAATTTGTTTTCCTTCTGGTCACTATTGTCTATGGGTAGGAAATCACAGGGCAGCAACAAGTTTCTATGCAGGACTCTTGCTACTCCTGAGCCACGCTCTGGCTTCACTGCATACACTGGGCCATACTTTTTGCATACACTGGGCCACATAAACTTGATCCTCCCAATAAGAACGGAGTTTTCCTGGCCCACCCCTTTCTCCACAATTTCTCACCAGTACTCTGTTTCCGGGCTGGAGATCCGCTCCATATATTTTCTTATCATAGCCGTGCTTCGCTCTACTCTGTTCTTTCTGGACCGTTCTTGATGCCAATTCATACGCTTCCTCCATGCGTTTTTTCCACTTGGCAACATAATCATCGTGTGAAGTTCCACACTCTCCCGGCTTCCGGCCAAACATTAAATCAATGGGCAGCCTTGGGTTTCTCCCATACAGAAGGTAGTATGGAGCATACCCATTTACTTCACTTCGTGTGCAGTTATTTGCATGGACTACCTTGTTTAAGGAGCTCTTCCAATCAGACTTCGCTTGACTCGGCAGGGATCTGAGCATTGACAGCAATGTTCGATTGAATCTTTCCACCTGTCCATTTCCAGCAGGGTGGTATGGGGTTGTGTGGGAGTGTTGGATACCACAAAATTTCTTCATCTGGGCGAACAACTTGTTCTTAAATTCCTTTCCCTGATCATGGTGAAGTTTGGTGGGAAATCCGTGCCTGAGAACAAAATCGCCAAAGATCTTTTCTGCTGCAGTTTTTGCTGACTTATTTTTGCAGGCATATGCTTGGGCATAGCGTGTGAAGTGATCCATTAACACCAGGATGTATTCGTAGCCACCCTTACAGCCC
>MU579339.1:1777-15777 GCA_024362625.1 Silurus asotus | reverse complement strand
CTCCTCATACATCAGTGTTGATTCCAAAAACATTTTAATGCAAATTCATCAAACTGTTTAAACTGTAGTGTGTAAAGATTTTCATATTCAACACCTGTAACATTTTATAATTAATGTTTTAAAGACTTTATTCTGTTTCATCAACCAGGTTCTCCCACTGCTCCCTCACCCCCTGAGAGTGACTTTACATTTATTCTGGTTCCACCAGCAAAAAAGCTTGAATTCTTTCTGGAAAAGGAGTGAATTGTGACTCATTAAATTTCTTTTCATCAGTAAGGGTTAAGTTTGTATTTTGCTTATTGTGGAGCTCAACATGATCCTAATGTTGACTAATGATTACTACCGTTGTGTGACATTACCACTTTACCTCTATATTAGCAATCTTCAAACTAAATGGAAAGTGACAAGCAAAGACACAAATACCACCGACCTCACAATTTTATTATACATAGAGTTTTAAACAATGGAGATCAACATCAGAAATAAAACTTTTTTTTCCATGTAAAACCCAGAAACACAAGAGAACTTACAATATGCACAATTAACGACAACAAAATACAAAAGAAATTTGTTTGTTATTAGGTTGTTGTTTTGTTTCTTCTTGGAAAAAACTGTTTAGCTCAACATTGGATGAGGCACATTTCAAGAAATACAAAACCCATTTTAAATTATAATAAACGAAACCTCCCACAAAATACACAACCAAAATACACAACCAAAATCAAACCAAACGGCTTTACGGATTACCACGCCCTACATGCAATTTACTTAAAGAAGCCACCCAACTACATTATGAACAGACACAAGATCAGTGATCAGATCAGGATCAGAACCTTTGAACTGCCTTTGGGTACACAATTAATTTACTGTAAACTTTTCTAGTGTTTTTATCTAAAATAATACTGAGGACATTTTCCCCCTAAAAGTCTAATATTTACACTAAAACCCTGTATATGTGCTCATGTAACGAATTATGAGTGTAATATAAATGGAATCATTTTCTTTTTCACAAAAATCCTGTATTGTTATATTATTTGATTTCTGTTATGCGAGGTACGGAGGCGGAAGCCGGAGTAACGGCAAACATAAACTTTATTCAGCAAAAGGCAGAGCCAACACAAAATACCCGTGCAGGTTGGAATAATCCGGCAAACGGCAGTTCAATGATAACATCCACGGTCCGTTAAGGAGGAAGCGCGGAAAGGGGGAAGCGACGGGGAATCGTCGGTAGTCCGAGGTGCGCTGGGGAAGGCAAACAGGGCAAAGTCCTCGGCGCAAACCAGAGGCGGAGAGACGTCTACCACAGAGACCTGGAGCAAAGCGACGCCCTCAGCGAAGGCTGGAGGCAGAGCGATGACCCCCATGGAGACCCAGAGCAGAACGACGTCCTCGGCGGAGACAGGAGGCGGAGAGACGACCACCCTGCAGTGGAGCGACGCCCTCGGCGGAGACAGGAGGCAGAGTGACTTCATTCACGGAGCTCTGGAGTGGAGAGACGACCCCCCTGGTGACCTGGAGTGGAGCGACGCCCTCTGCGGAGACTGAAGTCTGAGAGACACCATCCACGGAGCTCTGGAGCAGGCTGACACCTGATACCCACAGCGGAGACCAGAGGTGGAGTGCTGCCATCAGCAGAGACCGGGAACGGAGCCACGCCCTCAGCGAAAACCGGCAGCAGAGCGATCACCACCCCGGCGACCTGGAACGGATCGTCGCTGCCCAGGAAGGTCTGGAATGGAGCCTCATCATCCACGGAGACCTGGAGTGGAGAGACAACTCTGGTGACTACCTGAAGCAGGGTAGAGCGCTCTACGGGGCGAGCCGTCGCCTGCAGACGAAGCCAGGGGCAGCGGTTCGACGTCCCTTTCGCAGTCTCGGAGCTGAGGTGAGTGCTCTGGGGACCCCCTCTGTGAAGCAGAGCTTCGAGAGGTGGCATCGCCTTCAGGGAAACTGTGGGGCAAACCGTCACCATTGGTGGAGCCCGGGGGCAATGGGACGACTTCCCTTTCGCAGTCTTGGAGGTGAGTTGTGTGCTCCGGGATCCCATTGGATGAATAGGTATTCTCTGGAATGCGTTGGCGTGGACCTGGGATCTCCTTTGGACGCTGGCACGGAACCGAGTTTTTCTTGAGACCCTGGAACGGAACTGAGCTTTCCTTGGGAATCGGGAGTGAAGAGAAGCTCACGTCAGGGACCGGGAGCAAACCCCAGCTCTCGTCAGGGACCTGGAGCAAAGAGGAGCTCTCCTGGAAGCCTACGAGCGGAGCGGGAGCTCGCATGGAGATCCCTTGGAGGACCTTCGGCGGAGCGGAGCTATCCCGGAGGGCCTGGAGCAGCGCGGTGACCTCCTGGAAACTCTGAAGTGGAACGGCGTTCTTAGAAGCGGGGAAGAGGAGATGGAGATTAGCCGTGGTTATCCCGAGTTCCCTGGTGAGAAGCTGGAGGAACTGGGCGCATGAGCTGATTTTGCCCTCCGTCGTGCTTCACAGCTCTCTGGCAAGGGAGAGAGATTCCTCATTTAGAAGAGACATGTGGAGGGCGATTTTAGCTTCTTCTGTGGGATAACTGGCTGGGTTCAACTCCACGTATCGATCCACGCTCAGTAAAAAATCCCTCTATTCAGCTCTGTTGCCGGAGAAGCGAGCTGGGAGTCCCGTGACGTCATTGAGGGGGCGTGGCGCTGCCGAGCATGCCCGAGAAGCAGCTGCTAGCTTCCGGGTTTTCCCGGGGGCAGAGCTTGACTGCCGCTCGATCTGAGCGAACCCGACCTCCGTGGCACGGCGTGCGCCGGGACCACGGCGTTAGTCCAATCATGTCCTTTTTTTTTTTTTTTTTTTTCTTTTTTTTTTGCCCGTAAAGCCAAAAGTGACGGGGAAGCGTCGGTAGTCCAAGGTGCATTGGGGAAGGCAAATGCGGCCGTGGAGTGAGCGAGGAGTCCGGGAAAAGAAGGCATGTAGCGGGAGAAGCATGAACGCGAACACACACCACCATAAACCTACACGACCACGCATGAACGAAAAATAATGGACACGGAGTGTGGGTGAGTGAGCGTTTTTGTATGGAGGCTGGGAATGAGTGGATAACGCGCTTCAGCTGTGCATGATTTGCGCTGCGAGCTTGGGAGCTGAGACTGATATGTTCTATTGTATGTTTTATGTGGATGTGGATTTAGAATGTGGGGATTTATCATGTGGGCCGGTATGTACAGTGGAACCCGGTTATCTCGCCCCTCGGTTTCCTCGACAACCCTATTAAGTCGAAGTTTTTGAAGTGGAACCGCCAAATTCTCGCTTTTTCTTAGCATTTTTTATCGGTTATGTCGATGTATTTTATGTCGCGGAACCCTAATATCTCGAGGACAAGGGGGGAAAAATTATACATTTTAACATCAGTTATGTGAATCGGCGCTGTGCACCCGCAGAAGAACTCGCGAAAGTGGCGGAAAAATCAAACCTTACAGATACTACAGGTGTTTGTATTGTATACTGGTTAATCTCTGCTGCTGTTAGTAAGTGCACATATGCCTTTTTTTGTTAAATGTTATGCGATGAAAGCGAGCGCGGCGCTCCCGGCTTCAACTCCTTACCGAGCGAGCAGAGTAAGGAGCACGGCTCTCTCGGAGCGCGCGCACGAGCAGGGTAAGGAGCACGGCTCTCTCGGTAAGGGGCGACGCGCGCGCGCTCGGTAAGTTTGAGACAAACGGGGCAAAGTCCTCAGTTCTTTTCTTTAATTTTTGGCCGTAAAGCCAAAAGCGTCGGGGAAGCATCGGTAGTCCAAGATGCGCTGGGGAAGGCAAATGCGGCCGTGGAGTGAGCGCGGAGTCCGGGAGAAGAAGGCATGTAGCGGGAGAAGTATGAACGCGAACACACACCACCATAAACCTACACGACCACACATGAACGAACAATAATGGACAGGGAGTGTGGGTGAGTGAGCGGTTTATCTGGAGGCTGGGATTGAGTGGATAACGCGCTTCAGCTGTGCGTGATTTGCGCTGCGAGCTTGGGAGCTGAGACTGATATGTCCTATTGTATGTTTTATGTGCATGTGGATTTAGAATGTGGGGATTTATCATGTGGGCCGGTATGTATTCAGTGTTAATGTGCTTCTGAGTTGTTAGCTAGCTAACAAGTGTTGTACTATACAGGGATACGTTGTCACATGGTGCCCATGAATGATTTGTCCTTATTGACATTAATCCACAGGTATTTCCCTCTTGATCTCTTTTATTATTTTTCTATCATCTTTTGTATGAATGTCTAGTGTTTAAATGTTAATGTATTTTGTTCAATTGTTGCATATGATGGCGTTTGCATTGCATATGCTGGAGAGAAGGAATACAATGTCACATGGTGCCCATGAGTGATTTCTCCTTATTGACATTAATCCACAGAGAGATGAGGAGTGTTGATTGGTAGGTGAAACTTCTAATATACCTTCTCTGGTGAACTGAATGAAAGTGTCCTGAGCCTTTCTTGAACTAAACGCAGACAAGAGTAGCAGCGGTTAGCAGTAGACCGGCTACACTCACACGATCGATAAAGCTGTAGTAGATCATATCTGCATAGTCATGTGACTCGTCACAGCATCAGAAGAGACGAGAACACAAGGAGAGTTTCACATATCATTAGAGTGAATGAACCAATCAGATCAGTCCACAGCTTCAAATCATCCAATCAGGTGTGAGTGAGAGCTGCTTTTCTACTGAACACACAAGTTGATTTCCTCACTGTCACTGTGTCTGAACAGGAACGATGATCTCACTCTTTGTGGCCCTTTACTCTCTGCTTTGTCTCTGCACAGCTGGTGAGAACATTTTCAAATCTTACATTTCAAATAGTAATATTACATATTTACCTCATTTACTGACATCATTAACCATTAAATATCACACACTTTTTACAGTAAAAACATCTGACATCAAGGAGCTTCACGTGAGAACAGTAAAGAGTGGAGAAGATGTAACTATAGCGTGTGATCTCAGTCTGATCACAGACAAAAGTAAAGTATCCTGGTACAGACAGAGTTTTGGAAAAGTTCCTCAGTTTTTTGCAAAACGTTACGGGACAAATAACTACACATTTACTGATGGATTTAATGATAATCGCTTCAGTTGTACTGTAAATGCGCATCAGTTTGATCTCAACATTAAGAATCTGAGAGAAGATGATGGAGGAGAATATTTCTGTGGAGACTCGGAGGGAACTACAATAAAGTTCACATCTGGAGCACGTCTGCAATTTGAAGGTAAACAGTTTGCCTCTGATAAGCTGCTAATTCCAGATCAACACTTTAACCAGTATTATGTGTACATATGCAGTAAATGTTGAGGATTTCACTTTATTCATATTTACTATCATTTCTGTTCATCTGCTGCTTTTCTAATTGATTTATAAAGATAAAGAGATGAAACTCTGTCCTTCACCTGGACCAGAAATCAAGAACACAGGTTCTGTTACACACCAGGATTCAAACAACAGTAATGAAAACCGTAAGAAATCAAATAATTTTAACAAAATTCTGCTTAGTGATAAACTTTTCCTATTAATAAATCATCAAATTTTTATAGATGTGTTACATTTCTATCATTTTAGGAGATGATTCTAGGATGATTTTTGTCTTAATGACCTTCAATATAATATCTGTTATTGTAATCATGGTTCTGGTTGGAGTTTTATTTAAAATAATAAAAAAAGGTTTGTTTAATTAAATTATTATTATTATTATTATTAATTATTATTATTATTATTATTATTATTATTGCTGTTGTTTTTGTTATTTAAATTAAAAAATATATTCCCACAAAATACACAACCAAAATACACAACCAAAATCAAACCAAACGGCTCGGGGTGAGTCATGTGATTACCACGCCCTACATGCAATTTACTTAAAGAAGCCACCCAACTACATTATGAACAGACACAAGATCAGTGATCAGATCAGGATCAGAACCTCTGAACTGCCTTTGGGTACACAATTAATTTACTGTAAACTTTTCTAGTGTTTTTATCTAAAATAATACTGAGGACATTTTCCCCCTAAAAGTCTAATATTTACACTAAAACCCTGTATATGTGCTCATGTAACGAGTAATGAGTGTAATATAAATAGAATCATTTGCTTTTTCACAAAAATCCTGAATTGTTATATTATTTGATTTCTGTTATGCGAGGTACGGAGGCGGAAGCCGGAGTAACGGCAAACATAAACTTTATTCAGCAAAAGGCAGAGCCAACACAAAATACCCGTGCAGGTTGGAATAATCCGGCAAACGGCAGTTCAATGATAACATCCACGGTCCGTTAAGGAGGAAGCGCGGCACGGGGGAAGCAACGGGGAATCGTCGGTAGTCCGAGGTGCGCTGGGGAAGGCAAACGGGGCAAAGTCCTCGGCGCAAACCAGAGGCGGAGAGACGTCTACCACAGAGACCTGGAGCAAAGCGACGCCCTCAGAGAAGGCTGGAGGCAGAGCGATGACCCCCATGGAGACCCAGAGCAGAACGACGTCCTCGGCGGAGACAGGAGGCGGAGAGACGACCACCCTGGAGTGGAGCGACGCCCTCGGCGGAGACAGGAGGCAGAGTGACTTCCTTCACGGAGCTCTGGAGTGGAGAGACGACCCCCCTGGTGACCTGGAGTGGAGCGACGCCCTCTGCGGAGACTGAAGTCTGAGAGACACCATCCACGGAGCTCTGGAGCAGGCTGACACCTGATACCCACAGCGGAGACCAGAGGTGGAGTGCTGCCATCAGCAGAGACCGGGAACGGAGCCACGCCCTCAGCGAAAACCGGCAGCAGAGCGATCACCACCCCGGCGACCTGGAACGGATCGTCGCTGCCCAGGAAGGTCTGGAATGGAGCCTCATCATCCACGGAGACCTGGAGTGGAGAGACAACTCTGGTGACTACCTGAAGCAGGGTAGAGCGCTCTACGGGGCGAGCCGTCGCCTGCAGACGAAGCCAGGGGGAGCGGTTCGACGTCCCTTTCGCAGTCCTGGAGCTGAGGTGAGTGCTCTGGGGACCCCTTGGGAAAAGAGGAGGTCTGTCACGTAGCTTCGCCTTCAGAGTGCTCGTGGGGCGAGCCGTCACTTCTTGGGAGACTGTGGGGCGAGCCGTCGCCTACGGATGTAGCCAGGGGCAGCGGTTCGACGTCCCTTTCGCAGTCTCGGAGCTGAGTGGAGAGCTCTGGGGAACCCCTCTGTGAAGCAGAGCTTCGAGAGGTGGCACCGCCTTCAGGGAAACTGTGGGGCAAACCGTCGCCATTGGTGGAGCCCGGGGGCAATGGGACGACTTCCCTTTCGCAGTCTTGGAGGTGAGTTGTGTGCTCCGGGATCCCATTGGATGAATAGGTATTCTCTGGGATGCATTGGCGTGGACCTGGGCTCTCCTTGGACGCTGGCACGGAACCGAGTTTTTCTTGAGACCCTGGAACGGAACTGAGCTTTCCCGGGAGTCCTGGGATGGAACCAAGCTCTCCTTGGGAATCGGGAGCGAAGAGAAGCACACGTCAGGGACCGGGAGCAAACCCCAGCTCTCGTCAGGGACCTGGAGTGAAGAGGAGCTCTCCTGGAAGCCTACGAGCGGAGAGCGAGCCGCCTGGAAGCCTAGGAGTGGAGGGGAGCTCGCATGGAGATCCCTTGGAGGACCTTCGGCGGAGCGGAGCTATCCAGGAGGGCCTGGAGCAGCGCGGTGACCTCCTGGAAACTCTGAAGTGGAACGGCGTTCTCAGAAGCGGGGAAGAGGAGATGGAGATCAGCCGTGGTTATCCCGAGTTCCCTGGTGAGAAGCTGGAGGAACTGGGCGCATGAGCTGATTTTGCCCTCCGTCGTGCTTCACAGCTCTCTGGCAAGGGAGAGAGATTCATCATTTAGAAGAGACATGTGGAGAGCGATTTTAGCTTCTTTTGTGGGATAACTGTCTGGGTTCAACTCCACGTATCGATCCACGCTCAGTAAAAAATCCCTCCATTCAGCTCTGTTGCCAGAGAAGCGAGCTGGGACGTCATTGAGGGGGCGTGGCGCTGCCGAGCATGCCCGAGAAGCAGCTGCTAGCTTCCGGGTTTTCCGTGGGAGCTAAGACTGATATGTTCTATTGTATGTTTTATGTGCATGTGGATTCAGAATGTGAGGATTTATCATGTGGGCCGGTATGTATTTAGTGTTAATGTGCTTCTGAGTTGTTAGCCAGCTAACAAGTGTTGTACTATACAGGGATACGTTGTCACATGGTGCCCATGAGTGATTTGTCCTTATTGACATTAATCCACAGGTATTTCCCTTTTGATCTCTTTTATTATTTTTCTATCATCTTTTGTATGAATGTCTTGTGTTTAAAAGTTAATGTATTTTGTTCAATTGTTGCATATGATGGCGTTTGCATTGCAAATGCTGGAGAGAAGGAATACAATGTCACATGGTGCCCATGAGTGATTTCTCCTTATTGACATTAATCCACAGAGAGATGAGGAGTGTTGATTGGTGGGTGAAACTTCTAATAAACCTTCTCTGGTGAACTGAATGAAAGTGTCCTGAGCCTTTCTTGAACTAAACGCAGACAAGAGTAGCAGCAGTTAGCAGTAGACCGGCTACACTCACACGATCGATAAAGCTGTAGTAGATCATATCTGCATAGTCATGTGACTCGTCACAGCATCAGAAGAGACGAGAACACAAGGAGAGTTTCACATATCATTAGAGTGAATGAACCAATCAGATCAGTCCACAGCTTCAAATCATCCAATCAGGTGTGAGTGAGAGCTGCTTTTCTACTGAACACACAAGTTGATTTCCTCACTGTCACTGTGTCTGAACAGGAACGATGATCTCACTCTTTGTGGCGCTTTACTCTCTGCTTTGTCTCTGCACAGCTGGTGAGAACATTTTCAAATCTTTCATTTCAAATAGTAATATTACATATTTACCTCATTTACTGACATCATTAACCATTAAATATCACACACTTTTTACAGTAAAAACATCTGACATCAAGGAGCTTCACGTGAGAACAGTAAAGAGTGGAGAAGATGTAACTATAGCGTGTAACATCAGTCTGGTCAGAGACAAAAGTAAAGTAGTCTGGTACAGACGAAGTTTTGGAAAAGTTCCTCAGTTTTTTGCAAAACGTTACGGGACAAATAACTACGCATTTACTGATGGATTTAATGATAGTCGCTTCAATTTTACCGTAAATGAGCATCAGTTTGATCTCAACATTAAGAACATGAGAGAAGATGATGGAGGAGAATATTTCTGTGGAGAAACGGAGTTAACTACAATAAAGTTCACATCTGGAGCACGTCTGCAATTTGAAGGTAAACAGTTTGACTCTGATAAGCTGCTAATTCCAGATCAACACTTTAACCAGTATTATGTGTACATATGCAGTAAATGTTGAGGATTTCACTTTATTCATATTTACTATCATTTCTGTTCATCTGCTGCTTTTCTAATTGATTTATAAAGATAAAGAGATGAAACTCTGTCCTTCACCTGGACCAGAAAACAAGACCACAGGTTCTGATACACACCAGGATTCAAACAGCAGTGATGAAAACTATAAGAGTACGTTTTGTTCAAATAATCTTCTTTTCATTTTCAATAACACAATTTTCATTAGTGAATTTTCCCTGTTAATATTAATATTAGATAATTTATTAAGTTTGAAATTTTTTGTCATTTCAGCTGAAAAGCATTGGATTCTTTATGCCTTAACAACCTTCAGTATAATATCTGTTATTGTAATCATGGTTCTGGTTGGAGTTTTATTTAAAAATCATAGAAAAGGTTTGTTTAATTATTATTATATAATTTTTCCCAAAATGTGAATTTTTTTCTATATTTTAAATTTTGTTCTTTATATTATTGTTCAGGTGCTTCATCACGAAAGCCTGAAATCAGCAGCAATCAGGTAATCCAGTCTTCTATTCACTGTGATTCTATTCTGATAAAGAAATCCACATCTGACCTACAATCCACAATGTACAGAGAATTTTACTAAACCATTTACTAAATATCAATGGACTCATTCTTTTTAGTCTTTAATCCACTCTGGTGTATAAACACCTCTTGTTCTTTATCAGGCTGATGATGAAGATGTCTTGAACTATGCAGCTGTGAGTTTTGCTAAGAAACCTTCATCCTCCAGAACATCCAGAGACCAGAGACATGAAGACGTTTATGCACAAGTTCAAATCAAATAGATCCAAAGAAATGAGTTCAGACTTGAAAATCAATAGAAATTGAATTATTCCCCAGTTTGTAGACAAACGTGTCATATTTTAATCAGAAAACATTTTAATTGCTGTAATTTATCACCATTTCCAAACCTGTTTAATGTAATAATTTCCCTTTACACAATGTCTTTTATTTGTGTAAAACAACCTGCTGTATTTTTTATTTTCTTTCTGAAAGATTTAGATTTATATTTGGGATGTTGTTTTCTGAACATTTCTCTTAAAATAGTGCACATGATTTCTAGATCATAAAAATGTATGTTATTTGTTAAATTCTTCTTAAACTTTTATTTTGGAATGTATTTTGTTTAGGAGTTTGATAAAGATGCTAAATGTCATGAATTCTGTAAAGACTTTAAATTAGTGGCACATTATTGACTCCTGCACATCTGTAAACATCATCCATTTTCTACTTCTCCAGAAATATTAAGGGCCTTTAAGTGCTTCAGGACTAAATTTAGAAAAAAAGCTTTTGTTGGTCACATGTACATTACAGCAGAGTGAAATAGTTTTTCCACATTTTCCAGCTTGTGAGGGTCAGAGCACAGGGTCAGTCATGCTTTATGTCCCCCTGGAGCAGAGAGGGTTAAGGACCATGTTGAAAAGTTTTGAACCCCTGACCTTCTGATCACCAGTGGTGGGCCGTCAGGGCAAAGCCTTCTCTGCTGACCTAAACACTATCAGAAGCACTGACCTACATGTACAACCTCAATTCTAATATTTGTTCCATTAAATGATATTAATTTATTCCAACTGTTTATTCTCTTCATTTCGTAGAGTTTCTCTCTGCTGCACTGCTTCCAGTACGTGTATGTTGATGTTCGATTTTTTGTCCAATCAGACTTCAGCCTCTATGTGCTGCCATGTCAATCTAATCTGCCCAGAGCCTTCAGAATCTGTACTGCTGGCCTTTTTACCTCAGAGAATATTAGCAATGGATCTGTTCCTTTAACCAATCAGATTTCAGATTCTCCTCACACGGCAGCTCGCTGGCACAGAATAGCGTCAGCATTTTTCCGTACTCTGATTGGTTGGTCAGAGGGAAACTGTTACAGCCAAGTTCAACTGGTAAAACACGTGTGTAGCTCTGCACACATTAATATATCAGAGTTAGACTTTTTTATGCCTACAGAGGAGAAAAAATTGATTTGGTCTCGAAAATACTTAAAAATCCATTTTAAAGGCAGACTTTTCAAGAAAAGATAGACATTGTGAGTAAATCGGCCAACCCCTAAAGCTAGCTAGCGTGTCTCAGCACTGGAAAGGTTTTGTTCGCCACTTCAAGACCAGTGAATAGCAGTGGATTACAGCCTCTGGGGGGCGCTGCACATTATGAGTCTGCATCTCTGGTGAGTAGGTTGGATTTTATTTACATTTTTATGTTTTTGTCATGTTATTAGACAAATATTGATTCTGAAATGCTCCAGATGTTGTAGGTGCACAGTTGTGGTTGCAGGTAACAGGTTTGGAGTCTTAACTGGGTTTCTTGCTTTAGCACTAGAATTACTGACTTTTTATTTTCTGGTGCACATCCTGACGTGTGAATCACCCCTGCGGAGATTTTCACAGTTCTTCAGCTCAATTCTTCCCCTGCTTTTGTTGTGCAAACCACCCAACACCTGTGAGGCCTGGCACATTTGCATTTGTTACTGAGACAGAGAGAGATTCAGACTTCAGGAGACCCACGAGGGCTTGAATTTAGAGCTTGAACTAGCAGAGATGTCTTCAGCTTTACTGTTAAATTTTGCATATTCTTGTAGTTGCTAAATCTCCTGTGATGTCTTAGGCAGCTTGTCATTGCTTGGTAAACTGTGTGTCTGCCTTTAGTTTAGCCTGGAGATACAGCCAGTTTTGATCTGTTCTCCCTCCAAATTCAAGCTTTTGTGGGTCTCCTGAACTCAATTGACTCTGAGGGAGATGGTGAACTACAGTTTGAACTACCAGTGGCCATTCGACATCGTGCAACCTTTTACTTAGCACTGACCATTCAGCAGAGTCACTCAGCACTGACCATTCAGCAGTGGTCACTCAGCAGTGGCCTTTCAGCATGCATTCTGCATCACGCAACCTACTGAACAGCAGCTAAGATAGCAAGAATCACCTCATACAAGATCAGTTCTATACCCAGTAAAGTTGAGTGTTCTGAATCCTGTACTGTGTTTTGACTGACACGCTGGGGCGAGTACAATCCCCTGATCAGTGCACACCAGATAGTGAAAATCCTAACATTTTGTCCTTCGAGCTGGATAGGAAACTTTCCTAACAATTGGTCATGGTTCTGTCCATTGTGACTGTGTATGTAAGGGAGTAGCATTGCATGACTACAGCACAGTGCTGTGCATAAAAGCAGAGCGACCTGGGCAGGAGAATCATTTCTTCTTTGCATTTTTGAGAACGCAGGATGGCCTGGCTTCAGGAAATGGACGAAGCAGACTCTGATGGAGGAGAGATTTCATTTGCCCAGCAGGCCACTGATACCTCCTCAGAAAAATCCGAAAAGGAGACGGAACAAGAGCCAGACGGCAAAAGACTCACCCATTTAGAGTGAGGTTCATGTAAATTTACCATTCTCTATTTGTTTATCTTCCGACAGCATAAAATTACAAGCATGTTTCAAAGCTTTCTTTGCTTGTTAGACGTGGGAATGCTGCAGACCATCAGGGAGTGCACGGTCCATCAAGCCCGGAGAACAGAGCCGGACTGGAATTTGGCAATTCATGAACTGATGGCATTCATTTCAATTCTGTTTGTAAGAGCAATCATGCGTCCTGTTGGTGCCCGTGTGGTTTGCTGGTCAGAAAGCTTTCTGTTGCCAGTAATCAAAGAGACAATGCCCTGAGATAGATTCATTTCAGTTATGCAACACCTTCGATTGATGACAAGGACAGAACAGGGGTAAAAACAGACCCCTGCAATCTCCTACATCTGGACACGCTTCAACAAGAACTGTGCTGAGAGTTTCACTTCAGGAGAACGCATGACCATAGATCAGACCTGGGCAAATCCGGCACAGGTGAGGCCAATCATAAATTATAAGGATGCACCATAAAATAGGCCACAGGAAATTTTCTGGAGAAATACCTAAATCACTGAAACAACACTGCAGAAACACAATTGTAATCACATAATAAAATTGCCATTCTAAATAAGAAAAGAATGCGGCACAGAAAAGAAGTCAATTCGAGCATGCGCACTCCATCTGCAGCGGACGTTTTTGAAAAGGCAAGAAAGTTTTCCAGTGATGTGCCAAGGAAAAAGGCATAACACAAAAAATATGGAATTTATTGCCTTAGATCACGTGGTCATCCTTGAAACATTCCCTGTAGATAATAATTATTATAATTTAATAATACGTTCCAGTCACTTGAATGGGCTTCCAAACGTTCGGCAGGCAATTATTTCGTATAACAGACCGCTGCTAATAATAATTGACCGCTGTCTGTCTGTCAATACTATGAATGGTAACAAATAAATAATAATAATTTATATTAATAAATAAAAAACTTCTGTAATTGAATTTAGCCTTCGAATTGCAATTCAATGATTTTAGTGAGGTTAGGATAACAATAATTTTTGTTTTCTTATTTGACCTATACTCCACAATTTCACAGATATTTACAAAAGAGTTTTATTCTTCCGATGATCAGTACCAGCTATTCAAAATATATAATTTAGTGCATTTTACAATGAAAGAAAGTTGAGCAGAATGAAGTTCAAGTTATTGTTGGTGTGGCAATCGGACACAATTCAGGTTTCTCATGTGGCCC
>MU579214.1:44622-63918 GCA_024362625.1 Silurus asotus | reverse complement strand
CATGCTCTATAGAGTGTTTTACTTTTAGATGCTTTGTTAAATTTGTGGTATTGCCACAGTGGTGTATGGTTTTTTTGACATGTCACATAAAGCCACATAATTATTAACTGGTGTGTAATAACTTTAGAATATTTTTCTTTTTCTTTCAGTCATGATCTCAGCAATGCACTCGAATCCCCTTTTAAACCTGCACTGCATCTGCCTAGACCGAGTGAGTGAACGCTGGCATTATAAGGTGTGGTACAGCGGAAAAAGATATTGTTCCCATTGACATTGTTGAGCTCAGTAGCTCCTAGTTTTATAATAAAGACTGTATAAGACTGTAAAAAGAACATTACTTATAATCTTATACTCCAGTACTCATGTTAGTTAATTTTTGTAAAGCTGCTTTGAGACAATGTCTGTTGTGAAAAGCGCTATAGAAATAAACTTGACTCGACTTGACTTGACTTGACATTGACTACATTCCTATTTAAACATTATAAATATTTATATACTATATGGCATATCAAAAATAAAATATTCTTAACTCACTTGTTTGAAACAAACATATGGAATCGATACTTCTATTTGAAAATCAATCCTTTTTATACAATGCCAGTATCGGAAATATTAGAAACTTTTGGAACGATCCGCCCATCCCCAGTCATCGACATACATGAAAAATGTATTTATGGTACATTGTTAAAATTAATTAGATTTAGATAAGATTAAGGAATAACTCATCATACAATTTTACCTAAATGTAAAAAAAAAAAAAAAAAAAGAAAACGGTTTCCTCACAATACATTTGCTGTATTATAAAATATATTAATATGTATAGATTATTATAGGCTTGTAAATCGTAAATTCAGGTTTCCTTTAGCTTATAAAATAATCAATAAATTGCTGAATGTGTTTGAGAAACTTTAGCAATGCTCCTTCAATGTTCTCAACAGAGGTTGAATGTTAGGATGTCGTGAGATCTTTAAGAAAATTGTAGCATTTAATGATTGTTTTTGTAATATAAGAAATAAACCTTTACAAAAGTGTGATAAATGGATCAGTTAACACTTTAATCAAATTCTCAGGCTCTGTGCAGAACTAATGTATTTGTTCTTCTTCTTTAGTATGTTTTTCTCCCTCTGGATTTTGCTCAGTCTTAAGGAATGTTTGAATGTGTGTATAAAAGACAAAAATTCTGACAGCATTTGGTCGCTGCACTTTTAGGATTCTTTGAGCGAGGCAGAGGAGAAGAAGAGGAAGGATGTGGTGTCCAGTGTACCAATGAGATCTACAAACTGGTATCAGACATGGACTAAGTGTAGGCCTCAGCTGAGCTGAAAGAGGCAGAATTTCTTCAGACTAACAGGAAGTGCAACAGGTTAATGGCAGTAAGAAGGAAATTTATTAGTCATTAAGCAGTACATGATGAGTTCCTTAACATGCCGTATGGACTTTTATTCTATCTAAAATTAAATTTCAAGTTGGAGATGCTGAGATTATTTTGTATTGAATGGATGTAAAGTTGAAAGCTCTTCTGTTCCATGGCTGTGTTTTAGGAGTGGGAGGGGTACCAGGATGTTTACGGTACCATGAAGGTGAGTTACAATGGGATGAAAGAATCCGTAAAACGCCATGACGACGTACTTTAAGTAAGTTTTCTGTATTACTAAATCATGACTTTTATAAAAACTGATCTAACAATTTTGTTATAAGACTCAACAGAGGGAAATGGTGTTTAAAAGTCTAATAATAGTGAGGGTTTAAAAGTAATTGCTTAATAGCTACATCTTGTTCAAAGACTCTGAAAAACAAGAAGACGAGCACAGCAGGAACAAGAAGCACCAAGTTTTCAGAATGCAGCCACATCATTATTCACATATCAGCTCACTGTATTTTCATGTGAAACAAATATGTAACATGTCAAAAGTCACAAAACATTTTTTTTTACTTCTTTAGAACAATATTATTTTAATCAAATAATGCAAATTATTCATAACACAAACACACACACACACACACACACAAGTAAAAGCTAACCATATTAACCAAAAGTCCTCACAAAGTGAACATTTGTACAGTAAAACCCTGTTGTACGAGCAACCTATAGTACGAGCAAAAGGAGATACGAGCGACCTCGCTCGCAAAATTTTACCCTGTTTCACAAGCAAATTTCGAAGGCACGAGCAAACCCACGCTGCCGGTTCCACGTTTTCATTGGAGGGAAGCATCAGTCGCTTAGTTGATGACGTATCACTCAGTCGCTCTTGTTGTTCAGTGCAGCAAAAACAACTTTTTTTTGTTTTATATTTGTATTTCAATAGAAATCTTGAAAAATGTCTCGCAAGAAAATCAGTGATGGTGCTGTGAAAACGAAAGTAAATAGAATCAGTTCGAACGTACGAGCAAATGGACCTACAAGCAATTTTCAGGAACAGATTATGCTTGTACAATGGGGTTTTACTGTAGTTGATTTTCATTTCTTCGGGGATTTTTTAATTTTTTAATTTATTTTTATTTGTATAGTGCCAATAATAGACGTTTGCGAGGTAAAAGGACTAAAACACTTTGGGATGTTGTTATAGGAAACTCATCAACTTTGCAGTGATGACAGTACCTCAAGTTCATGGAGGCCACATGGCATTATTTCTCTGTAACTGCAAAACTCTGTGTTTCTGTTCCTCACAATACAAAACTAAACAAAAGCAGCATTTCACATAAAAGAATCAAACATATAAATTCACATGATGAAATGATACACGATCACATGTTCATTAGCTGAATAATATCTAACAGATTAGTTAAAACACTCGTTTGCGGTGTTTTTACGGCTTAGTTACTGAAATCTGACACTAAACATCCATCCATCCATCCATCCATCCATCAATCGATCCATCCAGTTATTAAAGAGAGAGATTTACCTTTCAATGAGTTGCAAGGAGTTGAGAAGAGAGAGAAATGTAACTTTCAAAGAGCCGTGAGCAAAATGAATAAACTTTTCGGCCTGTGATTATTAGCCGCTGGTTTGTTTACTATAGTTGCTATGTAACACAGAAAAAAACCTCCAGAGTGACTTGACGAATTGCAGTGCTGTTTGTTGATCACGCCCATTATTTAGGTGAACAGATCAATCAACACAGGGTTTTTTATCGTGTTAGCCAATCATCTGAGAGAAGGGGCGGGACTTATACAGGGAATGTAGCGTCATCACCCGGCCTGCACCACAGCCTAGTGGTCACGTGGGGGTTATGGCGCTCAATAAAGTCGTGATGAGGTTTATGGGTTTTTTTTTCCCTTCGCGGTTTAATTAATTATTGTATTTGTGTATTATTTCATTTATACGGAAGTGCATTGCATTCACAAAAAAAAAATACATTCACAGCCAGGATCTCATGATTATGACTTAGTATCTCATAATTATGACTTAGTATTTTGTAATTATGAGATCCTTATCTCATAATTATGACTTAGTATCTCATAATTATGACTTAGGATCTCATAATTATGACTTAGTATTTCGTAATTTGAGATTCTTATCTCATAATTATGACTTAGTATCTCATAATTATGAGATAAGTTGGGGCAGTCTGTGGCAGGGGAGTGCTTTAGCGCATAACACCGGATCTGACGTTACTGCATTTTTTGAGCGGAAGCGCCTCATTGCGCAACAATGGAGACGTAGAAGCTATTATATGGTTTAGCTTGATGACTGTATATGTTAGTGTTAAGATGGTTCTCACACTGATTCTCTAAACACAGTCCTATTATCTGTTCAGTGTCTATAGGGTCTTTATGATGTGAGTATGTGAGATATACTGGAAGTCTTTATCTGGGCTCACACATCTCCGGTTATTATTGTCTTCTTACCCAAACAGGAACAGTTTTAGCTCAGGTATTTTCCAGTGTTTGTGTATATATACTTGTCTGTTATCTGCATTACATTAAAGAAAAGCGTATGCGCCATGCTGTGTGCTGTGTGCTGTGTGATTCTTCGCTGATCAGAAAAGGTACCACGTGCATCACAGATCGCATGGAAAACCTCTTCAAGAATAAAGTTTTGTTTGGTCATAATAAAAATCTAACATTATATTAGTTTAATTAGCTACTGGACATTTCCTCACTGACCTGCTTCTTAACAGATACGGGGCAATAACTATTATTATTATTATTATTATTATTATTATTATTATTATTATTATTATATTTTAACTTTGACTACTAATATATGTTACACGTTCTGACTGTCCACTTGTAACGTGTAACATGTAACATATATTAGTAGTCAATGTTAAAATATAATAATAATAATAATAACAATAATAACCATATAATAGCTTCTACGTCTCCATTGTTGCGCAATGAGGCGCTTCCGAGCAAAAAATGCAGTAATGTCAGATCCGGTGTTATGCGCTAAAACGCTCCCCTGCCACAGACTGCCCCAACTTATATCATAATTATGAGATACTAAGTCATAATTATGAGATAATGATCCTTATCTCATAATTATGACATACTAAATCATAATTATGAGATAAGGATTTTATAATTATGACTTAGTATCTCATAATTATGTGATCCTGGCTGTGAATTTTTTTCTTTTGTGAATGCAATGTGCTTCCGTACATTTAAGACGTAAACAAGAATAAGAGAAAATTCCTTCTTTTCCCTGAAAAGTTGAAATAACATTTGATTTTTTTACTATTTGTATTTCTTTTCTTTTTTTGCTCTTGTAGTGAAGTGAAGTTTGTGTCATTGCTGCCACATTGTGCCATCTGAACAATCATGACTCAAATCCTACAATAAACTACAATATAACTATAGCTTTGTGTATCACTCACCTCACAACTATAGGAAAGATTCACCACAAGTCTCCTTCCTTTCTCTTTTTATTTTCATGTGTTTTATTACTGACCAAGTAAATTCAGTATGTGCTACTAATGTGTGATCAGAAGCAAACTGTAGTCCTGAGTCAATGTAGCAGACTGTTGACATTAACTACAGTCCAACTCCATCCTCAAAGCTTCCGTTCCTACTCCAGAATTTTATGGAACCCCAGGGCATTGATAAGAGAGAGAGAGAGAGCGAGAGAGAGAGAGAGAGAGAGAGAGAGAGAGAGAGAGAGAGAGAGAGAGAGAGAGAGAGTCTCATCAGAAATGTTCAAGAATTAAGTTTGCATTTTTTATTACAATCGAATACCTCACCAAAATAAAAAAATAAAACAATTATGTATGTCTGTACTGTATTTTATTTATTTTTTGACCCCTTTTTATCTTCCCATAAGCAACTTATGTGCCGGGGCGAGGCTTCTACTTAGAAACAATGTGATTTGATGATTACTGCCATAGCAATCAATTTACTGACATCCAGTTTATTCCTATTTGATCTTTTCCCTTACATTATATACCCAGTTCTGATTTGTTTATTTCTTTAACAACCTGTTTCATCTTTTCACTATTAATAATTAATTGTCTAAATTAACCCAGCCATTAGGGTTGCACAAGCCAGTGCGCTTTTAGTGCTGGTCCCAAACCCGGATAAATAGGGAGGGTTGCTTAAAGAAGGGCATCCAGCATAAAACGTGCCTAAATAAATATTTGGGTCACACACCAGAATTTCATACCAGATCGGTCGAGGCCCGGGTTACCAACAACCACCACAGGTTGTTAGCCAACAGGGTACTGGCGGAAATTGGGCTACTGTTGGCCGAAGAAAGAGAAAGAGAGGAGGAAGACGTCTACAGAGAGGTTGGTACTTTGAATGTTGGTACTATGACTGGTAAAATAAGAGAGTTAGCTGATATGATGGAGAGGAGAAAGGTAGATATGTTGTGTGTTCAGGAGACCAAGTGGAAAGGGAGTAAGGCCAAGAACATTAAAGGTGGGTTTAAACTGTTCTATTACGGTGTGGATGGAAAGAGAAACAGTGTAGGGGTGATCATGAAGGAAGAATATAGTAAGAATGAAGTGAAGAGTTTCTGATATGGTATAGAAAGTGAAGCTGGAAGTTGAATGGATGATGATAAATGTCATCAGTGCTTAAGCTTCACAAGTGGGTTGTGAGATGAAGGAAAAGGAAAACTCCTGGAGTGAATTAGATGAAGTGGTAGAAGTGTACCTTGGATAGAAAAATTGGCGAGATTTCAGTGGCCAGGAAACGGTGAAGGGAACAGAGGTGATGGGTAGGTATGGCCTTAAGGAGAGGAATGTGGAGGGGCAGATGGTGGTAGATTTTGCTAAAAGGATGGAAATGGCAGTGGTGAATACTTATTTTAAGAAGGAGGATCATGGGTTGACGTATAAGAGTGGGAGAAAGTGCACAAAGGTGGACTATGTTCTATGTAGTAGATGAAACCTAAAGGAGATTGTAGTCTGTACGGTGCCGGCAATAGAAAAATTGGCGAGATTTCAGTGGCCAGGAAACGGTGAAGGGAACAGAGGTGATGGGTAGGTATGGCCTTAAGGAGAGGAATGTGGCGGGGCAGATGGGGGGAGATTTTGCTAAAAGGATGGAAATGGCAGTGGTGAATACTTATTTTAAGAAGGAGGATCATGGGTTGACGTATAAGAGTGGAAGAAAGTGCACAAAGGTGGACTATGTTCTATGTAGTAGATGAAACCTAAAGGAGATTGTAGACTGAAAGGTGCCGGCAGGGGACAGTGTAGCTAGACAGCATCGTATAGGGGTCTGTAGGAGGGTTTTGGAGCTAAAGAATAATAGGAGGAGAGCAAGGACTGAAAGAAGAATAAGATGGTGAAAACTGAAGGAGGAAGACTGTAGTGTGAGATTCAGTGAAGGGGATAGGTGAAGAGGTGCTGGATGATTCGGCAACTACTGCAGAAGTGATAAGGCAGACAGCTAGAAAGATACTTGGTGTGACATCTCGAAACAATAAGAAAGACAAAGAGACATGGTGTTGGAATGAAGAAGTGCAGGAAACTGTGCCAGTGGTGATTCTAGCTTGAATGGCGCTGTACTGTCCTCAACATGTGTTAGTGCCTAGACAGTCAGATAAACTTCCTTCCCTCACACGACTATAAAGACAAGAAGTTTATTTGCCCACAGGTTTAATGGTCTTGGGTATGAAGTGAAACTACAAATTAACAAATAAATATACTAATAATAATAATAATACATGTGACACTAAAGCACAATGTGGCTAATGCAATAGCCAGATGGAAAATTATAAAAAGAAAAGGATCTTAAACCACAACACCACTAATATGCATGTATAATGTACATCCATGTCAATTATACAAATACTTACAAGCGATGCTGTAGCAGAGTTAAAGATTACACAGATATATGGCGATTAAGGAGAGTCATCGATACCGATGCATGCATGGAACACTTACTACTTTCTGATTCACCTGAATACCGGAAATAACAGAATTACAGCAAGATTGAAACTTGCCAACAGAAACCAAAATGAACTGAACAGGCTAATTAGTGCTATGGATGACAAAGAATTACAGACATTAAATTACTATATGTGTTATCAAATTAAACACAAAAGAAAGAATCTGTAACATTAAACATGTTCCAACACAGGCGCGCTGAGCGAACCACTTCATCACCCAACCCCATACATCCACTGCCTCCACCTAATCACAAAAAATAACCAACAACAATTGGCATAATCTAGTACAAATAAATTAGCACTTGACACAATATACAAACAAAATGATTTTTTTTACTACAAATGAATCATTGTAGAAAATCCAACCAGCACCCGCATGGCTGATACTAATGAGAGCAAGGCACCAATAAATTCACGTCATTGTGCAGAATTGATCAAACTCTCAAAATCAAAGAACCACACAACTCCTTGGCTAATTTTAATGATAAGATACATACATACAACATCTATTTTACCACTAAATACAGTCAAGAAAATAAGTATCTGAACACCCTGCTATTTTGCAAGTTCCCCCACTTGAAATTGTCATCATAGGTGCATGTCCACTGTGAGAGACATATTCTAAAAAAAAAATCCAGAAATCACAATATATGATTTTTTAACTATTTATTTGTATGATACAGCTGCAAATGAGTATTTGAACACCTGAGAAAGTCAATGTTAATATTTGGTACAGTAGCCTTTGTTTGCAATTACAGAGGTCAAACATTTCCTGTAGGTTTTCACCAGGTTTGCACACACTGCACGAGGGATTTTGGCCCACTCCGCCACACAGATCTTCTCTAGATCAGTCAGGTTTCTGGCCTGTTGCTGAGAAACACGGAGTTTGAGCTCCCTCCAAAGATTCTTTATTGGGTTTAGGTCTGGAGACTGGCTAGGCCATGCCAGAACCTTGATATGCTTCTTACAGGTCAAACGCACGAGGGATTTTGGCCCACTCCTCCACACAGATCTCTAGATCAGTCAGGTTTCTGACCTGTTGGTGAGAAACACGGAGTTTGAGCTCCCTTCAAAGATTCTTTATTGGGTTTAGGTCTGGAGACTGGCTAGGCCACGCCAGAACCTTGATATGCTTCTTACAGAGCCACTTCTTGGTTATCCTGGCTGTGTGCTTCGGGTCATTGTCATGTTGGAAGACCTAGCCTCGACCCATCTTCAATGCTCTAACTGAGGGAAGGAGGTTGTTCCCCAAAATCTCGCAATACATGGCCCCAGTCATCCTCTCCTTAATACAGTGCAGTCGCCCTGTCCCATGTGCAGAAAAACACCCCCAAAGCATGATGCTACCACCCCCATGCTTCACAGTAGGAATGGTGTTCTTGGGATGGTACTCATCATTCTTCTTCCTCCAAACACGTTTAGTGGAATTATGACCCAAAAGTTCTATTTTGGGGTAATCTGACCACATGACCCATGACTCCTCTGGATCATCCAAATGGTCATTGGCAAACTTAAAACGTGCCTGGACATGTGCTGGTTTAAGCAGGAAAACCTTCCGTGCCATGCATGATTTCAAACCATGACGTCTTAGTGTATTAACAACAATAACCTTGAAAACGGTGGTCCCAACACTTTTCCAGGTCATTGACAAGCTCCTCTCGTGTAGTTCTGGGCCGATTTCTCACCTTCCTTAGGATCATTGAGACCCCACAAGGTGAGATCTTGCATGGAGCCCCAGTCCGAGGGAGACTGACAGTCATGTTTAGCTTCTTCTATTTTCTAATGATTGCTCCAACAGTGGCCCTTTTTTCACCAAGCTGCTTGGCAATTTCCCGGTAGCCCTTTCCAGCCTTGTGGAGGTGTACAATTTTGTCTCCAGTGTCTTTGGACAGCTCTTTGGTCTTGGCCATGTTAGTAGTTGGATTCTTACTGATTGTTTGGGGTGGACAGGTGTCTTTATGCAGCTAATGACCTCAAACAGGTGCACCTAAATTAAGATAATAAATGTAGTGAAGGTGCACATTTTAAAGGCAGACTAACAGGTTTTGAGGGTCAGAAATTTTAGCTGATGGACAGGTGTTCAAATACTTATTTACAGCTGTATCATACAAATAAATAGTTAAAAAATCATATATTGTGATTTCTGGATTTTTTTTTTAGATTATGTCTCTCACAGTGGACATGCACCTACGATGACAATTTCAGACCCCTCCATGATTTCTAACTGGAAGAAATTGCAAAATAGCAGATTGTTCAAATACTTATTTTCCTCACTGTAGATGTCATTTAAATTAGCCTTTTAAGCGGCACTGGCGATTCCCCTTACTGAACTCAGCTCAGAACGTAATCAGTATATTTACAGAAAACCTTTATCACTGTCAGTGATCCACCTGCCACGCCCCCTTTGGTGGCTCTCTATTCACCTCCCAGCGCATCTCGGGTCAGCTAGCGCACCTCGGACACTCTCAACATAAGGACTGCCGTGGGCTTGTGCTTGTATGTGTGTGTGCGCGTGTGCGCGTCTGTGTGTGTGTGTGCTCGTGTGTCTCTCTCCCTCTCACTGGTATTAAAACTCCAGCGAGCTTTACTCCGGCTTCCGCCTTTTGTTTTCGCTCGCACCCTGACAATCACCTTAATTACAGTTAACCTAATAAATAAGTGCCAGTTTAACTACTATTCAGTTAGACTATTTAGTTTGTAATTGTTTTGTTGCAAGTTACATATATTATGATAAACTACATACAAGTTAAACAGAAAAAGAAAGATTATTGCTTTATGTGTAAAAGCACACAGTAACAACACAGCATAAACTAGTTGATAATTAATTATTAATTAACTATTTCATTAAATGCATTGGTGATGATTGGTGGAGCTAAATACACACATCTTTTGCACATTTCCTCTCTTCGTCTTTAGTCTTTTTTTCTGAATTATGCTGATGATGGCAGACCTATTTTTGAAATCCATCATTTTAATTTGGATTCAGCTCTCTTCACTGACGTGATGTCACCCAACCCCCTGCCTCTTGTTTCTGAGTGTATGAGTGAATGCCACTTCTCGAGCAGTGGGCGCACACTCCCAGTAACAACTAGGTTCATTAAAGGTGACATGATTTTAAAATTGATGTGACTGTGATGCCTTAATCCAACACTGATTTTATTTACACATCCATTTACACATTTATACACACTAAACAGTGATGGTGATCAGAAGCAAACTGAAGTCCTGAGTCACTGTAGCAGACTGTTGACATTAACTACAGTCCAATTCATCCTCAAAACTCCCGTTTTTACTCCGGAATTCCATTGAACCACCCAAGGCGTTGATGAGAAACCGTCCCCAGCTGAACAGAGTGGCCCACAATCAAAGAGAACACTATCCAGAGGCAGGCCTGGACGAAGTGGGAAGATCCACGGAGGGAAGAGGGGCAAGAACAGTGGTCACTGAAACCTCAGAATCATGTTTATCTCAACCCAGAGAGAGAGAGAGAGACAGAGAGAGAGAAAGAGAGAGAAAGAGAGAGAAGAGGGGTGACAGGAAGAAAAGGATATGGATTATTACGTGTCCTTATTGTTGTGTGAAAGTTAATGTCACAGTGCAGTTTGGACTCCAGCAAGACTTGCTATAGCAGCATAGCTTAAATGGAGAACCAGGAGATAACACCGACATGAGGGATCTCTGGTATAAGAGAAGACCCACCACACCACCATCATTAAAACATGAGTGAACAGTGAGCGTGAGGGGACAACAGCATACAAATATCCCAGTTCACCAAACACTTTTTATCAATGATCCCTCCAGATCTGCTTCTTTACCTGAAAAAAAAATATTGATAAAAGACTTGACTAAATAAATAAATTTTCAACCTCGACTTGAACACTGAGACTGTGTCTGAGTCCTGAAGAGTGATTGGAAGGCTGTTTCATGTCTGGGCTTTGGGGCTTTATAAGAGAAAGATCTGCCCCTGATGTAGTCTTCATTATTTGAGGTACCAACAAATAGCTTGCACCTTTTGATCTAAGTAGGCATGGGGGATCATACTGGTACAGAAGTTCACTCAGATATAGTGGTGCAAGACCGTAGTCTTAGAATAAATGTTTTATGCATAATTCAAGGCATTTCCCCTCCCCCCAAATCACTTAGCTTGTTTCTAGTCTGTACAGTATCTGCTTAAATCAGTGTACACGTCATAACGTGTACTGTGTGTTTCTTCCCTACCATCACTTCTCCAAAATGACATTTTAGTTTGAACATGATACAAATCCAACTGTGTGTGTGTGTAACTGTGTGTGTGTGTGTGTGTGTGTGTGTGTGTGTGTGTGTGTGTGTGTGTGTGTGTGTGTGTTTGTGTTTGAGAGACAAGGTGTGCTTCCACAGGTGAACACAAGATTGTTGAATCTGCACCAGTCCATTATCCACTGCATTTCCTGTCTGAAAGCCGTGTCGTTGTTCTTAAGAACCCATGTTACTGGTGAACTTTATGATATGAACTGTGCTTTGCAGCACAGTCATAAATTATAGTGTGAACAGCTGGTGACTGAGAATACGGCCCTGGGGCCATAGTGCTCACTGTGGTGTTTTTTTGCTGGTCCTAATTCAAACTGTCTAAGACCCCGTCAGTGAGTCTACAGCATACAATCTTTTTTTCACATAAACATAAACTATAATAGACAACAGATATGATAACAGATACAGATAACACCATACAGATTTAAAATGTTTCTTTTTTATGTACAAAGTTTTATATGTAAATCACAAAAAAAATTATTGTAAAATCTTCAATGGTTTGGCACTGGAAGAAATAGAGACAGGCAAACGTTCACCAAGCAGAGCTTTCTTAATTTCATTTCATTTCCACCCCAGCGCTTTCCTATCCAGTTCTCATGCCAGGGTTCACCCATTCTTGCAGTTCGGGACGCCTTTCCTCTTTGACATACACCGGTGCTCACTCACAGGCCCTCCTTTCTTCATCGTCCGCCCATCTCACTCAAGGATCGGCACGCTTTTACTCTTTAGCGCCCGCCTGAGCTTATAAAAATCTATAAAATTATTCATGAAGAGAGTATAAGGCACTTGTAACGGCCGGGGGAACGGGCTTTGTGATGTCTTCCCACCATGATTTCAAATCTTTTAGAGCGACTTTGGGGTTGCTGGCTGCCAGATCATGAGTGGCATAAACCACTGCGAGCTGCACCTCCCACGCCAAATCTGCACACAAAATCCATCATTATATTAGGACTTGCTGAAGCACTTTCCTGTTGATAGAGAACTAAAAATCAGAGAATAAAAATAATGATAATTTATTTGAAGCTTTAGTAATACCTTTTCTGTGTTTTTCTGTTCCATAATTAACTATGCTTCTTGTCAGATTTTGGACTGACTTTGGGAAGTTCTCCTTAAGGCCTTGTTGGCCAAGTCGTCCTGTTCCAGATGTAAAAAAAGAACATTAGTGAAAAACTGAAGAATCCAAAAATAATGTGAGATAATGCTCTAAAACAGGATTTACAGAAAACTTACCAAGTAGCCTGAAAACTGCTGCTACAGAGACGTCTCTGTACGGTGTTTGCTCTGTTTTTGTTTGCAACAGCCAAGTGTTCAGGATCAGCCAAATTTTATTTCTATTAAAAAAAATTTTTGGGGCAGTAACAGAATGCCCATTGTGATTGTATTATAAATTGTGAGATTATGCAACAACAATGAGATAATTGCAGTATTTCAGCCTATATTACTAAGACACATTTGCAGGTTTATAATCTATTAAATGTTTTATATATAGATTAAAAAAAAATGTTTAACTGAGAATTAAATATGTTGAAGACAATTAGTACCGTATAATTTTTTTGAGAGTCCAAATCCAGCCCATTTGTGCACAAAGAAGATCCAGACTTAAGATGTAGTCCCAGACAGAAGAACAGAGATCAACACCATACCAGCTGTTCTTCTCGAAAGTCAGACAGTTGTCTTCGAGAAGAGCCTTCAGTGTGATAGTAATGGTATTGTGAATGTTGTCTAGAGGATCCTGGAGGGAAATACATCTTTGCTTCAATATCCAGATCAATAAAATTATATTACTTAATTTAACATGAATTTATAAGGAATTTGTCCCACTAGATTACACTGACACTTGGAAATCAAAAATAGGATAATCATGCAGTAAAATACAGAAAAAAGTCTATTAAAAAAACTATCTTTGGTGACTGTTCTGGTCTTTAATTTAAAATGGAATTGAGATGAAAACTGAAGATCAGCGCCTTACCTCATCCCAGAAAAGATACTTGCTGAGCAAATCTAACATCGTTCCATTTGCCTTTATTTTGCACACAATGTGAATGGCTTTGCATAAAGGGCTGTGATGGAAGAAAACTTTTGGCCATGCAGTCACCATGACCATAATCAGTTTGGGGGCTTCAGGAAAGTCTGCAAAGAAAACAAAAGAATAACACTGAAAATACACTGTATAGAATAAAATACAAAAACAAAAACAAGACACAATTGGCTTCTTTGTATAATTTTCAATATAACTGTCTGCCAATATATTCTCACCTTCTTTAAGAAATCTGTAGGCGAGGAAATGTGCTTTATCAGAGTCTTCTCTTATTTGACACAATCCCACATAAACCCTACAGAGAGACTGCAGGAGATCATGTCCCATAGACTCTTTCTCTGTCTTCATCTTGTCCAAAATCACAGACAGAAATGTCTCCGTTAAGGACTAAATGAGATGGAAGAAAAAGATCATCTAGCATCCAATTAAATTAAACATGTATTCAAATAGTGTATTTAAAATAAATATGAGGGAGTTAAGAATTGACTGTGGATGGGGTTTAGGAAAGCTACTATACATTCAATATAACAAAACCATTTTACATGTTTACAATCATATCTGCCGTTTAATTTAGGAACATCAGGAACAGATAAACTGACTTTTTAAAATAAAATTATATCCACAGATAAAGAATAAAGTAGTTTGAATTAAATGCACACTAAATAAAAAAAAATTAAATAATAACTGACCTCGTTTACGCAAAACTTAGATATGACCGATTTTTCTTCATCTGTCAGAACAGGAAGTTCACTTGTTTCTTCAAAAAGGGCATGAATCCTGTCTGTAGTTAATAAATCGGAACAGGACTTTTGCAATGTTTCTAATGAACTGGAGATAAGGGATTGTGTCATGTGTGTGGTGGTTGCAGGATCAGCTGAAGCAGCATCAAGTCGAGGCCTTTTAGCAATCCTGAGTGGTGGCACGTCTGATCCAGTTCTCTTTGCTGTCGGATTTATCGTTGTAAAAGTTCGGCCAGAGATGTTCATGGTTTGATTTCCTGAAATTGTATTGTTGTGCCTCTGATCGGAGCTCTCCTGCTTGGAGGGCAGGATTCCTGGAACATGAATGACATGCCTTGGGGTAGCAGATCCAAACTCTTTAGCAGCAAATGCAACCCCACATGATGCTGAAGTGTTGGCTAGATTAGACAAAGTCTTTGCTTCATTTTAAAGGCCCACATGAATATAAAATAAAACATGTACAATTAAATAAAAAATAAAACAATGCTGCATGTTTTATTTCTGCATAATGAATACAGCCTACAGTCTGATCATTTCGTTTTATTTTTAAATCTAATATTTATAGAAGTATGATTTATATTAATGTTTGTATTTCAGGTATATTTTGATTGGGGCTGTCAATCGATTCAAATGTTTAATAAAAATTAATGTCATGATTGTTATGAGTTAACTCGCGATTAATCACAAATTAATTAATTGCACATTTTTATATGTTCTAAATATACCTATAATTTTAACTTTTCAAGTTTTTAATACTCTAATCAACATGGGCATAGACAAATATGAATTGTTTATGCAAATGTATGTTTTTTATTATTAGTCAATTCCAAAATCAAAATAAAGCATGAAGACAAAATATTCTTGTAAATGTTTTAAAGGAATTATGCTGTTTTCAATTCGTAAATAATCAGGACACCAAACGAAACTTTTGTTTTCACATGGATGGTTTTAATTGCCAAATGTGTTGCATCATGGTGAATTTTTGTGCTTGATTTGAGACTTGGCGCATCAGTGAAACAAAAATTATTTTTAGGTGGAGTTTTTTATTTTAATTTTTTTATATCTGCGTAAAGAAATACATGAATAAAGTTAATTAATGTGTTGAGTGAAGGTTTTAATTTATCCCTTTTCTATATTTATTTATTTATATTTGTAATAAATATAATCCCATAATTGCCCACTGCATTAATCCTGCGTTAATGAAATTCTTCTTCTTCTTTCGGCTGCTCCCATTAGGGGTTGCCACAGCGGATTATCCGTCTCCATACCACCCTGTCCTCTACATCTGCCTCTTTCACACCAACTACCTGCATGTCTTCCCTCACCACATCCAAGAACCTCCTCCTTGGACTTCCTCTTTTCCTCCCACCTGGTGGCTCCATCCTTAGCATTCTTCTACCAATATAACTCATGTCCCTCCACTGCACATGTCCAAACCATCTCAATCTCGCCTCCCTCACCTTGTCACCAAAACATCCTACATGCGCTGTCCCTCTAATAAACTAATTTCTAATCTTGTCCAATCCTCGTCACTCCCAACGAAAACCTTAACATCTACAGCTCTGCTACCTCCAGCTCCGTGTCCTGTCTTTTACTCAACGCCACTGTCTCTAATCCATACAACAGCTCAGGTCTCCGTCCTATAAAGTTTCTCTTTCATTCTTGCAGATACCCTACTATCACAAATCACTCCTGTCACTCTTCTCCACCCACTTTACCCTGCCTGCACTCTTTTCTTCACTTCTTTAACACAATCTCCATTACTTTGCACTGTTGACCCCAAGTACCTGAACTCCTCCACCTTCTCCACCTCTTCTCCCTGTAACCGCACCATTCCACTGCCCTCCATCTCATTTACGCACATGAACTCTGTCTTACTCCTACTGACTTTCATTCCCCTTCTCTCCAGCGCATATCTCCACCTCTCCAGGCTCTTCTCAACTTGCTCACTACTCTTACCACAAATCACAATATCATCTGCGAACATCATAGTCCAGGGAGACTCCTGTCTGACCTCGTCCATCAACCTGTCCATCACCACTGCAAACAGGAAAGGGCTCAGGGCCGATCCTTAATGCAGTCCAACCTTGACCCTGAACCAGTCTGTCTTTCCTACTACACACTTCACTGCTGTCACACTTTCCTCATACATGTCCTGCACCCTGACTTCCTCATACAATACCACAACCCCTCACTTGGCACTCTGATTTTCTCTAAATCCACATCTTACAGACGACCATCCGATGCTGTCTAGTTACCTTGTCCCCCGCCAACACCTTATAGTCTCCAATCTCCTTCAGGTTGCATCTCCTACATAGAACATAGTCCACCTGTGTGCACCTTCCTCCACTCTTATAGGTCACCCTATGATCATCCTCCTTCTTAAAATACGTATTCACCACTGCCATTTCCATAATTTTAGAAAATCCACCACAATCTGCCCCTCCACATTCATCTTCTCAAGGCCATACTTACCCATCATCTCCTCATCACCTCTTTTTACTTCACCTACATGCCCATTTAAGTCTGCCCCAATCACCAATCATTCATTTCTAGGTACAACATCTACCACTTTATCTAATTCACTCCAGAATCTTTCCTTCTCCTCCATTTCACAGCCAACTTGTGGAGCATAGGCACTGATGACATTTATCATCATCCTTTCAACTTCCAGCTTCAGACACTACACTTTGACTGTACACTTCCTTCAGATTTACCCCTACACCATTTCTCTTTCTATCCACACCATGATAGAACAGTTTAAAACCACCTCTAATGTTCCTGGCCTTACTCCCTTTCCACTTGGTCTCCTCAACACACAACATATCTACCATTCTCCTCTCCATCATATCAGCTACCTCTCTTCCTTTACCTGTCATAGTACCAACATTTAAAGTACCAACCCGAACCTCCACTCTCCTACACTTCTCTTTTCCTGCTGTCTCTGTAGACGTCTTCCTCCTCTCTTTCTCCTCCTTCGGCCAACAGTAGCCCAATTTCCACCGGTACCCTGTCGGCTAACGGTACCTGTGGCAGTCGTAGTTAACCCAGGCCTCAACTGATGCGGTATGAAATTCTTATTTGTGATCCGCATATTCGATTTTGCACGTTTTTTTGCCGGATGCCCTTCTTAACGCAACCCTCCCCATTTATCCGGGCTTGGGACCGGCACTAAGAGTGCACTGGCTTGTGCCTCACTAATGCCTGGGTTCCTGCGTTAATAAAATTGGTGCTGTTAAAATAAATTTGTGTTAACGAGTTATTACTGCGTTTATTTTGACAGCCCTAATTTTTATATTTAATATAAAAACCACACACACACACACACACACACACACACACACACACACACACACACACACACACGCGCACACAAACACACACGCATACAAACACACAAACATTCTCAGTCTGCATGGAGAAACACTTTTCTCTGTAATTAACATATACAGAATATACATATATTTCAGTATTACCTTTGTTTATCTCACTCTCCCATTTAAAGAGTTGTTCCTGTTGAGGTTCATAAACAAAGATCAACTGACAAATCCAAACACAAGTGCATTTAGTTTCATTAAGTCAAAATTCTCACTGACAGTTAAATTATGTCTGCATGTGAAATAGTAGAATGTACCTCAATTAAGCGCATACATTTCCTGGGGCTACTGACTTTGCTCTCCAGGCCTCGGATTTCCAGATTTTGTCTGGTGTCTGTTTCTGTAAAATAATAAAATAGAATAATGCTCAGATCCCACTAATCACGTTACATGCTTATTTAATAGAACTGTATTATGCATTAATGTGCTTGTACTGTTTTACACACTGAAGGCAGAACCATCAAAACTAAACACACCTTTAAGTTCCAGAAGCTGGTTTTCAACACTGGCCCTTCTGTGGAAAAGAAAAAGAAACATTTAGATAAAACATTAACTTCAATATACAGTACAGACCAAAAGTTTGGACACACCTTCTCATTCAAGGATTTTTCTTTATTTTCATGACTATAAAAATTGTAGAGTCACACTGAAGGCATCAAAACTATGAATTAACACATGTGGAATTATATATGGAATTATATACATAACATAAAAGTGTGAAACAACTAAAAATATGTCATATTGTAGGTTCTTCAAAGTAGCCACCTTTTACTTAGATTACTGCTTTGCACACTCTTGACATTCTCTTGATGCCTACTTTGAAGAACCTACAATATGACATATTTTTAGTACACTTTTTTGTTATGTATATAACTCCACATGTGTTAATTCATAGTTTTGATGCCTTCAGTGTGACTCTACAATTTTTATAGTCATGAAAATAAAGAAAAAATAAAGAACTCTTTGAATGAGCAGGTGTGTCCAAACTTTTGGTCTGTACTGTATATATAATATATATAAACTTTTGGTCTGTACTATATATATTGTATTTAAATATGTATTATGGAGGTTTATACCAGACAATACTGAAAAGGAATTGTAAATTGGATTTGCAATTGCGTGTATTTTTTGTAAAATTGCAATGTGCAATGTAGACGCATAAACTGTGACATAATCTAAACACAATTTTAAATCTTGCAATTTAGTTCGAAATGGAAAAGCAAAGTCTATTTGCAATTGTATTTCACGTGTCTTACATGTTATGGCTGTGTCATATTTAAAAAGCAATATTAATTACCTTTTTTGCATACTTTCTGTAATTGCTGCCCAAAACGGCAGTAGAATTACAATTCCTTTTGTATTTGAATTTCCAAAGCTTTGTTTGTACATTTTGCAACCAGCAGGAAAAAATGTATTTCTCATCCTTTTAAACTTGTGGTGTGGTACTTTTTATGTTATTCATGATTCATGATTCATTTAATTACATGTTAAAAGATATTTTCCATATATATATAT
>MU579214.1:0-44500 GCA_024362625.1 Silurus asotus | reverse complement strand
TTTATATATATATATATATATATGGAAAATATATTTTAGATATGGTTATGTAGAAAAGTATCCATCCTACAAGTCTCTGTGTTCGTTGTTAGTATAAAAATCAAGTGTCTCCAGGCAATCACAAGGAATTTTCTGAAGCACTGGCTGGCTCATGCTTGACTTTTAAATTTCTGTAGGTCTTCTCCTGTTTTTCCTTATAGGGACTTTGCTGCAAATGGAGAAGGAGAGAAAAGCTTTGATTACAAACCATTAAATAAACATATATATTTTTTATTTCAAATAACAGTATGTGTTTTCTCCTTTTTTCAGATTATGCTCAATGTGACATTTTTCAGGTGACAGATTATTTGTCTACACGGTTCCATTACGAAGGGGGCGTGGCTTTGGGGGCGTGGCGCACGCAGTTTAGCTCTTGTGTGATGTCGGGATTTTGCCGGTTCGGTCTTTATGCTCTTTTACTCACTGGACTGATCCTTTTACTTACAGCCACTAAAGGTAATTTTAATTATTAATTATCGTGTTTATGTGACGTTAAGATTTAGACAGTTTACTGAAGCTAAACTATTTTCATTAGAGATAGAGCTTCCCGGATGTTCTGGGTGAGCACGTGACTAGCGCGTGACTAACGATGAATCCGCGATCATTAATGAAATCAATTAAACTAAAGATCAGATTCGTGAACGTGTATCATTGTAGGAATAGATCCAAAACGTGCTTTGGGGTAATTACCGCTGGTGTGTTGACACGTTTGAAGTTGAAATTGATCGCGGTTAGTTGCGTGGTGGAGAAGGTAGTCTGTGGGCTGCTGCTCCGCGTTCTGGGTTTTTAACAACACGGTGACGTCACAGAGACGCCAAAACTCATTGTGTCACTTGTGCTCTTTGTGAGCGGTTTTCACCCGGTGGTCCGCGGCCCCCTGGTGGTCCGCGGCGGCATTGCATGTGGTCCGTGACAGCTTACATAATTTCACTATTAAAATCACTTTTTTTCCATAATTAATTTTTCCAAACATTTCCAGAATATTTCAACTACATACCTTTTGTGAGAGTGGTTTTTCCACATTGGCATATCGAAAGAACCAGTACAGGGCAAGGCTAGAACCAGAGAATAATATGAGGCTGTCACTATGTACCCCTATATCACCACAAATAGACAGACTGTGTGGAAGTCACCACGCCCAGAAATCCCACTAACAGGTAAGAATGGTGGTCCCTGGCACAGAACCAGTTGAAAACCCCTGCTCTATGTGGAGGCGGATAGTCCACCCTGTAGAACAAAAAGTACACAATGATGGCAGATTTTACTAAGAGTATAACACTATGTACAGTGGGTATAGAGTAGTATGTACATTTACAGATCCTTATGTACAACTCATCATGAATTCACAGTGAAATTCCCTTTGGGATAAATAAAGTGACAATAACATATAAGACTATAACACTCAGTACGTACAGTTACATGAGCAGTGGACTGTAACACTGATATGTACAATTTGATGTACAGTTATATGAGCAGTGGACTATAACACTGACTATGTACAGTTCCTTGAGCAATAGACTGTTACACTGAGTATGTACAATTACATGAGCAATAGACTGTAACACTGAATATAAACAGTTACATTAGCAGTGTATTGTAAAATTGAGTATGTACGTTTCCATGAGCAGTAGACTGTATCACTAAGTATGTACAGTAACATAGACAGTAGACTGTAACACTGAGTATGTACACTTCATTAGCAGTAGATTATATCACTGAGTATGTACAGTTCCATGAGCAGCAGACTTAACACTGAGCAGGTACAATTACATGAGCAGAAAACTATAACAAAAATAGAAAATTTTAAAAATTCAGTATATGCAGTTACTTGAGCAGTAGATACAGTTACAGTATGTACAGTAAGATAAACAGTAGACTGTTACACTGAGTACAAACATTTGCTGTTTTCCTGGTGCTTGTGTTTTCTATATTGCTGCACAGGTACTGTGATATTTAAAGGTATCTTCTGAGCTGTCGTCTTCGATGCTAAAACGGATGACATCAGGCTGAGGCAAATGGAGATTTTTGTTGAGACAACACATCACAGACGATGAGGATCAGTGTCAGGACCGCTTCCCATATAATAGCAAGGAATTGAGTGGTTCAGTAGACTTTTTGCTTTAAATTAAAAGCTACAGTCATGGTGTCCAGAACACAAACTTCCCTTTGTTGATAACTGGAATTATTCCTATGAGTGTCCTAGGTTTTTTGGCCCTGATAGACCTGCACCGCAGCAGAATTTTTGCGGGAGTCCTATCAGACAACATCTTCAGGATGCTGCACACCATCTGACTGGTAAGCCATCATGCAATTCACAATGATGATAGCTGTTGTACAACAAACCAAATAGTTACAAGTACACATACAGCTACGTTTATAGAAACCTTATAGTAAGATCAAGGAATAAATCAACTACAAGAACCACAAATAATCTTATTACTGTTAAAACAGCAAAATGTCAAATAAGTAAACACAACAAAGTTCTAAAGTTAAACCAAATGATTACAATGGTCCAAATGTGTCCACAGCATCAGGACATGCCTATAAGCATGAGCCCCATCAGACTGGTCATGGGGGTGGTGTAGCAATCGTTTATAGCACCCTTCTTCATGTTAGTCAAAGATTAGGATTTAGGGTCAAATCATTTGAAGTGCTTATTCTTAATGCTGTACATTTAGACATAGATTGAAATTCAAAGATTCAGTGAAGCATTCTCACATTTAGCTCTTAAACTTCCTTACAGTGTTCAGGGCTCAGACACACTCTTTCAGTTTAATCACAGAATAAGATGTATTTTTTTAGCAGCTACACATAGCACATATCATAACCTTGTGCTCCAGTACGTCTGATCAAATGCACATTATCAGCTTGTTAATATTATGTACAGCAGATACGCTAATTCCCCTCCACTGCTTCTCTTTCTCTACCAATTCCAAGGCATCTTGAGGTTGCACCAGCTCCAGTCCTGTCCCACCTAATGAAGATTATGAACCTTCAAAGAAGTAGATGCCGAGCCTGCAAACATCCATCTACAGACATACAGTCATGGCCAAAATTGTTGGCACCCCTAACATTTTTCCAAAAAATCAAGTATTTCTCACAGAAAAGTATTGCATTAACACGTTTTGCTATAAAGATGTTTATTCCCTTTGTGTGTATTGGAACAAAACAAAAAGGGAGGAAAAAAAGCAAATTTAACATAATGTCACACAAAACTCCAAAAATGGGCTGGACAAAATTATTTTGCACCCTTAATTAATGTGTTTGCACACCCTTTGGAAAAAATAACTGAAATCAATCGCTTCCGATAACGATCAATACGTTTTTTAAACCTCTCACCTGGAATTTTAAACCACTCTTTCTTTGCAAACTGTTCCAGGTCTCTCATATTGGAAGGGTGCCTTTTCCCAACAGCAATTTTAGGATCTCTCCACAGGTGTTCAATAGGATTTAGATCTGGACTCATTGCTGGCCACTTCAGAACTCTCCAGGGCTTTGTTGCCATCTATTTCTGGGTGCATTTTGAAGTATTTTTGGGGTCATTGTTCTGCTGGAAGACCCAAGATCTCAGACGCAAACCCAGCTTTCTGACACTGGGCCCTACACTGCACCCCAAAATCCTTTGGTAATCCTTAGATTTCATGATGCCGTGCACACACTCAAGGCACCCAGTGCCAGAGGCAGCAAAACGACCCCAAAACATATTTGAACCTCCACCATATTTGACAGTAGGTACTGTGTTCTTTTCTTTGTAGGCCTCATTCCGTTTTCGGTAAACAGTAGAATGATGTGCTTTACCAAAAAGCTCTATCTGGTCTCATCTGTCCACAGGACATTTACCCAGAAGGATTTTGGCTTTCTCAAGTACATTTTGGCAAACTGTAGTCAGCAGTGGGGTCCTCCTGGGTCTCCTGCCATATCGTTTCATTTCATTTAAATGTCGACAGATAGTTCGCGCTGACACTGATGCTCCCTAAACTTGTGGGACAGCTTTGAAATTTTTTTTGGAACTTGTTTGGGGCTGCTTTACCACTATCCTGCGTTGCAACCTTTCATCAATTTTTCTCTTCCGTCCATGCCCAGGGAGATTAGCTACAGTGCATTGGGTTGCAAACTTCTTGATAATGTTGCAACATTATCAAGAAATTTTCAACAATTTTGGCCATGACTGTACCAGTCCCATTTCAATCCAACTTCATGTATTGTTTGGACATTGGACCTCTTTGAGTGTTTGAAGGCTCTGGCATGGAGAAGCTGTTTTTGGATCTCTGATGATCTCAAATGTTGAGGTATTTTTTTCAGTCGCTCAGTAGATTAATAACCTCAACTGACTGTAAAAGACTGTAGAAAGGACATTACTCATAATCTTTAATTCCAGTGCTTATCTTAGTTCTTACTTCCTGGTGTTTTGTATTGTTTTAAAGATTTATAATCGCACTCTTTATATCACCCAAATGAGGATGGGTTCCCCTTTTGAGTCTGGTTCCTCTCAAGGTTTCTTCCACATAACATCTAAGGGAGTTTTTCTTTGCTACAGTCGCCCCAGGCTGGTCATCTGGGATAAATACACATAATTGACCTTAATTCTTAAATTCTGTAAAGCTGCTTTGAGACAATGTCCATTGTGAAAGGCACTAATAATAAACTTGGGAAAAATAAAAACTTGACTTGACTAGGCTGTGCTTATGTGTTTATGTGTTAATAACCTCACTTTTGGCAAACAGGGCAGCTGCACGTAGACTAGCGGTCACGTGGTCGCTTACAGCGCTCAATAATGTCCTGTAATGTGGTTGTTGGGTTTTTCCCTCCATGCATTTATTTTATTTTTTTAAACTTTATATTACATTGGATTTAGTTATTTTCATTTTTTGACTTTGTTTTATTATTGACCAAGAAAATTGTGTGTTATTAAGGAGAAGGTTAGTGGAGGTGGTTCGAGAAGACATGCAGGTGGTTGGAATATAAAATATAGTAGACGGTTGTCACATGTAAGGCGTGAGCGGCACCTGCCAGAAATTCCTGTAGTTTCTTCAGTGTTGCAAATGTATCTTAAATGAATACTTTTACTTTTAACACTCTTATTATATGAGCATAGACAAATATGGATGCTTTATACAAATTTATACAAAGACAACATATTTTTTGTAAATCTATTAAAGTAATACTACTGTATAGTAAACATTGTGTACTAATATAGTAAACAGTTCATGCAAATGCTACCTGTATGAGAGAAACACGCCGAATAAGGACAAATATGCAGGAACCTGACCTGAGCTACTATTGTTTCATGCAGTGGAAAGGAAAGTTGAGTGGTTGAGTGCGAGTCGTTTGCGTGTTGTTTGAGTGATGCTTGATGTTCACAATGCTAGTTATCACTTATAACTTTTTTATAAAAGTACAATTTTAATTTAATGTTTGATCCTCCTGCAAAGAATTCATTAAGAATGTTACTTACATCAGTAAAACAAATGTTTAGTAATAAAAATAATTTTGCTGGAATTTCTTTCTATTTTTATATCTGAGCAAAAGAAAAGACGTAGTGAATAAATGTGTGTTGTTTTAAAGGATTTTAATTTTGCCTCTTTTTCATAATATTTATTAAATTATATTTTTAATGTAAATGGAGAAACGTGCACTGCATTAATTGGGACTGAAAGCATAGGATTGGGTGTGAAATGCACTACCTGCCACTGTAAAGAGACAATCAATAACACTGTGCAGTTCTATAATGTATTTTAATAATTCAAGTACAAAAATATACAATGCTATAGAAAGTTATTTGTTAAACATTATTTAATGTGATACAATTTTTTTATTGTGTTTGAGAACAGAGTTGGCTGATCTGCTCAAGGCACTTGGTGACGGCTGGAGGAACGGGCTTTGTAAGGTTTTGCTTCCACGATTCCAAAGACTTCAGAGCGACTTTGGGGTTGCTGGGTGCCAGATCATGAGTGGCATAAACCACTGCGAGCTGCACCTCCCACGGCAAATCTGCACACAAAATCCATCATAAAATTAGGACTTGCTGAAGCACTTTCCTGTTAATAGAAAACTTAAAATAAAAAAATAAAGATAAGAATTGACAAAAGAACTTGTTCATTTGATCCTTTAGTGATACCATTTTGTCTCCTGAACTTAGTTATGTGCTTTGCCAGATCCTTGACTGATGCTGCCACGTTCTCCCTAAGGGCTTTTTGGCCAAGTTGCCCTGTTTAAGATGCCAACAAACATAAGTAAAAAATAGAAGAATCCAGAAATAATGTGAGATAATGTTTTAAAAACTGGATTTACAGTAAACTTACCAAGTAGCCTGAATATGGCTGCTACAGCGACGTTTCTGAATTTTGTTTCCTCTGTTTGTGTTTGTTTTAGCCAAGTATTCAAGATGAGCCAAACATCCTTTCTAATAAATGAAATATTTGACATATTAGTGTTTTTGTGGCAGTAATAGAAGGGCCAACATTCTTGTACCATCAATTGTAAGTTTATGCAACAAGAATGGAAAATATGCAGTATTTGGGACACACACTGTCTCATATGAATCTCACATTTGCCGGTTTGCAATCTATTAAATGTTTTAAAAAACTAGAAAGATAAGAATTAAACACGTTGAAGCAGTTTCACATTCAGTACCGTATAACATGGGAGACGGTCCAAATCCAGCCCAGTTGTGCACAGAGAAGGTCCAGGCTGAATACGTAGTCCCAGGCAGCAGGACAGAGATCATCACCATACCAACTGCTCTTCTGGAATGTCAGACATTTGTCTTTCAGAAGAGCCTTCAGGGTGCTGGTGATGGCTCTATAGGTGTCCCCAGGAGGCTCCTGGCAGAAAATAAATATTTTCTTTTAAAACCAGATAAATGAAACAATGTTTACAATAATATATTCATAACTGAAAGGTCACAACCAATCACAAGTGCAGATGATTGAAATACTGAGGTAGAGCTCTAATTGTGCATTCTGCTCTTTTTATAACCTTCATTTATTACTCTTATGTAGGGAGGAGTCCTAGAAAATGACCTTTAAATGACCCCAAGATTTTAAAGACAAATGCAAAATAGCACACGTTCCTAAAGGGTTTATGTATCAGACAGTAGCAGGGGTAAATAATGCTCTAGAATAGTACATTATGTAATTTAAGGCACAAAGTTAGTTTGTTCATTTATTATTGAGCACAGTGTCACATGGTTCTATATCACTTCCTTTATTAGTATATTATGAAACATAGATTTATTAAATTGCATGTTTATTGCACTAATCTGATCATTTTTGTCATAAACAGCGTCATTGCTGCAAAAACAGCATTACCGCTGGAGTTAAGTGCAGTTACTTTGCTGCTGGTTATCAGCGTTTATTCACACTAATAAAAAAAGTCTAAAATAGTGATGCCCTGTAACACTTTTCGCTTCGAATGTTGAAGAAAGAAATTAAATACTTATTGATTTATTTTAATATGAATTTATAATGAATTTGCTCCATAGTTGACATGGACAGCTTACCGTATGCCAGTGAAGATATTTGCTGAGCAAGTAATAAATCTTTCCGTATGCCTTCATTTTGCACACGATGTGAATGGCTCTGCATAAAGGGCTGTTTTGGGAGAAGACACTTGGCCATGCTGTCACCATGACCATTATCAGTTTTAGGGCTTCAGAAAAGTCTGCAAAGGAAACAAAATGATACCACAGATTTTACATACACTGTATAGAAAGAAATACAAAACCAAAAACACCAATAAACACTGTCCAGATTATTTTAAGTGGATATATATAGAAATGTCAATATAATCTCACCTTCTTTAAGAAATCTGTAGGCAAGGGCATGTGCTTTATAAAAGTCTCCTCTCTTTTGACACAATCCCACATAAACCCTACAGAGAGACTGCAGGAGTTCATGTCCCATAGACTCTTTCTCCACCTTGATCTTGTCCAAAACCACTTTCAGAAATGTCTCTGTTAATAACTAAATGAGACGGAGGAAAAAAATCAACCAACATCCAACTAAATCAAACTTATTCAAGTCAGGTATTCAAAACAAATATTAGGGAGTTAAGACTTGACTGTAGATTAGGTTTAGGAAAACTACTCGACTTTGCATAAACCAAAACCTGGAGTAAATATTTTACATGACAAATCATATCTACTGTTCAATTTCAGAACATCAGGACCAGTGAATTATGGATTGACTATTAAAAATGAGAAATTAAAAAAGAATTAAAAAAAAGAATTTAATGCACACTAAATAAAACAGAAGATAATCACTGACCTCGTTTACACAAAACCTGGAAATGACAAATCTTTCTTCATCTGTCAGAGAAGGAAGTTCACAGTTTCCTTTAAGTAGTGCATCAATCCAGTTTGGAGATAAAACATCATCACAGGAATCCTGCAGTGTTTCTAATGCACTAGTGATGAGGGATTGTGTTGTGTGTTTGTGAGGTGCGGCATCAAATTGAGGCGTTTTAGCAGAACTGGGTGGTGGCATGTCTGATTCAGCTCTCTTTGCTCTCAGGTTTGTCTGGGTTTGATTTCCTGGGAGAGGAGATCTGACACACAAGAACACACACACACACACACACACACACACACACACACACACACACACCAACTTAAGATCTTTATATTATTATGTTTGGAAAATCTTAATTTTTTTTCACATTCATGATATTTTCTTCATATTGTTAAATTATGTAAAATAATTTTCCTTTACTTTCAGTATTTTATAACTTTGTACAAGAAACTGTCAGGTCTCTGTTTACCAGATTTAAACACCTGACTGTTACACATTTAGGTTCATTAGGATGTTTACATTGGCAACTCTTTCTGCATTTAACAAAAAATAAATAAATCTGGCCTTGTTGTTCCATGCTTTTACACACTAAAGGCAGAACCATCAAAACTAAACACACCTTTAAGTTTCAAGTGGCTCATTTCATACAAATATCCTATTCCAAACAAGGTTAAGGAAGTTCAGTTTCAAATATTACACTGTATTTATCCTGTTAATTCTATATTTGCGAAAAATGTGAACATTGCAGTTTTTTGTACATTTTGCAACCAACAGAAAAATGTATTCCTTATCTCTTTTTTACTTGGGATGTGGTACTTACATTACATATAAATATAGTAATAATAATATAAATATATACATATAAATTACATTTATCATTTTATTCATAGTTTTTTTAGTTTTATGTTAAAATGACTACATTCTATCTTCACAATTGTACATTTTCGAAATCACTGCCTAAAATATTGCCTATCCTCTGTGAAATACAAAACTTTTTAAACAAGTTTGATCTAATAGAAAAACACAAATCTTCTGTTATTGTCTCGACACTCAGATCTTATTAATAATATATTGTGGGGGTTTTTCTAATTAGTTTTATTTTAGTTTTTTCCCCTTCCTTTATTGATTTATTTGATTGTTGGTCTGTCTGGTGTTATTTAAATTATATTTTGTTGTTTGCTTATACTGTTTATCTTTTACTAATTTTTTTGTTTTGTTAACTGTTAAAAGTTAATTGTATAATTCAGTTTGTGTAACTTGTAACTTTGGCAAAAAAAATAAAGATTATTTGTCTACATGGTTCCATTACGAAGGGGGCGTGGCTTTGGGGGCGTGGCGCACGCAGTTTAGCTCCTGTGTGATGTCGGGATTTTGCCGGTTCGGTCTTTATGCTCTTTTACTCACTGGACTGATGCTTTTACTTACAGCCACTAAAGGTAATTTTAATTATCAATGATCATGTTTATGTGACGTTAAGATTTAGGAAGTTTACTGAAGCTTAACTACTTTCATGCTAGATAGAGTAAGCATTTCATGCTAGATCTGTGTAAGCACGTGACTAGCGCGTGACTAACGCTGAATCCACGAACATTAATGAAATCAATTAAACTAAAGATCAGATTCATGAACGTGTATCATTGTAGGAATAGATCCAAAACGTGTTTAGGTGTAAATACCGCTGGTGTGTTGACACGTTTGAAGTTGAAATTGATCGCGGTTAGTTGCGTGGTGGAGAAGTTTGACACTTAATAGAAGGTAGTCTGTGGGCTGCTGCTCTGCGTTCTGGGTTTTTATCAATACGGTGACGTCACAGAGACGCCAAAACTCATTGTGTCACTTGTGCTCTATGTGGAGGCGGATAGTCCACCCTGTAGAACACATAGTACACAATGATGGCAGCTTTTACTAAGAGTATAACACTATGTACAGTAGGTAAAGAGTAGTATGTACATTTACAGATTATTATGTACAACTAATCATCAATTCTCAGTGAAATTCCCTCTGGGATGAATATAGTTTATAACATTCATTTAGTATGTACAGTTACATGTGCAGTATATTTTAACACGGAGTATATAAAGTTAAACATGCAGTAGCAATGTTCTCAACATTGCTGCCCAGGTAACTGATCCTGATAATGAACAAGATCTTATGAGCTGTTGTCCTTCATCCTGGAACGAACGACTTCATGATGTAGAGAGACTTTTCCTTATTCTACTTGAGACAAGTCAAGTCAAGTCAAATGTATTTCTATAGCACTTTTCACAACAGACAAAGAGAAAGAGAAGCAGTGGAGAGAAATAAGCGTAGCTGCTGTTCATGATATTAACAACACAAGTTGATATTGCGCATGTGATTATATGTTCTGGAGCACAAGGTTATGATGTGAGACGTATGTTATGTGTAGGCTTTGCTAAAAGGGAGAGTGTCTTAACCCCGAAGACTGTCAGGAAGACTGTTCCAAAGTTTGTAGCACATCACCCACAATGAGGCTCATAGTCATGGACCGCTTCCTACATAACATAGAGGAATTGAGCGGTTTAGTAGACTTTTTGCTTTAAATGAGTAGCTACAATCATGGTGTCGAAAACACAAACTACCCTTTGTTGATAACAGGAATCTTTTCTGTGAGCGTCCTTGGTTTTACCTCCCTGATTCTTTTTTGCTCATTCCCCAGCAGAATTTTAGTGGGATTCCAAACAGACCTGCACTCCATCTGACTGGTAAAACATGCAATTCACAATGATGGTAGTTGTTGTACAACAAACCAAAAAGTTACAAGTACACATATAGCCAATTTAATAGAAACCTTATTTTAAGATCAAGAAATAAATACACTACAAGATCCCTGTCAGACTGGTCATGGGGGTGGTCTGGCAACCGTTTAAAGCACCCTTCTTCATGTTAGTCAAAGATTAGGATTCAAGTTAAACATTTTTAAAGTGCTTATTCTTAATGTCAGAGTAGACATAGATTAAAAACCCCTACTATCTCTCAGTCTGGCCACTGTGTAAACAGTAGACCCCCAGGGCTCCACATTGATTTTCTTCAAGATTTTGCGTATTTTCTTTCAGACCTCTTGGTCAATTTTGATAAAGTGCTGCTTGTAGAAAATGCTTATTATTCATGTAGATGATATAAATGATGCCCTACGAATATAATTTGCAGACTTAATAAACTTAAACTAACTTATTTAAATAACTTGGCCGATTCATTGTTTTAATCACAAGCTAGATTAATAATATCCCACAGAGCAGATGTGACTGATATAGAAATTTTACTTTAGAGTGATGATATTACAGACCATTACCTCATACTGTACACGCTACCGAACAGTAGAGCAATGCTAACGATCTTGACGAATGGCTAACAACATAGGCACTATCCTCACTAGCACATTAGACACAGTTGCCCCTATCCGATTAAAAAACTTAGAGAAAAAACACCTGCACCATTGTATAATAGTCATACTCATGCCCTCAAGGGAGCAGCCCATAATCTGGAGATAAAATGGCTAAAAACTTAATTGGAGGTTTTTAGAATTGCATATAAAGAGAGAATGCTCAACTACAGAAAGACACTAAACAAACTACAGACAGACGCTGCTAGAGCAGAGCACCTGAGAAAACTCAAAGAAAACAACCAAAACAGTGTCAGGTTCCACCAAAACAGTGGCAGGGTTCTTTTTAGTACAGTGGTTAAATTAACAACAAATCAGATATCTGAAAAGAGACTTCCATCACAGTTTATTATGTGATGGAAGTCTCTTTTCAGATATCTGTATCTATCTGTATCTCCCATGTATCTATCCAGTCTTCTCACACACTACAAGCCGTCAGGCTCTTTGAGATCTCAAAACTCTTAACTTCTAGTAGTTTCTAGAATTGCAAAGTCCACCAAAGGTGGTAGAGCACTTGTGCTTCAGTACGTTTGACCATGCTACGCTAATTCCCCTTCACTGCTTCTCTCTCTCTCCCCATCACAAGGTTGCATGAGCTCCAGTCGTGTTTCACCTTATTAAGGTTATAGACCTTTAAAGAAGTAGATGCCAAACTCGCAAACATCCCGAACCATCTAGACACGTTCCAGCGCCATCCAGATTCAACTTCATGTAGTGTTTGGACATTGGACCTCTTTGAGTGTTTAAAGTCATGGAAAAGCTGGTTTTGGATCTATGATGACCTTAAATGTTGAGCTATTAAATGAGTTGCTCAGTAGCTCCTGGTTCCATAACCTGAACTGACTGTATAGGACTGTAGAAAGTACATTACTCATAATCTTACATTATATTAACTCATATTAGTTCTCACTCCATGGTGTTTTGTATTGTTTTAATGATTTATAATCACACTTTTGATGTCACCCAAATGAGAATGGGTTTCCTTTTTGAATCTGGTTCCTCTCAAGGTTTTTTCCTCATAATATAAATGTTTTTATTTGCTTCAGTCGCCCCAGGCTGGTCATCTGGGATAAATACACATCATTGACCTTAATTCTTAAATTCTGTAAAGCTGTTTTAAGACAATGTCCATTGTGAAAAGCACTAATAATAAACTTGGGAAAATAAAACTTGACTTGACTAGTCCTCGCTTATGTGTTTACGTGACTAGAAGTGTTAATAACCTCACTTTTGGCAAACAGGGCAACTAGCTTTCAGTCGAAACATCATGAGACTGAAAAAAGATTTTGCAAGCACCTTTCACACTGTGCTGCTTTAACCCTCTGGAGTCTGAATTGCCGCCGGCGCCCAAACGTGCTTTTTTTTCAGATGCCAGCAAAAAGAGCTGAAACTGCTCGGTCATATGTGATCAGAAAGGTCAAAGTAATACATCATTTTAATCTGTTAAGGGTCTACTTTCATTTGTGTATGCTCACTACATAAACAAAACGTTGAATTGTTTTAAATGAATAAAATAATCAGGGTGCGCCATCTGTCGCCTTTGTCTGCGTAAACTTTGTTTGGAAACGCGTCATCAAAAAGCGCTGAAACTCGGCCAATAGCTGACACACGGAAATAAAAAATATATCTTTAGACAGCTTAAAGTGTGTAGTTTCAGAATAAGTCGGTGAAAAAAAAAAACATGTTTTCAATGAATGTAAATCATGTAAAACCAAGTAGAGGCAAAGATTTTCCACCGCAGCTCATTATCTGATAATGAGCTGTGAGCGGACACCCGCTCCATCATTGCCCTCCATCATAGACTCCTGGCGACAGAGCAGTATTTTCACAGTTCCCTTTCCAGCAACAATTATCACAAGGGACAGATACAGGAACATTTTGCGGAATGTACACGAGTCTCCCAGATGCAGACAAAGAAAATGACAGAAAGAGGGGCACATCTGAACATGACCGTCTGTTCAGAGTGAAACTGATTATGGACACAATCCATAAGACATGCAAAGCAATTTATCATCCTAGAAGACATTTAGCCGTGGATGAGAGGATGGTATCAAGCAAAGCTAACACTTGGAGGACACAGTACATAAAAGCCAAGCCGACTAAGTGGGGGTTCAAGTTGTTTGTTTTTGCCGATTCCTTAAATGGATACACTATTATTATTTATTACATAGTATTGTAGCCCTACAGGCTAGGATTTGCAGAACCCTACTGTAGTGTATTGTGTTAGTTTTGTTGCACAATTCCCTTTTTAATGCTGTCCTTGCTAATTTGTATTTTTACTAAACACAAAGGAAACACATTCCTCGTTGTATTACTGTACTTCTTACTGTGATCCTGGCTCAGTGATCCGCAGCTCATTATGTAATCGACAGCTCATTATGCGACCCATTGTCTACCAAGCTGTCAGTCACAGCATGTCGACGCTTCTTCGCATATGGCCTTTCAAAGTAGAAAGTGTCTTTTAAAATTTTAAATCAAAGTATTGTTTAAGGTGAATGAGCAGGCAGGATGATTTTCACATGATTAAAAATAAAAAAAACCTACATTAGAAGATCTGTTCTCAAAAAGACTTGGGAAAACATGTTTACTATCGGTTTTGTGGCCTTATTTCAGTGAGGTTTTTTTTTTTTTTTGCTTTTTCAAAAACCAGGCATAAACCTTATTTTGTCAAAAATACAAACAAACACATATAAGTTGTTTACATATTATGGTAGCCCAGTTTGTGCTGAATACAGTGTAATTAGCCTTTTGTCAATAATATATTTTAAAAGCAACTAAAAAGGACCAAATGTAAGAGCATGTTAAAATCTCTCAAGGGGTCAAAAACACCCTCAGACTCCAGAGGGTTAAAAACAATCCTGAAAGCATTTTTTAGGACGCACCATCCTGCCAGTAACAGTCACTCGCTCTTAGCTCAGGTTGGTGTGCAGCACATCAGCACATGGTGTCTAACAACAGCCACTATTACATCCCTGGGTGGGCTCGAATCACCAACCTTTTGGTAAAGGCCCATAGAGTGACATCATCACCCACCCTGTGTGTAGCCTAGCGGTCACGTAGTCAGTTACAGCATTTAATAAGGTCCTGTAATGAGGATATATATATATATATATATATATATATTTATCTATAATTTTATATAATATCGTATTTTTCAAACTATAAGACGCTACTTTTTTTCCACGTTTTGAACCCCGCGGCTTAAACAACAAAGCGGCTAATGTATGAATTTTTCCTGGGTTTTTCCCGATTTCACAAATTTTAAGCCAAAATACTGAACCCCATAACATTAGACCAATGAAATTTTCGAACGGAAATTTTCTTTGTGATTTTTTTATTTAGGATCTCTATGATGTGAGTATGTAAGGCACTTGGAATGTCTTTGTCTGGGCTCACACATCTCTGGTTTCTATGTTTTCTAACCCAATCAGAAACAGTTTTAGCTTGGGTTTTTTCCAGTGTGTATATGTACATGTATATGTATATGTCTGTTATCTGCAATAAACAATAATGGAAATGACACCACTGGCAGAGTAGATTGTATGGAAAACCTCTTCAAGATTTTGTTTTTTGTCCAGGCATGATAAAACAGTATCTGAGTAAAAGAAAGGATGTTGTAAATAAATGTGTGTTGGGTTAAGGGTTTTTAATTTTTACTCTATTTAAAAAATGGATAAATGCGCACTTCATTAATTGCATTAATAAAATTAGTGTTGTAAAAATGATTAAATGTTAAAAATTACAATTTAAAGTATTTTCAGTATAAAGGACATTATATAATATAGGTCAACCCAAACAGTTTAAAACAGTTGTTAAGCTTTTTCATGAGCCATTTATACTTTTGCATCTTCATTCCTGTAGAATCTGTACAAAAACACACAATTTACCTTGATTTCAAAATGCCAGGAAAACTGTAATGCAAGGAAAATGCACAAGAATCTGCAGAATCTTTTATCCTGCATGTATTATATGCTGTATAATAAGGATGGTTTCTACAGTTGTGGCATCATATTGATGTTATTAAGACAGTGATTGGGTGTGAAATGCACCATCCGCCACTGTAAAGAGACAATCAATAACACTGTGCAGATCTATTATGTATTTTATTATTTTATTTACAAAAATATACAATGCTAGAAATTCAATCTATTATAATTGACTTGAGGTGATCTAATTTTTTGGCTTTATGTGGGAACAGAGGAAGCTGATCTGCTTTAGGCACTTGGTGACGGCTGGAGGAACGGGCTTTGTGAGGTTTTGCTTCCATGATTCCAAAGCCTTCAGAGCGACTTTGGGGTTGCTGGGTGCCAGATCATGAGTGGCATAAACCACTGCGAGCTGCACCTCCCACGGCAAATCTGCACACAAAATCCATCATAAAATTAGGACTTGCTGAAGCACTTTTCTGTTGATAAAGAACTAAAAATCAGGACTTGTTTATTTGATCCTGTAGTGATACCTTTTTGTCTCCCAAACTCATTTATGCTTTTTCCCAGATCTTCGACTGATGCTGCCAGATTCTCCTTCAGGCCTTGTTGGCCAAGTCGCCCTGTTTGAGATGGACAAAGAACATGAGTGAAAAACAGAGGAATCCAGAAAATATGAGAGATAATTCTCTAAAACAGGATTTACAAGAAATTTACCAAGAAGCCTGAATATTGCTGCTACAGAGACGTTTTTGAACTGTGTTTCCTCTGGTTGTATTTGCAACAGCCGAGTTTTCAAGATGAGCAACACACCCTTTCTAATAAATAGAAAATGTAATATATTAAGTGTTTTGTGGCAGTAATAGAATAGCCAAAGTGCTTCTACCACCAATTGTAAGTTTATGCAACAAGAATGGAAAATTTGCAGTATTTGGAACACACTGTCTCATATGAGTTTTACATGTGCAGGTTTGCCAGTTTCAAATGTTTAAAAAAAACTAGAAAGATAAGAATTAAACACATTGAAGCAGTTTTACATTCAGTACCGTATAACATGGGTGACGGTCCAAATCCAGCCCAGTTGTGCACAGAGAAGGTCCAGGCTGAATACGTATTCCCAAGCAGCAGGACAGAGATCATCACCATACCAACTGCTCTTCTGGAATATCAGACTTGTGTCTTCCAGAAGAGCCTTCAGTGTGCTGGTGATGGCTCTGTAGATGTTTCCTGGAGGCTCCTGGCAGAAAATACATGTTTTCTTTAAAATACAGATCAGTGAAACAATGTTTACAATAATATTATGAAAACTGAAAGGTTGATGCTTGAAATGCTTGGAATACTGAGGTAGAGCTCTAACTGTGCATTCTGCTCTTTTTATAACCTCCATTTATTACTCTTATGTAAGAAGGAGTCCTAGAAAATGACCTCCAAATGACTCCATGATTTTAAATACGCATGCAAAATAGCACATGTTACTAAAGGGTTTATGTATTAGAAGGTAGCAGGGATAAATAATGCTCTGGAATAATAGTAATTCTCTGGAGTATGTAATTTGAGGTTAGTTGGTTTGTTTGTTTGTTTGTTTATTTAGTAGTGATCACAGTGTCACATGGTTCTATATCACTTCCTTAATTAATATATTATGAAATACAGATTTATTTTTTTATTCTACTTTCTTATTTTTATTGCACTGATCTGATCATTTTTGTAATCAACGGTGTCATTAACGCTAAGAATCAGCTACTTACCGTATCCCAGTGCAGATATTTGCTGAGCAAGTAATAAACCTTTCCGTATGCCTTCATTTTGCACACGATGTGAATGGCTCTGCATAAAGGGCTGTTTTGGGAGAAAACACTTGGCCATGCTGTCACCATGACCATTATCAGTTTTGGGGTTTCAGAGAAGTCTGCAAAGAAAACAAAATGATACCACAGATTTAAAATACACTGTATAGAAAGAAATACAAAACCAAAAAGAGAACACAATTGGCTTTTTTGTATCATTGTCCATATTATTTTTAGGATATATGTAAAGAAATGTTAATATAATCTTACCTTTTTTAAGAAATCTGTAGGCGAGGGCATGTGCTTTATGAGAGTCTTCTCTCTTTCGACACAATCCCACATAAACCCTACAGAGAGACTGCAGGATTTCATGTCCCATAGACTCTTTTTCAGCCTTGATCTTGTCCAAAACCACTTTCAGAAATGTCTCCGCCAACGACTAAAAAATACGGAAGAAAAATATTAACCAACATCCAAGTAAATCAAACATGTATTTAAGTCATGTATTTAAAACAAATGTTAGGGAGTTAAGACTTGACTGTAGATTAGGTTTAGGAAAACTGCTAGACTTTGCATAAACCAAAACTTGGAGTAAACATTTTTACATGACAAATCATATCTACTGTTCAATTTCAGAACATCAGGACCAGTGAATTATGGAATGGCTTTTAGGAGCTTAAATCCCCAGCTAAAGAATTGAATGCACACTAAATAAAACAGAAGATAATCACTGACCTCGTTTACACAAAACTTGGAAATGACAGATTTTTCTTTATCTGTCAAAGAAGGAAGTTCACAGTTTCCTTTAAGTAGTGCATCAATCCAGTTTAAAGATAAAACATCATAGCAGGAATCCTGCAGTGTTTCTAATGCACTAGTGATGAGGGATTGTGTTGTGCGTTTGTGAGCTGCAGCATCAAGTCGAGGCTTTTTAGCAGCACTGGGTGGTGGCATGTCTGATTCAGCTCTCTTTGCTCTCAGGTTTGTCTGGGTTTGATTTCCTGGGAGAGGAGATTTGACATCTGACACACACACACACACACACACACACACACACACACACACACACACACACACACAGCATTGCATTTCTCTGTAATGACAATAACCTGTTTGGGTTATTGTATGTGCGACTTCATATGATAAAGTCGTACATCAAAATATACAGATAGATTTCAGTATTACCTTTGTTTAACTCGTTCTTTATTTTGGAGAGTTTTTCCTGTTGAGGTTCAAAATCAAAAACAAGTTTTATTTAGTCACAGTTTTTTTACTAAAAGTTCAATTACATCTGCATTTGAAATGAAAAAATACCTCCGTTGAGCCAATGCTTTTCTCAAGGCTTTCGAATTTGTTTTTCAGGCCTCGCATAACCAAATGTTGACTGGTGTTTTCATCTGTCCAATGATTTACAAATTGTAATGAAAGGTGTTTGAATCACACAAATCACATTATATGTTTATTTGACAGAAGTGTATCATGCAGCAATAGTGCTTGTACTGTCCTACACACTGAAGGCAGAAGCATCAAAACTTTACCCACCTTCAAGTGCCTGAAGCTGTTTTTTAATACCGGCATTTCTGTGAAAAATAAAATAAAAGATTCAGACAGAACACTGGATGTTAGTGTGCAGTTTATGACACAGTATAGATTATGCATTGGGCATGTGATATTACAGAAAAATAAACAGTATAAATAAAGTAAAAACAGTAAAAGAAAACTTACTTGTTTGTGTTGTTGTCCTGCATCTTCAAGCATTTCATGTATAAAGTGTGCTTATATTATATATTTTGAATATTACCAACAAACAGTTTTGATCGTTCTGTCGCCAGAAAAATTAATTGTTTGTGTACTGGTTTCCATAGAAAAGGGGGCGTGGCTTTGGGACGTGTACTTCTGGACGATACCAGAGAGGCGGGGCTTCTAGAATCAACGTGCCGACGTGTTAAAAGTAATGAGAAGATCGGATCATTTTAGTGACTTGGTTGTTTGAATCTCATTCATAAAAATTAACTAATCTTTAAATTAAATTAAATTAAAAATTCTGTTAATTTCGTTCATTTGGTCAGAAATAAAATAAAACAACAATAACAGACTTTGTCTATAGTTCCAAATATTTATTTATACCTGCATAGCCTCTATGGGAGTCACGTGACAAAAGAACAAATGACTTGAACTAGAAGAGTGTAGAGCGAAAAAACATCGCATTCTGTTTTCATTACATAAACTACAGAGATTTTGCGATGCTTTGCTCACGCGCGTCCAGTAGAAAATGAACGAATGACTCTTTGAGACGAATCGTTCTTCTGAGTCACATTAAAGACTCGTTCAGAATCAAGGAATCGTTCATAACCGACTCATCACTACTCTCCATCATCAGTAATGAGCTCCGGGAGAAACTCCGTGTTCCAGGTGGAGGATGAAGACCCTCTGCCGGGATGGAGCGACTGTAAGACCCCTGTAACGGTGACTTTCTAGGCTTTATGGGTTTTATTTTCTTTGCAACACAGAGTCCCACACTTTGAGAATTGCTAAGCTAGGCTAACTAGCCGGCTAACTAATCTTAACTTTAATATGTTTCATCTTTAGATTCGTTTTTTTTTACATTTAATGAGTTTAAAATAAATTATAGATATCCTAATGAGTTAAAATAGATTACATATTTGTTTTTTTGGTCAATTTGTAGTTAAATATTTTAAGAAATTAGCTAACACAAAAACAGCGCTAGCAAACCCGGCTAGCATGAGGCTAATGATGATGTTCTCCTACACCATTAGCCGAAATGTCCATTTCTGCTCACTGCAACATTTATGTAAATATTATGGCTCTTTTATTCTTTATTGTTAGTCAAATTTATCAGCTTTTTCCTGCAAGACCATGAATTTTATGTTATTGATCAGGATTAGACAATAAATGAGGAACAGATCGCGTTTCTCCTCTTCACTCCGGTACCGATGTTTCTCAATAATAATAATAATTATTATTATTATTGTAATAATATTAAATGTGATTATAATAATTGTAACTATTGCGACTAACTATTTAGATACTCATTTAATCTTATGATCTTTTTTCCCCCAATTAATTGGATAAAAAAAGTTTTGCTTATTATAAAGTGCAAACAGTAAAAGATGAAACGAAAAATAAAGTGCAGACGCAATAAAAGATGAAACAATTTGTTTAAATCGGCATTTGTATTGTATTTTACAGATGTCAAGTTGACAAACATATAAAAAAAACTATTTAAAATATAATACAACATTGTTTCGACAATTTTTGTTTAAAAAACTACAGACATTTTGTTCAGTTGTGAAGATATAAACATCAAGAATATATCATTAATTAAATTTGGTATAAAATGAAATGATATATGCATAAAATAAACATTTACAGTTAAACAAATACAAACATCGAAAACAAGCATTTAAATGTAGTAAAGTTGCAGTAAATCACGTTTGAGAACAGATACTAATTTACTGTTGTAGACAAATGCTATAAAAAGAGAATGAAACGGAGAAACGCAACAATTTTACAACAGTGTTATTTGCTGCTTTTAGATTTAGTGTTTGTTCGCACCGTTTTAATTAAATCATCACAATGTCGTGATCGAACCGATTGCGCAACCTGATGCTCGCGAGTCACGACAGAACAGATCCAGTGCGACTCCTGAAGTTACAAACAGTTTACACAATAACACTTCATTAAACTACACCATTTTCACATGATGAGAATAACAGCATTCACTCACAACCAATTTCATTATCGATTATTATTGATTTGAGTTGTTGTTGCAGCTCTAATAATAAATTATAAACTCAGTGTTTTAAAGAGAATAAAAACCCATAAAGTTTGGAAACTCACTGTTCCAGCAGTCGTACAATCGCTCTATTGAACAATTTTCTACTATTGAACATCAGGTAGCTGGTAAGTGTGTAAGTAGTAGTAGAATATAGTAGACCCTTTAGACCATGGGGAGTACAAACTTTTTTTTTTCTCTTTTTACTGAAGTCCTGTTTTTATATATTTTTATATATGTATATTAGATCTGTTTAATATGAATTGTGTGTTGACTTGACGTCTCTCCTGAAGGTTGTCGGTTACAAGACGGAGACAAGACGGTATGAATGCGTCCAATTTAATTCTCAAGAGGCGGCAAATTTGGCAAAAGAGAATCTTGACGGCAAACACATACACACACACACACACACACACACACACACACAAAATCTATATTTGGTAGTTAAATTTGGGGCTGCAGCTATCGATTATTTTTATAATCGCGTTTCCGACACTAAATATACAAGGGGAAAATAAGTCGGGTTTCTTAAAATAATTTCCATTTCAGAAAAATTAATTTTAATTGCTAAAATTGCAGTCTGTAAAAACTAAACCTATTTAAGTGCATTTTACTTTATTTCTCGTAAACATCCAACATTTCTGGTTCCTCCACCGGTAACCATGTTGTGTGTCTTAAGTTTGAAGTTGTTGGTGTGAACGAGGCTCCTCTGCTTCATCTGTCTTGTTCCGTCTCCTCCAGAGCTGATTGTTAGACAGAGTTCTCTACAGGGTTCAGAGGCTCAGTTTAATACCATGTGATTTTTTTTGTTCAATGTGTGAAGCTTTCTGCCACTACAGAGGAGGTGACGCTGCCCGACTGGCTAAAAAAATATTAGGAGAAATAAAAAATATAAACATATGAAGCCGCATCACTTATAATGTAACTGAATTCTACCTGTTTTGTGGATTTGTAGTGTTTATTATGTGATTTAAAATTTATATTAATAATGTTTTATTTTTTTAGAGAATGTGTTTATAGTACAGTAACATCCAGTAGCTTATAAAGTAGTGGTCAAGTCTTGTGTTAGTTTCACTAGTATGTAAATGTAGTGAGTATTTTTAGCTAAAAGCATAAACATGTTTCAAATGTCCCAGAGATGTTGAAAAAGTCACACAAGGCTTTAGGGGTCGATGAGTGGACGCCTCATGTGTGGTGGTTTGTAAAAAAAAATATATATATATACACACACAATAAAGTGATACTGCTGTTTACATCCCTAAACAATGTTTGTTTTTTTCTTCTCCCATGACTTATTCAGTTATTAAATAGTGGAAGCACTGAGATCATTGTAAAAGACTTCATTAATTTTTCATGTCCCAGAGATGTTGAAAAAGTCACACAAGGCTTTAGGGGTCGATGAGTGGACGCCTCATGTGTGGTGGTTTGTAAAAAAAAATATATATATATACACACACAATAAAGTGATACTGCTGTTTACATCCCTAAACAATGTTTGTTTTTTCTTCTCCCATGACTCATTTAGTTATTAAATAGTGGAAGCACTGAGATCATTGTAAAAGACTTCATTGATTTCATTGATTTTTCATTCATTGATTTTCAGTTTTAAGCACAGTTTTTATTTATGACCTGCGTAACTAATCTAAAACATGCAAGGAAAAACATTAAAGTGGACATGTTTTGTTTTTATTGCCTTGAAATTTTGCCTTTATGTGACCATTTAATACTAATTTTAATGTTAATGTGTTACATTTGTAGATTTTCATATCACTTCACTTCTGCCCTCAGACTCTCACTAGTGTACAGAGATGATTGTGGATTAAACATATTAATGTGTGAATGTTAGACTTTGCAATGTTTCTTCTTATTTAGATCTGTAAAAAATACCAAGACTAAAAGGTAAATAAAACCTGTTTTCCACACTCTTTATTGTTCTTTTACCAGGTGGTAAGTGTTTTACCTGCTGCAAGTGTTCCACCTGCTTCATTCCACTCCTACTGCTGTAGCGCCCCCTACCTCCACCCCACCATTATACAGCCTGCACTTACATTATCACTGCTCATTCATTATTTTCATATTTCAGTACAGTATTTACACGCAATTATCTCTGGTGTCCCCAAAGCCTTTTATAGTTATATTGTCTTTTATTGGATAGAAAATTATTTGTGTTTTCTTCAAAAGGATAATCAGATCTTTACAGTTCCAGCACATGTATGATTTTACATGAACGTCAGTCTGTTCTGTTGCCTTTTTTTTTGTTTACAAAGTCACGGTTAGGTGGATCCTTCAGCAATAATTCAGCAGTCAAACCTAATGTAAATGTACCAATGCAGATACATGTAATTTAAAAAGACCTTCATATGTCCTTATTATTATCATCATTATTATGTTTAAGTTCATAATATACAATGTGTGTCTTTACAGTCTGGTAGTCAAAGTCCATCTCCTTTATCCAGTGATTCATCTGCATCCAGACCTTCATCTGCATCCAGTCCTTCATCTGCATCCACACCTGCTGTTTCTTCCAGTTCTGCTCCTTTAATTATTTCTTCCTTGTGTTTTGAGCGACTCATTTTTCTGTTTATTTTTGTGGATGTACTTCTATTATAATCTATAGTTATTTATAATTTGGTTTTTGTTTAAAACCCAATTAGGGAAGTTTTTAATCATTGTATTTGATTATATCTATTGTTAAATAACTTTTGTTAATATATACATAGTTTTGTAATATTTGTACAATTGTGTGTTTGCATCTATTATAATTGATCATTTGACATTCTTGTAGCATTTTCAGTAATTAAAAATAAAATGTTTTATTGTTCATAAAAAGTGATTCGTGAATTATTCTGTGAACCTGCTGAACCCATTATCATGGTCATTGTTATTATTACTAAGTAGAATATAAATAAACAAATACAAAACATGTCCTATATATTGAAAAATATACTTTTGTTAAAGGTTAAATAAGTACATTAAAAAAAGAAATATACATACATATTATGGCCTTTATTGGAATTTCCAGTAACAAAAAAAATAATAAAAAAATCTGTCAAATCACACAGATATTAATTAACATAAATGACAAGTGATGTATTTTCATTCACATCATCAGTATTTTTGTGCACTATTGGGGGATTTCAGCGAGGTGGGAAGCACATAAAAAGGCAGTTTGCTATAAAATATATACATCACTTTGCCGAAAACCATAGCAAATGTGCAAGTCATGTTTCATCTTTTCATTTTCTTTAATTTTCTTCCAATTATTTCTTTCTCTTTCCTTTTGTTTTCCTTTCTTCACCTTCTTTTTCCCTCTTTCCACCCCTTAACAGACTCGATCCCCAGCTTCACACAGCTCACATCCTCAACTGACAGTCTTACACTGCCCTCTAGTGGCACTATCAGGACGTGCTTTATGTTCCATTCTGTACTAATGTGACTAATGTGTTTTAATGCAGTGATTCTCAATCTTTTTCTGCTATTTACCACTTCAGATGGGTGGATTTTTAAACCACACCTGTCCTTCGTTACCTCAAAAAAGGATAATGAAATAATTCAAGTTTAAAGATGTCTGTTAGTGTTGGGATGGTTTTCACACTGTTTCACACACATTCCTTTGTCTGCTCAGTGTCTATAGAATATTTACGATGTTAGTCTGTAAGGTAAACAGGGAGTCTTATCTGGGCTCACACATCTCCAGCTAGTATATCCTCTTGTCTAAACAGGTAACAAGTTAAGGACAGCCTTTTCACTGTATGTGTATATATACGTTCTGCCGCCTGCAATAAACTGAAGAGGAAGCATTTGCTGTGTGCGGTGTGATTCTTCCCTGAATTCAGAAAGGCCTACGGGTATCGCAGATCGTATGGAAAACCTCTGCACGAATTAAGTTTCGTTTGGGCATGATAAAAATCTAACAGTTTTGGTGTCAGAAGCGAAAAACTTTCAGCAATATCCAAAAAGGGAAATCACGCATCAAGGTGAGTTTAATGTACTTCCTTGTTTGCGGGGATTGTCCCGTATGCCAGACAATAGGGCTGCATATGTTTTCGTGTCTTGGTTATGCATTAATTGTTTAATTATAATTTCCTTTGGTGGGATGATTTCGTCGCGACATTGGTTTCCTCACCTTAGATGTAAGATGCAAGATTAGAAGACGTTTTTTACGGTCTGTCTAATATAGGTGATATTGTCTGGAGTATCCAAAAGAATCTACGATAATTTATATGCCCGAAAAAAATAGATGAATGAAAAATTAATTGTTAAAAAAAAAAGTGAGAGAAAAGAGAAAAGGAACTAAAGAAAAACTGACATTTTGAAAAGACTTTAAAATTTTTCAAAAGACTTTTGGCTTTATAGTCTATTTTTTTCTCCTAGCTAACAAAATTGTAATTCAATTGGAGAGATTGAATTACTTTTTTTGTTTGAAGACTGCGATCCCCCTGGTGCCTTGCGCAGCTGAATTGTCTAAGTGTTATGTGCTGTGTGTATCGTCTGTGTATTAAGTGTTGTGTGTCTGTTCTTTGTTCTGTGTTAAGAAGATGGGTCATAACGTTTCTCGCCCATTGCCGGAAGAAAATCCCAAAGATTTTATGTATAGGAGTTGTGCCGGTTATTGAACTAATCCATATTTAGATCATTTGGCATTATGGAGTGAAATTGTGTCACATCTGGATACTTTTTCCATTGAGATTTAGATGCTGCTAGAGGTTTCTACTATGCTCCAGTTTTTGTTTACCTGTTATGCTCTGCACTGCAACAGGAAGTGGTGCATTCCAGCCTCAGCACAAAACTCAAGGAGGAGGTCCTAGGAAAAAGGGGAAGTTCTTCTATTAGGGAATAGATAGATTCCAATTTCATGTCCTGTAACTCACCTTTTGCCTGTAGTGACACCGACTGGTACTAATTTTTATCATAGCTTTACAATAATACCAAACTCGCCTTTAAACCTTTTAGAAAGAGATATGATGCATAAAATGGGAATGGAGATTCTGTTTTTTGAAAACAATGTCTCACTGTCTTTTGAAGAGGAAGCATTTGCTGTGTGCGGTGTGATTCTTCCCTGAATTCAGAAAGGCCTACGGGTATCGCAGATCGTATGGAAAACCTCTGCACGAATTAAGTTTCGTTTGGGCATGATAAAAATCTAACAGTTTTGGTGTCAGAAGCGAGATACTTTCAGCAATATCCAAAAAGGGAAATCACGCAATCAAGGTGAGTTTAATGTACTTCCTTGTTGGCAGGGATTGTCCCGTATGCCAGCCAATAGGGCTGCATATGTTTTCGTGTCTTGGTTATGCATTAATTGTTTTATGATAATTTCCTTCGGTGGGATGATTTCGTCGCGACATTGGTTTCCTCACCTTAGATGTAAGATGAAAGATTAGAAGACGTTTTTTACGGTCTGTCTAATATAGACGATATTGTCTAAAGTATCCAAAAGAATCCACGATAATTTATATGCCCGAAAAAATAGATAAATGAAAAATTAATTGTTAAAAAAAAGTGAGAGAAAAGAGAAAAGGAACTAAAGAAAAACTGACATTTTGAAAAGACTTTAAAATTTTTCAAAAGACTTCAAACTTGTTTTGGCTTTATAGTCTATTTTTTTCTCCTACCTAACAAAATTGTAATTTAATTGGAGAGATTGGATTACTTTTTTTGTTTGAAGACTGCGATCCCCCTGGTGCCTTGCGCAGCTGAATTGTCTAAGTGTTATGTGCTGTGTGTATCGTCTGTGTATTAAGTGTTGTGTGTCTGTTCTTTGTTCTGTGTTAAGAGGATGGGTCATAAAGTTTCTCGCCCATTGCCGGAAGAAAATCCCAAAGATTTTATGTATAGGAGTTGTGCCGGTTATTGAACTAATCCATATTTAGATCATTTGGCATTATGGAGTGAAATTGTGTCACATCTGGATACTTTTTCCATTGAGATTTAGATGCTGCTAGAGGTTTCTACTATGCTCCAGTTTTTGTTTACCTGTTATGCTCTGCACTGCAACAGGAAGTGGTGCCTTCCAGCCTCAGCACAAAACTCAAGGAGGAGGTCCTAGGAAAAAGGGGAAGTTCATCTATTAGGGAATAGATAGATTCCGATTTCATGTCCTGTAACTCACCTTTTGCCTGTAGTGACACAGACTGGTACAAATTTTTTATCATAGCTTTACAATAATACCAAACTCGCCTTTAAACCTTTTAGGGAGAGATATGATGCATAAAATGGGAATAGAAATTCTGTTTTTTGAAAGCAATGTTTCACTGTCTTTTTCTTCTGTCCTCATGCTCTCAACCGAGCCACAGCCACATCCGGAAGATTTTTTCCAAGGTAGTACAGAGGTCCTGCCTGTTGAACCAAATTTAGGTGAAGTAAACCCTAAATTATGGGCCTCTCATAAAGATGAGGCAGGTTTAATCCAGGTAAAACCGTATCATGCATTAATGAAAACACACCATCCGATTTTTGTTAAACAATATCCATTGTCAAAAGAGAAGAATGTTGGCATTGCTCCAGCTCCGGTGATTGACAATTTATTGTCACAAGGTGTTTTGATTGAAACACATTCACCGTATAACACACCGATTAATCCCGTCTTGAAGGCAGATAAGAAATGCTTAAATTAGATAAGAAATTCCGTTAGCTCCTTTGGTGCCCGATGTAGCTACCATTGTTAACTGTACACCAGCGACTCACAGATTTTTTACTGTGATTGATCTTTGTTCTGCTTTTTTCAGTGTCCCTTTCTCCTCAGAGAAGCAGACGCTTTTCGCGTTTACCTATAGGGGACGTCAATTCACCTGTACCCGTCTTCCTCAGGGTTTCTTTGACTCGTCAGCTGAATTATACTAAACCTTTTCACCTATATGTGCACAAATGTGGTGGTACGGCTGCGGGGATCCTAGCCCAGAAACACGGTGGGCAAGGGTTGCCCTTGTGCTTGCGTGCAGTGTCTGCTGCGACTCCGATGGTCCGGGATGCTGATAAAACGGTGCTGTCAAATCCTTTGATACTGTACACCTCACATCAGGTAACAGCTATTTTACACAACATATGACAGCACAAAGTAGATCTGGTTATGAGACCACGCTCTTGGCAACGGAAAACTTAACTATGATGACTTAGATGGTTTCGACGACACACATGATTGCCTTAAATACATTGAACAAGAGACCTCTTGTAGGCCCGATCTTTTGGATACCAGCCTGGAAGAGGGGGATTGTCTATATGTAGATGTTCATGTTCAAAACCTTTTGATGGTGTGTATTTATGTGAATATGCAGTTGTAAGATTACCTGATGTAATAGTTGAAGCTAAATCATTACCAGGTGGGGAGGTGGTAGCTCAGTGGTTAAGGCATTGGGCTTTGGATCAGAAGATCACAGGTTCGAATCCCACCACGACCAGGTGCTGGGTCCTTGAGCAAAAAGCCCTAAAAAACCCTCCCCTGCTCAGTTGTAAGTCGCTCTGGATAAGGGCGTCTGCCAAATGCCGCAAATGTAAATTACCATACACATCAGCATAAGTTGCAAAGTTGGTCGCACTTACAAGAGCATGTCAGTGTCCGAAGGTAAAGTAATGACTATATACACTGATTCTAAGTCTGCTTATGGTGTTGTGCATGATTTTGCCGAAACATGGAAGCAAAGAGACTTCAAAACAGCTGATGGAAAGCCCATTGCACATTTTAATCTCATAGGCGACTTTTTAAAAGCTGTTCAACTCCCTGCCAAAGTGGCCAAAGTTATACATATGCCACCTGTAGGAAATTTGAGATACCTGTTGGTTATAGTTGACAGATTCAGTAAGTGGCCAGAAGCATTTGCATGTGTGACAGAGAATGTTAAAACAGTTGTCAAAATAATAACAAAAGAGATCATCTCTAGGTTTAGTATTGAAAGGAACTCTGTAAATTTGCTTCATTCTTATTCTGTGGCGCGCAAGTACACGACTTAGTGCAGAAATGCTTACACTGTGTATCATATGGGACAATGTTAGTTTCCATTGGGCTGCTTTGGTCCGCAACTGGTTTACAGACCACCCATCCTTCATGGCACTCAACCTCCCTCTATACTCTCCATTCTTAAATCCCATCGAGGAGTTCTTCTCTGCCTGGCGCTGGAAAGTGTACGACCGTCATCCTCATCAACAGGTAGCCCTTTTACAGGCAATGGAGGAGGCATGTGGAGATATTGACCAGGTAGCATGTCAGGCCTGGATACGGCATTCAAGGAGATATTTTCCTCGGTGCCTTATACTGGAGGATATTGCATGCAATGTGGATGAAATTTTGTGGCCGGACCCAGAAAGACGACATGATGTAGGCTGATTGTCTTTTTTTTCTTTTTTTTTTTGTGAAATTACTATTTTGTGTTCTGACTTTGTCTTGGTTTTGATGAGTGTGAATAAACACCAATACTTGATGTTTGTATCATTGTATGTTAACATGACACTATGACAAAAGTATGACCTTAAATTGACATCTGTACACAGAGAAAGCAAAAGCCAGATGTGTTTTGTATTCATACCATCAGTGTGTAGTTGGCACATTGTGTGCTTAGTAGATGATGGCTTGTGTTTACTGTTTGATACGAAAACACCATTTTTACGAAGGTGTGAAGAGTTATTCTAGCTGTGTTCGCTTTTGCAAGAGAACTACAATGTTTTGATAATTGGGTGGAAGGTTTTCTTATTTGTGTGTAGAGTTTTGCAAAAATAGCCAATAGTTACAAAAAATGTGCTTAAGCAATCAGAAAAAACTGTAAGTGTAGGAAATGAGTAAAGGAACACATGGCTGGGTGATCGTGCCGGAGGTCACTGTTGTTTACAACAGATTAGTTCTCCTTCATTCCCTAAACTTACCAAGTTTATCAGAGGAACAAAATCATGCATTAACAGCTGCAATAACAAAAACAGAGTTAAAAAGTGCTGTCTCCAAGTTGACAAATAGATCTCCTGGCCCGGATGACTTTCCATCAGAGTGGTACAATCATCTTTTCACCACCACCGACCCCCTTTCTGACCTCTTCCCTAAATCTTACACTACAGTCTTCCTGCTTCAGTTTCCACCATCTTATTCTTCTTTCAGTACTCACTCTTTCTTTCTCTTCTTCTTCACCTCCAAAGCCACTCTACAGAACACCATCCAATGCTGTCTAGCTACACTGTCCCCTGCCAACACCTTACAGTCTTAAATCTCCTTCAGGTTGCATCTCCTGCATAGAACATAGACAACCTGTTTGCACCTTCCTCCATTCTTATACGTCACCCTTTGATCCTCCTTCTTCTTCCATCCTTTTAGCAAAAAAAAAAATACCTACCCATCACCCCCTCATCACCTCTGTTCCCTTCACCAACATGGCCATTGAAGTCTGTCCCAATCACTAATCTTTCTTTTCTATGTACACTCTTTACCACTTAATCTAACTCACTCCAAAAGTTTTTCTTCTCCTCGATCTCACAACCCACTTGTGGAGCATATTTACTGATGACAGTTATCATCACCCCTTCAACATCCAGCTTTACATTCATAAACTCTCTTCACCTTCACTACACTCATACTAAACTCGTCCTTCAGAATAACACTACACTATTTATCTTTCCATCCACACCATGATAGAACAGTTTAAACCCACCTCTAATGTTCCTGGCCTAACACCCTTTCACACAGAACACAGCACAATGCCACAGATGTCACAAGTTTTGAGGGTGCATGCAATTGGCATGCTGACTGAAGGAATGTCAGCTGTTGCCCGTGAATTGAATGTTCATTTCTCTACATAAACCATCTACAAAGGCGTTTCATGGAATTTGGCAGTACATCCACCTGGCCTCACAACTGCAGACCACGTGTAACAACACCAGCCCAGGACCTCCACATTCAGCATCTTCGCCTCCAAGATTGTCTGAGACCAGCCACCCGGACAACTACTGCAACAATTGGTTTGCATAACCAAAGATTTTTGCTCAAACTGTCAGAAACCATTTTAGGGAAGCTCATCTGAAGAGAAAAGCTGTTACTATCAAACATTTTTTACTTTATTACCTAAGTCAGTGTAATGGTAAAGGAACAGATCAAATAGGCCAATTGATGGAAGGTTTGCAAAGAAATTTTATTCTATCTTTAAAATAATTTTTTTTTGTATTTTTAAAATACAAAAATACAGTAGTTTATTTTAAAATATTTTATTAGATTTATTTTGTAATTTTTTTTCGATACAGTTAAGGTATTTGGTATACCGTGCATACAACCCTGGCAATGATCAGCCTGGCCACAGTAAAAGCACAGTTAAAGCCATAGTCATCACTGGCGTTCTTTTGAAAATCACTCGTGTTCTCCCCAGGTGCATGGGTTCGGGAATATTGAAGAGATTGAACATTTGTGTACCTGAGCAAACTGGAAGATAGCTCAGACATCATGTGGGGTGCTGGTTCTGTTTTTTTCAAAGCGATGATGTACTGTGACAACTGGCAGGGTACAACATTTCATAGCATATTCTGCTGTAGAGTCAGATCACTGGCGCAGCTGGATAATCTGTCCCAGTTTATTTACTCCTCCTGCCAAACACTGGAATATTTCACAGATGAGCTAGGTTAAATTAGCATAGGAGCCTCCAACCTGTTCGTCATTGTTCCAGACAGCAGATGCCCATTCTAATGTCCTCCTGTTAAACAGGGTATGTAGCAAAGCGCATTTCTGGGCATCGGTGTGATGAAATAAAGCCTAATTAAATAAACATGGAAACTGTGGCAGTGATCAGCAGATCCATTTAACTTCTCAGCATGCCTTATTTTTTGGAGGTTTAGGGAAAATGGCAGGCATAGCATATGTAGCAGCCCTTCAACTTGAAATAAACAGGCTTGGGAGTGTTTCCAGACGGGTGTACTTTAATTGAGACGAGTGTGCATAGCACCAACACCGTGAAAACTTAAAAGGAAAATAACAAAGGCAATTTAGCCAGATACAAAATAATCCTTTTACAAATGCACTTTAGCATCACATAATTTACAGCATAGCAGGTAACAGCCATTATATGAAATGGGTATTATTACATAAACATATGTAATTAATTAATTAACATGAAATAACACATGAACCACATAACTCGCTCCGCATATCAAAGGGTGCTAGAGAGTGGTAATCCAGAGAAAGCTGCCGCCATTAACTTAACTTAGATGTTGGAGATCTAGCTAGAAACTTTATAAGTTATTCTCAAAATATTTCTGCCAAACAAATCGAGCACTGAGAGGTATAACACTTGAAATTTACAGTAATATTTTTACAATCTCTAAACATGTATCGTCTTATAACATGACTTCACGTGCCTTCTATTAAACAGGTGAGAGCGTGAGCGTAAGTGTGTGAGTGGAGAGATTAATCCCCCCTTGCAGGTAGCATGATGTCAAACTAAAAGTCACATAAAATAAAAGTATGAAACAGGATAATCAAAATAAAACACTGCTAGTGGTCATTTACAGCATACAAAGCTTGCAAGAGGTAGGTGTTAGCAGCTTAGCACACCTTTAGCTGTTCAAAATGCTGCTAGCATCTCCTCTTGGTAGCTGAAAATACTCTGTAATCTTTGAATCTCCGCTGGATTTTCCACAAAGTATTCCTTGATGAAGTCCAAGGGTTCGGCTGGTTAGAATCCACATGCAATTAAATAATACTTAGCACCAAAAGCACAAAAAACATTGTGTTGTCATGAAGAAAAGCAAGGTACACAGTGAAACACAGGCATGGAACATGAAACGGCTTGGTATGCACTAGACAATACTTCACAAGGTATTTTAGAATTATCTTAGTATAAGAGTCTTTTAAACCAGGAAATGACCCTAGAACCCAGGGATGTTCAGAATTCTAGTAAGGGCTTCCTCTGACCAGAGGAATGGTGGGATGGTGGGAGCTGTAACATACACTCATTGCAAGACAACATAAACAAACAAATAAAAAATAAAACAGTGCTTGAAGCCAAGGCTTATGGAACAAAAATTAATTTATGATCAGATTTTTTATGAAACTAGACAAAATACAAAACACATTATGAAGTTATGTTTCCCTCATTTATTATTTTCTCTGCTGTGTAAGTAGTTTTTAAATAACTGTGTGCTTTAATGGTCTAATTTACATGTTTGTTGTAAATCCTGTTTAAATCCATATCAGTCAATAAGAACAGGTAACAAAATAGAGTAAGTACTTAAATCAATATATTCATCAACCATAAGAATTTTACATAGCTTCTAATAGACTTTACAAAGCCAGTAGATAAGAAGCCTTGACAAAAGGACCTGGTTTAGACACAAATACGATGTCCTGTATATGTTGCATGCTCAGAGCTACCCACATTTTGAAGTACAATAAAGTACTTACTGTAAATGTTACTTTTATATTACTCTTATATTAACTTGAATTGGTGTGTAAATATAAATAAAACATTTATTGTTTATATTCAAACACAACACTGATGTGTTAATAGTGCAGTAATAGTGCAGTGTTTTTCATCATTTAAATCTCACTTAGCCATTAAAGTGTATCCTGAACAACATTCACATCAATACTGAATGTAGCATCTGTTTTAGTTTTTGTTTTTTTTGTTGTTTTTACTGCACTCATGTCAACTTTATTAGGAGCACATTTACAACTACACATCCATGCAGTTTTCTACTTAGCCTTTATCAGGTGGTAGTATCAGAAAGAAGAAAACCTGTCATCTCTCTGTAACTTTGATAGTGGCATGGATGTTGGTAGAAAAAGAGCTGGTCTTTCATAAACTGTTTTTTTCAGTCTCTAGATCAGGGGTCATCAATTTTTTTAAAACTGAAAGCTACTTCTTGGGTACTGATTAATGTGAAGGGCTATCAGTTTGATACACACTTCGGAAATAACAAATTTACTCAATGTACCTTTAATTATGTTATTATTAATAATTAATGATATTCATTTATGTGAAGACACTGATCACAATAATTAATAACAATGATTTCACAAAGTAGGAAACAGATAGATGCAGCATCATTGGTAAGTGGCTCAATGGTGAGCTATTTTAAAAAAAGGCCGCTGCATTAGATCTTGCACAGAAGCTCTGAACCATGTGTAGAGACATACACTTTAGACAGAGTGGGAATTAGAGAGGAAATGCAAGGAACCGTGTGCTAAATATAGAAAACGACGCTCTCACACAATAAACCTAATATAAAGTCATATAAATTCCAATAACTAAAAAAGTTTCATGCTCATGAAAAGCATTTCCTTTTAGTAAATTCTAAGTTATTTATTTGTTTATATTGTTAATTATCTTTTGATTTATATCTATTGTTTGCTCCAAATAATTAAGTTCTCAGTTTTCTCAGAGTTATGAACCCTATTCTGATTCAGTCACATCTGTGTATGTACAAATGACTCAACGCTTCCTTTGGGAAGTTATCCAAATTTCACTCTCTCACTGATTTCACCTCAGCATTTACTTTAGAAGACCTCACCATCTAAAATAGCACTAAAATGTGCATCAAAATATAGTAATATTAACAATAATAAATATTAAATAATTATAATAGTTTTCCCTAATAATGGTTATAACGTATAGCTAATTTAATTAAAAAGGGATTTTCTTTAAGTGATATTTTTCTTTCAAAATGATAATGTAAATTTGACTCTGTGTATGTCTTTTTAATTTCACTGAAATGTCCCATTGTTCCATTGAAGAATTGGAGCATTCTTTGTCTAAACTGTGACAGTAAATTATTGTTTTCAGTCAATAAGAGTGAAATTATTTACTATTAAGTTTTGTTTATGATAATAAATGTGTACCAAAAGCTGCGTTTACACTTGTCATTAAGATGTAACCTGTATACGAATGTTGTCCACATACACATTGAAAAGACAAGACACATTGTAAACAAGCTCCTGGTCAGAATGTTATTTGATCAGCATGTCCTGGTCCAGAGGTAGGTGAGGACGCATTGTGATCGGATCTCAGTGTAATGTAAACACAATACAACCGTCGAGACCAGCATTCGCATCCACAGGTCAACGTCACGCAAAACCCCGCCCCCTCACTACCGCTGCACGCGGCTGTGTTGATCTGCTTGTTTGGATCACGGTAATCGCATGTTTATACCAAGTGTAAAGTTAAAGTTGATTCATCTGTAATCAGAACACGAATAGAAGTAATTGTTGTGTGCGGTTTCAGTGATAACTGATGACTTTAACAGGTCATAACATGTCATTCTGTAACTCCTCCTATTAAGGAAGTGCCACGTCTGAGACGACTGCAGTTCTTCATAAACAGCCTGCAGTGTTCTGCTCTGGTGAGATTAGCTTTATTCTTCATTTATGAAAGAATCTGGGTTTCTTTTTTTCATGAAGTGAAAACTGGACCTACAAATTCATGTGATTAACCTGAACAAAGGCTGAAATCAGGGAGAGATTGCTTCTTTAACAAAGTGAAAGTGAAACACTGAGCGTTCAGACTGGAGAGAAGAACAACAGCAACAATAAAATGGCTGCTAAGTTTTCAGAGGACGATTTTTCCTGTCCTGTGTGCTGTGAAATCTTCAAGGATCCTGTTCTCCTGCGCTGCAGTCACAGTGTGTGTAAAGTGTGCTTGCAGCAGTTCTGGAGGGTTAAAGGATCCACAGATTGTCCTGTCTGTAGGAGGAAGCTACCTATGGAGAAACCTCCCATAAACCTGGCCTTAAAGAACCTGTGTGAGACCTTCTTACAGGAGAGCATACAGGGATCTTCAGTGTTTGAAACAGTCTGCAGTTTGCACAGTGAGAAACTTAAACTCTTCTGTCTGGATGATCAGCAGCCGGTGTGTTTGGTGTGTCGGGATTCAAAAAAACACACCAATCACAAATTCTGCCCCATTGATGAGGCAGTAACAGACTGCAAGGTAAATAAAAACTAACTTTGAGGTCATGTATCACATGTGAACGTTACAGAAAATACTTCAATTGTCAGATTTGATAATCTAAATTATAAATATTTAAAACACAGAGTCTACATTCAGTGTGGTGATTGGTTTTTTAGGAAAAGCTCAAAACTGCACTCAAGCCTCTACAGGATAAACTGAAGAATTTGAAAGATTGTAAACTGAACTGGAGTCAAACTGCAGAACATATTAAGGTTAGAATCAATTACAATAACAGTAACCTGGGATTGAGATTATTGTTTTTCATTCGATTTTATTTTCACTGCAGATTCAGGCCCAACACACAGAGCATCAGATTAAGAAGGAGTTTGAGAAGCTTCACAAGTTTCTACGAGATGAAGAGGCAGCCAGGATCAGTGCACTGAGAGAGGAAGAGAAGCAGAAGAGTCAGATGATGAAGGAGTTGTTTAAGAAGCTGAACAGAGAAATATCATCTCTTTCAGACACAATCAGAATCATAGAAGAGGAGATGAGTGCTGAAGACTTCTCATTTTTACAGGTAAGGATCAAGTAGTCACTATTTATACTGTGAGAAAGTACAATTTCTTTCCATCATCAGAAACATCACATTTCAGTGGTGTGAAAATGTAAATAATATCGACTGCTATTTGTTTTGTTGTGTTACAGAACTACAAGACCTCAGTGAAAAAGTAAGTGATGTGCTTCCTGTCTTTCTCCTTCTCTGTGTTACCTGAATCCAAACCCGCAGCAGAACTGATGTCTGAATGTTTTTGCAGAACTCTGTGCACACTGCAGCATCCAAAGGAGCTTTCAGGAGCACTGATCCATGTGGCTAAACATCTGGCCAACCTGAAGTTTAGAGTCTGGGAGAAGATGCAGGGCATTGTCCATTACAGTAAGATTCTGTTTTTGTCTGGGTGTGTGTTCATGTGTGAATTGAACATTAAACTGTTATTTTTTTGGTTTTTGTTTGTTTGTTTTTGACTTTTGCTACAAACATCATTATAGCAGCTTGCAATAAATCTTATTCTTAGAGGTATTATGTCGTGGACTGAAAGGCAGCATCACTATGGTGGAGTGAAGGAAGGAGTATGGAATTGGCAACCCTGAACACCTGCACATAATAGACACACATTTTATTTTATTTTTTTAGTCCTTCCGCTCTATGAGGCGCATTAGGTGGCAAGGGCCTGATGGCTTACTTGCCATTTCTGTAGCAGTTTTATTACTGGGTTCTCCTTTTTCAGCCAGGCTTCTTACTGTCGATGGCGGAGTACATATTTTCTATTCTCACAACACCCTTGGGGGTTAAGGGCCTAGCTCAAGGGCCAAACGGTGGCAGAATGGTATAAAGAGAACTCTAACCCACAATGCCTGGATCCAAAGTGTAATAACCATTAACACACATACAATACACAAAAAACAATGGAAATAACAGGAAGTCATCTGGGTGTATGTATATTGTGTTCATTTGTTGATTTTATTTTATGATTTGTGCAAATGGTTCCAGACTAGGCATTTATTTTTAACTTCCTAACTGGCAATAAAATACTTCTAGGTTGGGATTGTTAGATTTAAAATATTGTGAACTTTAGGGCACTAATCAATTATTAGTATTGTGAGATTTTGATGACCTTGTGTGCATGGGCGTAAATTTCATTTAACAGTAGGTTAAATGAACAATGAACATTTGCTCATGACAAATATAAAAATTTGTCATGAGCAAGTTTTGAAGGGGACACAAATACAGTCAAATTGTACTTATAAAGATATGGTTTAGGTGCACTGAAAAATTATCTAATGTCTATTTTCCTTTTCTCCGTCATTTTACCTAGTCTATGACACTGCAAGGCAAGTTTATTTATACTGTAGCACATTTCATACACAATGGTAATTGTGCTTTACATAAAGAAAGAAACTATCATAAAAGAAATTCACCACTATAAAAACAAGGAATTGAAAATTAAAAATTGTATTTAAAATTATTTGACACTTAAGAACAGAATAGAAATTGATTATAAAAATAGAGTGGGGTTAGTTTGGATGTAGCACAGTGCTCATTTAGTAAATGCGCATATAAACAAAATGCTAATTGTGGCCGTTAATGTTAAGTTAACATTATACCAAGTCGTCCCAAATAAAACACTGCATGGGAAACGGCTTTGGTGTGTTAGTGTCAGTGCACTATGCTACAAGCTATTGTAAACAAGCTAACGTTCACTAGATAAGTCATATTTTAATCACTAAAAGAGCAGATTCATGAGAAATTACATCGCTAATCAGCATTTTTGCCGCAACTAATTTATGAATAAATCTGCATCAACTACATTAAAGAGAATCGCTTTATTTAAAGTGAATAAAATACCCTAGTTAATGGAGTTAAACTTTAATTGAGTCGCAGACACACACCTGACTAGTGTGTGTAGAGTAGGTGAGATGAATTGGGAAAGCAGGCAGTGGGTCAAACCACTGTGAGAAAGGGAGGGGGGAACTCAACTGTTTCTAAATGCATTTTTGGCGTTTAATTTTCTACTTAAACAGTTATTTAGGTATACATACATATATTTTTCACAATAGAGAGTGCGATATCTCTATCTCTATATCTCTATTGCATAAACATACATATAAATTAAATGTTAGCTAGTTCTATGTTAATTAAATATTTAATATAATAATAAAATTATCTTAGATTATACATTTAATAATACTAATTATTATAAAAAAGAATGTATTCAAATGGATGTTCATGTGTGTGTGTGTGTGTGTGTGTGTGTGTGTGTGTTTTTTTTCAGCACCTGTAACTCTGGACCCCAACACTATTCATTCTAAACTCAGGGTATCTGATGATCTGACCAGTGTGAGAGTTGGCGACGAAGAACAGAATCTTCCTGATAATCCAGAGAGATTTGATGAATATTGCTCTATCCTGGGCTCTGAGGCCTTTAACTCAGGAACACACTGCTGGGATGTTGAAGTTGGAAACGCTACAGACTGGTATTTGGGTGTGATGACAGAATCTGCTCAGAGGAAGGGAACTGTGTTCTCTAGAAGTGGTGTTTGGTATGTGTGGTATTATGGTGACATGTATAGAGCATGTGCAGCACCACACAAAGACACCGAACTTTCAATAACACAGAATATCCAGAGAATTAGACTAAAGCTGGACTGGGAAAGAGGAAAGCTGTCATTTTCTGACCCTCTCACTAACACACACATATACACTTTCAAACACACATTTACAGAAAAATTACTGCCATTCTTCTCTATTTGGTATAAAAATTATGATTTAAAGATTCTCTCAGTTCAGTGCTCCATAAAAGTGAATCATATCAGTTAAAGCTTAGTTTTACTTTAGTTCATTAATGAAATATTAAAAGATTCATATTTTTACAGAAGCATAAAACAGTCCAGGTTTTTACAGTTATAAACATGTAAATATTTTGTTTAACACAAAATCAAAATAATAATAAAGCAATATACATAGTATACATATTATAAAACAATATATTATATACTTAGCCATTCTGTTAAAACAAAGTTATTTAATTAAAAAAAATGTGATTAAGTTCAAATAACTTCATGGCATTTTCAGTTCAGATTTTCCAAATATTAACTAGAGGATAAAATTATAAAAGTCTGTAGAATTTGAAATCTAAATACAGTGGAACCTGGTTATCTTGCCCTCGGTTAACTTGAAGTGGAACTGCCAAATTCTCGCTTTTTCTAAGCATTTTTTATCGGTTATGTAGACCTTTTTTATGTCGCCGAACCCTAATATCTCGAGCACAAGAGGGGAAAAATTTGCCATTTAACGTCAGTTATCTCGGTGCAGCCGCAGAAGAACTTGCGGAAGTGGCGGAAAAATCAAGTCTTACAGCTGCTACAGGTGTTGTATTGTATACTGGTGAATCTCTGCTGTTAGTTAGTGCTTATATGCCTTTTGTTGTTTAATGTTATGCGATAAACAGGAGGCAAAAGCCGGGCTTGGTAGGAACGTGGGATGACCAGCAAAATCATAGAATGAACACCGGCAGGATTGGGGGGGAATCCGCGATGCGCTTTGGGAAGAAAAGCGCAGCCGTTGAGAGAGTGCCGGTGGGAAGACACGTACCGGGATATGCATGAGCGATAACAATGACCGCCGTGAACCAACATATACCAAATATAACGGACAGTGAGAGTGTGGAAGTTTAAATAGGTGCTGGTGATGATGATAAACGAGCACCACATGTGCGCGATTGAAGCCGGGAGCTTCAGAGAAAGCGGCCGAGAAAGCACCTGACACGCTGAAGGGGGCCGAAGGGGGCGTGGCAGGTGGATTCCTGACAGATAAACATGTACTGTATGTATTTTTATAGCATGCCTTCATCAAACAAATCGCGGCAACGCTGTAAAAAAAAAAACTCCAAAAACACGTGTATGCACATTCTCATTTATTAATGCACATCATGTACATAAAAAAATTTCAAGCACGTTAATATGTTGCCGCCATATTTATTTTCGTTTATCTCGATCATCGGTTGCCTCGATGTTTTTTGGCGACCCCCTAGGACATCGTTTAACCGGGTTCCACTGTAGATGGTTTAATTTATGGATGATTCTAACATGAATAAAATTAAAATATTATTATTATAAAAGACTTGTATTTGTTCTTGTTATCTTGATGTTAGATGCTGTTGGTCCTGGGTGAAATGTTTAGATGGTGTGTGTTATGTTTAAAAAACTTTCCTCCACTAGCAGTTTGTGGTGGTTTTCTGGATGGAAGGATTTTTTGCTCTCAAACCTGTATATACTTTATACAATTGATGGTAAACAGTATATACACTTTCCAAAAGTGCAGACACTAATGCACCTCTATACCATCAAAGATGTGCCTTTTCTTTTAACTGAGCGCAGATAACAATCCACAGGATCTTCTCTTTAGTAGAGGACGTTGTGTCTATGGTCTCCAATAAAAAAATTATAATTTTGATTTGTCTGCCCACAAAAGTTTTTTATCCTCAGTACATTTTAAATGAGCTTTTGCTTAGAGAGGATGGGGGCATTTCTGGATCATGTTCATGCATGCCTTCTTCTTTGCATGATAGCGATTTAACCAGCATTTTTGGTTGGCATTATCTGGAAGTGTTAATGAGCTCATGCAGTGATTTCCATTGCAGAATCATGACTGTTTTAAATACGGTGCTGCCTGAGGGCCTGAAGATCACAGGCATCCAATATTAATTTTTGTACTTATCCCTTGTCCACAGATATTTCTCCACATTCTTTGAAACTTTAAATGATATGTACTGCAAATGGTATTTAGAAAGATATTCAGCTGTTTTGCAATTTTATGTTTAGGAACATTATTCCGAGGTTGTTCCACAATTTGTAGACACAGTCTTTCACAGATTGTTGAAGCTCTGCCACATCTTTACTTCTGAGAGACTCTGCCTTTTAAAGATACACTTTTTCCATATCATCTTACTGACCTGTTTTTAATTAACTTTATTAGTTGCAAATGCTTTTTTTTTTTTTAAACTGTTTAATTTTTATAACCTTCACTATTTCCAGACTTGTTTTGCCTCGTCCCAAATTATTTGAGACATGTTGCAGCCATTAAACTCAAAATTGCCTTATCTTTTCCTTAAAATGTTACAATTCCTCAGTTTAAACATTGGATATGTTTTCTATGTTCTAGTGTGAATAAAATATAGGTTTATGAAATTTGCAAATCATTGCATTCTGTTTTTATTTACATTTTACACTGTGTCCTATCTTTTTTGAATTGGGTTGTATATTAATTGTTATACAATGCTTAAAAATTAAGGGAACACTTAAATCACACATTTCATCTTGCAATGAAATGTTCAAATAAAATGTTCACTTTGTAAATCATTACATGTATGCATTTTATAGTTACAAAATAATTATTGTGTAGAACAAAAAATAATGTGGCTATGGTCAATGGAAACTCAAATCATAAACCCACTGAGGGCCGAATTCAGAATCATATTAGAAATCATTCAAAAATTAAATTAGTCTTATTCAACTTGCCGTCATGATGGCAGAATTTAGTCAGAAACATACACATCAGAAGCTGGCTGGATGTCATTTTTTTTAGGGCTCTGGCAATGCTTTCCTGTTCCTCTACACAAAAACAAGCAGATACCAGACCTGCAGCTGGGTTGTTTTCTTTCCACGGCCCTGTCCTGCTCTCCTAATATAATGGCCTGTTTTCCTTGTAGCGAATTTAGCTCGCAAAGAAAAGGGAATATTTATAAGTAATTATAACGGGTTATAGTTACTCCTAAATATTTAAATTAAGTTGAATTGACAGTAATGGAATTAACATTACACTTATTTGTCTGTTCAACCGGCAAACAGACAGTATAATTTTATAATAATTCTATAAAAAAAGGTATCTCCCTGGCCAAGAAAGACGTAACCCCCTTTTTCTTTATACCGTTAATTTAATTAATTAAATAGAGCATGTAATTTAGACCTAATGTTTGCAGGAACTTTTATGGAACGTACTCAGAGACATCATTTATGAAAAATACGGCGTTTAATACATGAGACAAACACAACATAAAAATAACTACACAAACAAACAAACAAAAAGAAATAGAGGAAATTAAAATTAAAATAAAATAAAAGAAAGTTGAAATTAGGAAAGGAGGAAGAGAAAGGAAAGGTAAAAGGATGAGAAAGAAAGGAAAGGCACTTTACTTCAAATTAATCACATCCTAACTGAGAAATCGTCACGGAAATTTTAATTCACCTTAATATTAAGGGGTTCAGATTTAACATGCATCTAAATTAGTTGGTAAACCGGTTACTTGCATTGACTTGTTGCACAAGAGTCCGGATGCGGTAGACAAAAGAATCTTGGACGAGTCGGTTAGGATGGAGTCAGATGTTCTCCCAGCTTCTCCTGAAGATCAGAGCAGTTGGTGTTTTGAAGATAAAGCTTGCTGGAAGACCTCCAAAGAGATTTGAGATCTCGTCCTGAAGAGTCGCTGCTGAGCTGTTCGAAGCGCCCGACTCTCCAGGCCATCGGGCCCCCGATTCAAAGTGCATTAAGACGGTATGGTACATTTCATGATAAAATGTACCATTGTTTGAAAAATAAAGAAACAGATAATTTTGCGGTCATTTGGATACTAAACATGAAAGGGAATGACAGTATAAGGCAGAGTTACATTAACGTACAGAGATCAGTAATTAACTGATGTTAATACAATGTTGTACTCTGATAAATAAAATGCACCCTTGTCAGGAAAGTATAGAACAGATAATTCTAAGTCAATCAAGCCTTAAGAAGAGAAGAGACAACATTTAACACAGAGTTACATTACTAAACATTTCAAGGTTTAAATATTATTGATGTAGAGTTAAACACTTGCTTTATTTATAGTAGAAGATACAAACAGAATGTATGTTTGTAACATGTGAAGTGGGACATTCTATTTATTATTTAATTAATAAAAGAATGCTTCCTTTTGGTGTGTGTGTGTGTCTGCATATGTGTGTGTGTCACAAACAGACGTACTGGGGCCGAGTTCAGAGAGTGAATTGTTTTATGGTCTGAGGGTCGATGTGGATTCAACCAGAGAGGCCAGGGGTGTTATCTGGCTTTCGGGGTGGTGTGTGTATGTGTGTATGTGGGTGAGGGTCAAACAGAGAATCTCCAAAGAGGGTTATCTGTCTTGTGGTAAAATCCAAACGTTCTGGAGCCGGTTGTGTGTGTTTGTCACAAGCAGCCATGCTGGATCATGTTTCGAGTTTGGATTGTTTCATGAGTTTTATGAGTTTATTGTTTTATGGGTTTGGTCCTGTTTAGAGTCTTCGGAGGGGGAGTGTGACACTTTACTTATACACCACCCCAATAAAAGTTTCACCTTTTGATTGAGATGTAGATGTCATAGGTTAAAAGGAATGCCTGGGACATGAAGTCTAAATGACCTGTGCCAGACGCTACATCCTGTATCTCCTCCATGCTCTTAATCCAGTGCTGGGATACACACCAACCTTCTTACAACAGCATGCATGGATGTGCTATCCTGAAGTAGCTGGGCAATGGGCTTTAGATACTGACTTGTACTGACTTGTTACAGTGACAAGGAACCTAACAAAAAATAAAATAAAACAGGTGAGAGCAATTATTAGTGGCCACCACCTGCAAATCACTTCCCTTCTAGAGGGTTGTCTTACTTTTGCCTCTCCAGTTCACTTTTTGCCACTTTTATTTGAAGCAAAGCAGGTAAAACCGTGCTTCTTAACTGGATAGATTGATGGATAGATTGACTGAAGTTTTACTAATTTGGAGTTATGCTCTGATGATTAATTGTGTTCAGAGCGCTTTTTTCCCTGTCTGAGGGTTTGAAAGCAGTG
>MU578488.1:69268-86570 GCA_024362625.1 Silurus asotus | reverse complement strand
TGGTAGAAACCTTCATCTGACTTTGAGACACTGCTGATGTTTATCACTCCTGTAGTCTGATTCTGGAGAACTGAATCATATTTATAGAAATGCACCACAGAGTGTGAAATGTTTGTGTTGTGATATAAACAGCGTAAAGTCAGAGGATTTCCCTCAGTTACAGGATGGGCAGGACTGTCCAGGATCACATCACCATCTGTAGGAAAGAGAAAGAAGACACTGAAAACAGTGAAAAGATGTATATATTTTATCTGGAAAGGTGCATGTATAGTAATTAATATTTAAATGAACAAGTACAGGTAAAGTTTAGGTACAGGTACAGTATTTTAGTTTTTGAGTGTGTACAGAAAAAAAACTGACATTTGAAGGCAGTAGAATGGGGAAAATATTGATGTTTTAAAAAAATAGGCCAATTTATCTGAACCTTTACTAAATTGACTAATATGGTCCAAGCAGCTGTGGTTTTTCTCTATGGGCAGATATTAAATATTAATTTATTAATATTCAGTAAAATATTCAACTTGCAATTGTATTGAACATTATTCCAAAAATATTTTTAGACTAAAAAGATTGTTTCTAGACAATTTGAAGTGATAAAGTGAGATGGATATTTGAAATGTAGCACATGGCTTAGGCAGACAGGATCACTAGGTTATGATTGTTCTAATGGAGCAGAGGGGGTCAAAGCTCTTCTGAACTTAACAATCACATGTTTTCCAGTGTAAATTTGTGGTGAAAAATAGAAATGAAATACGCTCTAATTAAACCCCTGCTTGTTTTTTATGCTACGTGAAAGAAGTTCTGTACAATAATATATCAATATAAATCAGCAAAGTGAATAATGAGTCTCTGTCATCTAAGCAAATGTGTCAGACTGTTAACATGTCTAAAGCCAAGGATCAGCCAAGTGTGTAAAAGTGTCAAATTTCTGTTACAGAACTCATTTGAAAGATACTTCAGAAACAAAATGGTACATCAACTTGGTCCTGACAAGGAAGGTATAAAAATTGACAGAATATGTCTGGTTTGTCTGGTTGACCTAAACGAAATAAAATATTCTGTTTTCCATCTTGGCCTTTTTAATTATACTTTTTTCAATCTAGCAAAGATCAGTTTAGTTCTGTGATTAAACTAGCGACGCTTGGACAAGCTAATATAGTAGCACAATGTTAGTGGTTTAGAATATACACATTCTCTCCAAGTTATTTGGCTGCATAAGCTTTTGTGGGGTCTTTGATTTAGCTATTTAAGAGCATGATAAGATGGAAACCTTCAACAAACCTGATGGTAATTGGTTTTGTTTTCCTCATAACATTTGGTAAAACTTGTATCGTTCTAAATCAATATTCAAACATAATAAATACAACATGAAGGTGTGCATTCTAAGATAACATCTGTATCTATATTGAGCGTCCCACTCAACATTAGAGCACCACCTTCAGGCTGAATTACGCAAGGACACCAAAAGTGTTCTGTAGGTTTTCAGTCATTTGAATGTAAAACTTGGGCCACCAGCAGTCAATCATAGTTTAGTCATATAGCCTTTGATAAGACCCAGAATCTGCCCCATGTAAATTTATGGTCAGAAGCTGCTATCAGTCCAAATATGCAAATTTCTTCTTTTTATTTCTTTAAAAATACATATATTTTAACAGTATTTGATATAGCTTGTGGCTTTAGGCCTATTTATCATAATAAACAAACAATCTTAATAAACATCACAGCAATTTAATACCTATCTAATAATGTAGTTTATTAACAGCATGTAACAGCATTTTCTCATGTTATGAAAATCAACAAATATGCAGTTATGTTAATCATGTCACAGTGTCTGAGAGAGAGAGACTCTATATTAACAGTACATTTGATCACACTTTTAGACATTAAATTAGATTTTACTGCAACACTGTTAATTACAAGATACTACATTAGTTTTCATATTTTATTTTATTGAATCTATTTCAGTATCACAACTTTGACGATCCTTACAAATACAGTTTTATGTTATGTCTGGTTTATATATTAAATTCTACTGATGAGAAGTGATAAAGACTCACTGTGTACTGTGATGTTGACAGAATCACTGCGTTCTCCAGATTCAGACTGACACCAGTAAACTCCAGTGTGTGATGGAGAGAGGGAGCTGATGTTACATGTAGATCCTGAAACTGATGAACAATTTACAGTTGTCTGATTGAGTGTGTATCTTCTCACTGTCCATCCAGTAGAGTCTCTCTGGTCCTCACAGCTCAGTGAGAGAGAGTCAGCAGTAAAGTGTTGAGATCTGCTGGGATTGATGATCAGAGACACTAGAGGAGATTCACCTGTTCATAATTACAGTATATTAATATTTTATATTATATTTATTTAACATTATATTAACATTCATTGAAATAGAAGAAAAGTCAAAGATAAAGGAAGTAATGTAGATAAAATAATTAGATAAAACATTAAACTATACTGTACATAGACAATATAAGATTCTGATCTAGACTATGTACATACACATACATACAGTTCAGGTTCAGGATTTTCTGTTTGAAATTAAATATAATTTTAGAAATGAATAATTCTTTACTACATTAATCACTTCTACAGTGAAACCAGTAAAACAGTACAATAATCTCTGTGATGATGCCAATCAACTTCCTTCTATATTCCTGTAGTTTGACACATAATGAGAATGAAATTAGGGATATTAAATGTAAAGCTCCATTTTGATTGAAGTGACGGTCAGGAAATAATTGTATAAATATAATAATAATTTCACATGCGAGTGCAAAATTAATATAAACAATCCTCACTTTTTATATCTTACACCTAGTGAAATTTATAGTTCATGTATAGAAAATATTAGAAAATGTCAGTAAAAGTTTAACAAATATAATAATTTATATTAATTTTATATTAATTATATTATATATAAAATTATATAAATTTTGCACTCGCATGTGAAATCTGACGGATGCCACTGCTGTCAAAATGGTTCTCTCCTGAGAGCTCCATGGGACGGGCCTGAATTTACTGCAGTAAAGCTGATTCGCTCCTCATGTGTGATTGGAAGATGTCTTCATTTGGTTTGTTTATGTATTATTTTAAGTTTTAAAACTTATTGGTACCGTAATTTCCGGACTATAAAGCGCACCCATATATAAGCTGCACTGTATTTGACAAATATTTTTATTTTGAACATAAATAAGCTGCACCTGTCTATAAGCCACATGTCTACACTAATGTACTTTACACAGGATAACAGTGTCTTTGATAATCTGTTTTCTAGACTAATGATCTTTAGGAACACTGAGTTTTAGCGAAACTAAAGGTAAAAGATACACAATTACACTAGAAATAACTGAATATACATTGATTACACTGATAACAGGAATATAAAAAAAATAGAAAAAAAGAAAGAAAGAAAGAAAGAAAGAAAGAAAGAAAGAAAGAAAGAAAGAAAGATAGTACAAAATAATACTAGAGAGCAAAAACTTATACACATCCTTTCTCACCATCACACACATGGACACAAAGCTTTGTGGTTTGCCTAAACATCAATAACATTGGGTAGTGTGTCACAGCAAGGAAACGAACAAACAAAACACAACAAACATGGATGACAAAAGACACAATCCAGAATGTTCTTAAAACTAAACAAGTTAACAGATCACACAAAATAAATTGTTTTGTAAAACACAACATATAAGTTTATCAAATGACCTCAAATTTGTAGGAAATTTTTATGTAAATTTTATTAAAGCAGGTTAGAGATGAATAACATTAAATTATGGTGGAAATGTTTAATATGAATTTCATAAAGTGAGTCTGTAATAGTCTGTAAAATCTGTCTGGGCAATAGGTGTGTGTGTGTGTGTGTGTGTGTGTATGTAGGGTAATTAAATATTTCATTGTTAAGCTGAAATGCTGTAGTGGCCTGTGATAAAGTTCTCTGTCACATGTAAAAAATAAAATAAAAAATCATGTAGACACTTTAAAAATAGAACTGACAATATATGATATAAAACACACTCACCTGCTACAGTCAGTGTAACTGCATCACTGCTCTGTGTGTATTTTGGGTCTGATGATTGAGTTCCTTTACAGCTATAAGGACCTTTATTAGAGTCTTTAACATCAGTGATTGTGTAGGTCTTCTTTCCTGCAGCAGCTCTGATTTCTTCATTACTTCTATACCAGTGATACTTCCAGGATCCTCCAGTCTGTATGTCACATGTGAGAGTGACAGTTTCCCCAATAAACACATTCACAGCTGGGTGTATTTTCACTACAGGCTTTGGTCTCTCTATACAAAGATAATAAAAACATCAGTAAATCTAAATATGAATTAAGCATATGATGTAATTCCAATAATTATTAAATTATTATTTTTATACTTGAAATGAAGAAAACATGACCTACCTTTAACTGTAACTGTAGCTGCAGCACTGAACTCTGACTCGTAGTTTCCCCTGAGTGCTTTACAGTAGTATGTTGTTTGTCCTTCATTAGAGATTCTCACACTGAGTGGGTTGGTATTTTGGGGTTCAGGTGATTTCCAGTAACCTTTATACCAGAAAAAGCTCCATCCAGGAGACTGCAGATTACAGTTCAGAGTAACTGTGTCTCCAGTGTAGATGAAGCTCTGAGGAGTCACACTCACAGTCGGTGTGGGTTTTTCTGTTGATATGAAATGATGTAATAATCAGAGCTGCTTTTATCTTTGCACCCTGTATTTCATTTATCAAATCTCTCTTTTTTATGACAAATGCATTTATTTAATGAAAATATAAAGTAAATATTATATGGAACACAACATGCCAAAATACACACATCTTTATTAGAAGAGATAAAGGGAATGTTTTGAAATTATCTTTTTAAAACACTGTGTTTTGCCTACAAAGCAATAACAGTGTGTTTTCTTGCCCCCTCAAACTTCATCATTAAAATGATATGAACGCAGTGCACTTGACAGGGTGATGAGGTGGAAGCGGAAGTAACTCAATCATGTCTTTATTTAGAACTGGAACAAAACACACACATACACACAGAAGGCGGAGAGACACGAACTGAAAGTATACGCTCGGGACGAGTATTCCACAACAGAAGGAAATATCCAATGGAAAGCAAAACCCAGAAACAAAAGTAGAATCCACTGGCAAAGAGTAATCCACACGGAGACGGAATCAGGAGACAGAACCAGCGGAGAGGGCTGGAGGCCAAGGATCCACGGGATCACCAGCAAGACATTCAAGAACCGACAGCCTGTGACTCGAGAACGTGAGTTTATATAGTCTTATCCTTAACGAGTCACAGCTGTCGGGAATCAAAACCGGCAGCAGCAGAGCGAAGGCAGCGTGACAGCTACCGAGGGGGGCGTGGCAGGTGGATCCCTGACAGCACTACATTGGGGGTCTGAGTAACAGTCTGTATTTCACAGTCTACCTTGATAACCTGCTTATTTAAATATTTTTAAAACACTTATTAAAAACACAGAATCTATAAATGCCCTATTTAACCACAGTTATGGGCTGCTTTATGCATACATTTATGCACCCATGATCTCTCTTTATTACATTTTAATTATATTCAATTGTGTTACAAATAAACACTGTGGTGTTCCAAAATACTTATTAATGTTAATTCTAATAAAAAAATGGTGAATGAACTTACTTTATGCCTATTTTTTACAGTCTATCACACGTTTATAAGCAACATAAATAATATTTTTAAAACCTTATTAAAAATGCAATGTGTTTTGTCATTTTATTCCCTCAAGATATTTATTGGTCAAATTGTTGAAAAACTATGATGTCATAAAAACTCTACTGTATAATTGCTGGTCTGTGTTGCTTGTTGAAACTTGACTTGGTAAATTATGAATATTAATAACTCCAGTTAGTTAACTTAAGGCTCTTTGGTACAGCTGATGTGTTCTACAGACTTGGACTGAGATGTATCTAGTTCGTGTGTGTACATGTTAATTGGGGTAAATTATGTTTTGCAGTTGGAAGCAACCTGTACTACCAACTTCACTTATCAATAGCTATTTAGCTCTCTTCACTCACCTAAAGTTACAGATCTTTACTTTGACGGTAAAACATTGAAACTATGAAATATGTACGATTTATCTCAATTTCACACTAAACCCATAACTACTAATAACCTTGATGAAATAACTAACAACATAGACCTTATGCTCACTAGCACATTAGACACCGTTGCCCCCATCCGGTTAAAAAAGGTTAGAGAACAAGCACCTGCACCTTGGTATAATAGTCATACGCATGCCCTCAAGAGAACAGCACATAATCTGGAGAGAAAATGGAGGAAAACTAAATTGGAGGTATTTAGAATTGCGTATAAAGACAGTATGCTTAGCTACAGACGGGCGCTAAAAGCTGCTAGAGCTGAACACCAGAGCAAACTTATTGAAAATAACAAAAACAATCCCAGGTTCCTTTTCAGTACTGTAGCTAAACTAACAACAAATCAGGTATCTGAAAATTGTGTTCCATCACAGTTTAGTAGTGAGGACTTTATGATTTCCTTCACTGAAAAAATAGATAACATTAGAAAAACAATTGTGGCAGTTTAACCTCTGACAGCATCTCCTGAGACAGTGTTACCTTCAACTCCACAACTCCACTGTTTTACATGTATAGGACAGGAAGAGCTGTATAATGTTATTGCCAAAGCTAAATCGACAACATGTCAGTTAGATCCAATTCCTACTAAACTACTGAAGGAAGTGTTATATACAACTGGTGAACCTCTTCTGAATATTATTAACTCTTCACTATCGTTAGGACACGTCCCTAAATCCCTCAAGTTAGCAGTTATTAAGCTCCTCATTAAAAAACATAATCTGGATCCAAACACGTTATCAAATTACAGACCAATTTCAAATCTCCTATTTATGTCTAAGATTTTAGAAAAGATTGTCGCTGCCCAGTTATGTTCCTACCTGCAAGAGAACAATATATTTGAAGAATTTCAGTCAGGTTTTAGGCCCCATCATAGCACAGAAACTGCTCTAGTTAAAATAACTAATGACCTGTTTTTAGCTTCAGACCAAGGCTTCATCTCGCTGTTGGTTTTACTAGATCTTAGTGCTGCATTCGACACTATAGATCATGATCTCCTCCTAGATCGCTTACAAAATTACATCGGCATTCAGGGACAGGCATTAAGCTGGTTTAAATCCTACCTGTCCGATCGTTACCATTTCGTAGATTTAAATGGAATGCTATCCAGGCTAATGCAAGTAAATTATGGTGTGCCGCAAGGTTCAGTTCTAGGACCCCTTCTCTTCACAATATACATGCTTTTATTAGGAAATATTATTAGAAGGCATGGAATTAGCTTCCATTGTTATGCTGATGATACTCAGCTATATATTTCATAACTTAGTGTGTTAAGATAATAAGAGATTGGATGACCCATAACTTTCTACTTTTAAATTTTGATAAGACTGAGATTTTGCTCATCGGCCCAAAAACTAGTATACAGACGCTCCAGCATCTCAACCTGCATTTAGACGGATGTTCTGTAAACACTAGTTCAACAGTAAAAGACCTGGGGGTTATTTTAGACAGCGACTTGTCTTTCAAAAATCATATAAATCAAGTTACAAAAACAGCCTACTTTCACCTTAGAAATATTTCTAAGCTAAGAAATATGTTGTCCATATCGGATGCAGAGAAGCTCGTCCATGCGTTCATGACCTCCAGAATAGACTACTGTAATGCGTTACTAGGTGGATGTCCTGCATCATTAATAAACAAGCTTCAGTTAGTACAGAATGCAGCAGCCAAAGTTCTTACAAGGGCAAGAAAATATGATCACATAATACCGATCTTATCGTCCCTACACTGGCATCCAGTGCTCATGTTAGTTCTCACTCTCCAGTGTTCTGTATTGTTGAAAAATTTATGATCAAACTCTTGATGTCACCCAGATGAGGATGGGTTCCCCTTTTGAGTCTGGTTCCTCTCAAGGTTTCTTCCTCATAACATCTAAGGAAGTTTTTCCTTGCCACAGTCGCCGCCACGGCTGCTCATCAGGGACAAATTCACACCATTCACCATCACTGTTGATTTGTGTAAAGCTGCTTTGAGACAATGTCTGTTGTGAAAAGCGCTATACAAATAAACTTGACTTGACTTGACTTGACGATCATGATCTAATAATTTAAAATAAAATTTAATGCAAAAATGAAATTCCTTTAAGTGAACACTTAAGTGAACACTTCACAAATTGAATCCTCTCTTGTTCAGTAATCAAGGAAATGTGAGGCTTTAAGACAGAACAGTGAAAACTAAACAGACAGGAGGAAACTGTAATGTTATAATGAGACTCACATTCAGTGTAGCTCATTTAAATAATCTGCACAAATCTCACATTTCTGTAACATATATTGTGTATGAAAATAACCAAAAAGTAATGACAAACTCACCTGATACAGTGAGAGTAACAGAATCACTTGTCTGTGAGATCTGATTGTCACTGTGTCTCCTCCCTCTGCAGGTGTATTTCCCTCTAGAAGAGTCTGTAATATAGCTGATGCTGAACTCCTGTGTTGTGAAGTATGGGTGGTGTGTGTAGTATGGGTAGTATGGATAGTATGTGTGGTATGTGTAGAATGTTCTATCATCCCTATACCAGTCATATATCCACTCTGAGTCTCCTTCTCCCTGAAATTCACATCTGAAAGTCACTCTCTCGTACATGAACACGTGTGTATCAGGCTGTATTTTCACCACAGGTTTAGGACTCTCTGTAAAATAAAAATTTATTATTACTTATGTTAAATCCCAACACCTTTATTTAAATAAGTAATAACATTTCAATACAAAATACAGAATATAAAATATAGAATATCCTCTGAACTGTAAATAAATGTTAAAGCTCCTTCAGAGGTGAAACTGAGACATTTTTGTCAAGTACTATTAATGAAATTAATGCAGATCACACTGTGTTTCAACTCTAAACATTTATCACGTTACTGATACTGATATTAAAATGTAAATTTTTTTTTACTTGTGATTCATGTACGATTTGCAGTGTTTGTATCCTGTTTTCCTGAATTCATTTTCATTGCATGTTTGCGCACACACGCGCACACACACACACACACACACACACACACACACACACACACACACACACACTTTATTAGTTTATAATCTCTCATACACACTCTTTAACCGATCTCATTATTCCAGATTTTGCAGCCTCTTACATACACTGATTTAGTATAAAAGTTGGATCTTTCTCCTCTTCACTCATTCACACTCAACTCAAACATTCTCCTGTTTCTGAAACAGTAACTTTATAAAGCTCTTTATAGCCTCTGAGCAGCTTATTAAAACAGTTTTAGTGTTGTGCCACTTGATTTCTACTTCACATCAGTTCTGCTCAGCAATGCTCACACTGTCTCACTTTAGCTTATAAAAGCCATCATTTAAATAATGAGATATTTTGTATGTGCACAAGTGGCCAGAATGGAACAGAAATAGCCGAGTAAGAGGTTTCTTCACTGATTGATTGTTGCACATGGCTTATATATTTATTTTTAATTTTTTTGAGAAAATCATCCCCATGCTGAAGTGCTTGTAGGGTTCTAATTTACCAAGTTAAATATTATCTTTCTTCATAAACATTATCCAACTGTACAAAATATACACAAACTTATTAAAATGCTTCATCGAAAAGAACATTTGAAGTGTAATGTTAATTAGATACTTTCAGTTCACATGCATGACAAGTGGCTCTTGTGGTGATTAGTGACAGACTGGATATGCACATTTTATGATTATTAAAATAAATGTTTATTAAAGGATATAAATCTGATAAATTTGTTAAGATGTGAAACAACGGTAAATGTCTCTATTTCTCTTGAAACTCACTACTGCCATATTTCAGTTTATTATATTTTTCTGTATCTTTTTTGTATCTTGGCTTAACATGGTATAGTTCTGAATGAATCCCATGCATTCAGGGATCATACAAAAGGATATCAGGAAAAAAAATGTTTACTGTCACATGGTGAAATCACAAAAATAGTAGTAGGATACATATTTTTTAACACTTTAAATGTAATGGGACACACATGTGTCCCAATCCACCTCTGGAATCTGGGATATGGCAGGTTATCTTGCATTTGTCAACGTCAGCACAAAATAGATGAGTCAGCTTCTTCTTCACCTCCGTTTGTCATTTTTTTTATGTTACTGTCTAATACTACAATTGTTCAAATTCATTATTGTTCTTACTAATCTACACTCAGTACCACATAATGTATAAATTGTTGCTGCACTGAAGATTTCCAAGAGCAAAATTACCTCTATAATTCTCAAATCTAAGAAGTGTGGTACAACCAGACTCTGACAATTATGTGTGGAGATTCAAGAAGGACATTTGGAGAGAAACAAATTCCATGTAAGCCTGTTCGGAGTCAACAAGCGCCTGAAACACTCTCAGACTGTGTGGAAACAGACTTTCTGGTTTGACGAAACCAAGATTGAACGGTTTGGCCTCAATTCTAAACGTAATGTCTGAAGGAAATCAGGAATCACTCATCACCTGCCCACATCCATCCCAAAAGTAATACAAGATAATAATAATAATAATAATAATAATAATAATAAGTTTAATTTATATAGCGCCTTTCCCAAGCTCAAGGACGCTTTACAGGGTACAATATTTTAAGACAGATGGAATATAATGAACATACATAAACATAAACACTAGGAAGTCCCCAAGGGGACCAGGAGGGCGGTAGATGACAATGATAAAAAGGTTGATTGGAGAGGTAACTGAAACTGCATGAAATTCAAAAGAAGACATGGTTAAATGAGACAAAGGTAGAGGTGTGAAACACCATCTCCGTGATAATCTGATCTCTGCGCCGAGGCATTTAACAGCAGGTTTCCTGTCTATGGACAGGAAAAGTTTTTTTTTCTCTGTGAGCAATAAATTCTATTTGGGTGTGAATGTTTCTTGTTTTTTTAATAACGGACTTCCTGTTTTATGCTCACACTAACACATTAGTGGGAAATACAGGTAGGGGAATTTATTTACTGATGTACAGAAACTCATGAATCCCCCTCAGGGATGAATATAGTGATCTGTCTATCTCTACAGGGAGTGCAGAATTATTAGGCAAATGAGTATTTTGACCACATCATCCTCGTTATGCATGTTGTCTTACTCCAAGCTGTATAGGCTGGAAAGCCTACTACCAATTAAGCATATTAGGTGATGTGCATCTCTGTAATGAGAAGGGGTGTGGTCTAATGACATCAACACCCTATATCAGGTGTGCATAATTATTAGGCAACTTCCTTTCCTTTGGCAAAATGGGTCAAAAGAAGGACTTGACAGGCTCAGAAAAGTCAAAAATAGTGAGATATATTGCAGAGGGATGCAGCAGTCTTAAATTAGCCAAGCTTCTGAAGCGTGATCATCGAACAATCAAGCGTTTCATTCAAAATAGTCAACAGGGTCGCAAGAAGCGTGTGGAAAAACCAAGGCGCAAAATAACTGCCCGTGAACTGAGAAAAGTCAAGCGTGCAGCTGCCAAGATGCCACTTGCCACCAGTTTGGCCATATTTTAGAGCTGCAACATCACTGGAGTGCCCAAAAGCACAAGGTGTGCAATACTCAGAGACATGGCCAAGGTAAGAAAGGCAGAAAGTCGACCACCACTGAACAAGACACACAAGCTGAAATGTCAAGACTGGGCCAAGAAATATCTCAAGACTGATTTTTCTAAGGTTTTATGGACTGATGAAATGAGAGTGAGTCTTGATGGGCCAGATGGATGGGCCCGTGGCTGGATTGGTAAAGGGCAGAGAGCTCCAGTCCGACTCAGACGCCAGCAAGGTGGAGGTGGAGTACTGGTTTGGGCTGGTATCATCAAAGATGAGCTTGTGGGGCCTTTTCGGGTTGAGGATGGAGTCAAGCTGAACTCCCAGTCCTACTGCCAGTTTCTGGAAGACACCTTCTTTAAGCAGTGGTACAGGAAGAAGTCTGCATCCTTCAAGAAAAACATGATTTTCATGCAGGACAATGCTCCATCACACACGTCCAAGTACTCCACAGCGTGGCTGGCAAGAAAGGGTATAAAAGAAGAAAATCTAATGATATGGCCTCCTTGTTCACCTGATCTGAACCCCATTGAGAACCTGTGGTCCATCATCAAATGTGCGATTTACAAGGAGGGAAAACAGTACACCTCTCTGAACAGTGTCTGGGAGGCTGTGGTTGCTGCTGCACGCAATGTTGATGGTGAACAGATCAAAACACTGACAGAATCCATGGATGGCAGGCTTTTGAGTGTCCTTGCAAATAAAGGTGGCTATATTGGTCACTGATTTGTTTTTGTTTGGTTTTTGAATGTCAGAAATGTATATTTGTGAATGTTGAGATGTTATATTGGTTTCACTGGTAAAAATAAATAATTGAAATAGGTATAAATTTGTTTTTGTTAAGTTGCCTAATAATTATGCACAGTAATAGTCACCTGCACACACAGATATCCCCCTAAAATAGCTAAAACTAAAAACTACTTCCAAAAATATTCAGCTTTGATATTAATGAGTTTTTTGTGTTCATTGAGAACATGGTTGTTGTTCAAATTAAATCCTCAAATAAAATTAATCCTCAAAAATACAACTTGCCTAATAATTCTGCACTCCCTGTATGTACAGAGATATCCTTAATTAAAACCTGTTCCACAGTGGACCTGAAGATGCTGAAGATTCCTACATGACAATAACCTTATCCTAGAGTGGCCCAGCCAAAGCCCTGACTTAAACCCTACTGAACATCTCTGGGGAGACCTGAAAGTGAGTGTCCACTGACTTAAGAAGATTTGCCATGAAGAATAGCAAAAGAAATATAATAAAAAACCATTCCAGGTGTGCAAATCTTGTTGTGTCGTATCCAAAAAAGACTCAAGGCTGTACTTATGTACATGTGATAGTTCAGTTTTTTTATAAAATAAAATTACAGTACTGAGGTAGTGAGTGTAGATTATAGAGGAAAATATTAATTTGAAAGATTGTAGTATAATACAACATTACAAAATGTGAAAAAACTGAAGGGAGTCTGAATATCATCCAAATGCACTGTAAATGATTGATGTGTGACGAGTCACTGATACTGAAGTAAATGTAGATCACAACTTTAAATACAGATGCAGACTTACACATGGTTACATTGTTTATTCAATTACAGTGTCTCTCTCTCTCTCTCTCTCTCTCTCTCTCTCTCTCTCTCTCTCTCTCTCTCTCTCTTTCTCTCTCTCTAATAAAGTAGTGATTATGTAGTTTATATAGTTGATATTCCTGATTGTTCATCTTTAAAAATATTAAAATATTCTCAGCAAATAAACAAGAAAAATGTGTAAAGATGCAAAATAATGCTAGAAATAACTATGACTATAATATGATTATACTTTTAACATTAGTAGAAAACCATAATTCTGACCTGCACATTCTCTCATCACATGTCTGCATGCACACACACAAACTTTCTCTAACTAGAACCTCAGACTTTTTACACTCACATCAGTGCTGCTCAGCCGTGCTCACACTGTTCCTTTATCCTCAATAACAACACTTAGATAAACGTTAGATAAGAGTTCTCTTTATATTGGTAATAAAAATACTATACTGTGACTCTGCTCACATGTTTATATGTTCAGTGTTGTGCAGAATCACTTAACAGAAAGTCTCTTACTCACCAGTAACTTTTAGTGAAAGTGCATCACTGTAGCGTGTGTAGTAAACTGGGTTTCCTCTTCCAGCTCTGCACCAGTACTGACCTCCATCAGAGACACTAACTGATCTGATTGAGTAGTGATTTTGTTTACTCTCAGTCTCACGGCTCTGTGTGTGTTTTCTCCAGTAAAACTTCCATCCTTTAGACTGCAGATTCAGTGTACAGTTCAGAGTCACTGAGTTTCCTGTCAGAACTTCCTGAAGGTTTGATGTGAGTACAGGTTTGGGTTTTTCTGCAAGAAAAATGTAACAGAAGTTTAGAGTTTAAAATGTTTTTTTAGTGTTTTTACTCCACTAATGAAACATGATTACTGTCTCTGTGATTAGATTCACTAAAGCTCAATTTATAATTACTTTTCTATTGTTTAACAAAATATCTAGAAGAGGATAACAATAAAAATATTAATAGTAAGTAAGTAAGTAAGTAAGTTTCTTTCGGCTTCTCCCGTTAGGGGTCGCCACAGCGGATCCACCGCACGATTGATTTGGCACATGTTTTACGCTGGATGCCCTTCCTAACGCAACCCTCCCCAATTTATCCCCAATTTATCCGGGCTTGGGACCGGCACTGAGAGTAGCTGGGGATGGTTCCCTGACCGGGATTCGAACCCGGGTCGCAGCGGTGGGAGTGCTGCATCTTAACCACTAGACCACAAGGGGACCAACAATAAAAATAATAATAATAATAAAAAATACTGCTGTGTAATTATGTGTCTGTTTTCTTTATAACATTTTCAAATCTATAAATTAAAATATTTTGGTTATTTTTTAGTTATTTAGAAAAAAGTGAGACCAAAAAGGTAACACTACACATATAACCTGAAAAAACATGTTGAAAATGTTTTTTTTTTTTCTTCCCCAGAGTAGAATCTCTGCATACTCAGTAGAAGGTCTATGTAACAGTGTGTTAATTAGGGCAACAGTGTGAACCATTTTCATGGCTCTGCATATACAGTGGGAAATGAGTATTTGACACATCAGCTGACACGTTTTTATCAGTTAGGGGATTTCTAAGTGGGCTATTGACACAAATTTCCACCAGATGTAGCCATCAAGCCAAATATTAAATTCATACAAAGAAATCAGAACATTTAAGTATACAAGTTGAGTCATAATAAATAAAGTGAAATGACACAGGGAATAAGTATTGAACACACTTTATTTAATACTTTGTAGAAAAGCATTTGTTGGTGATTACAGCTTCTGGACGCCTTTTGTATGGAGAGACCAGTCGTCTGCATTGCTCAGGAGTGATTCTGGCCCATTCTTTCACACAAATGGTCTTTAAATATTGAAGGTTCCTTGGGCCTCTTTTATGAACTTTGATCTTCAGTTCTCTCCATAGATTTTCTATAGGATTTAGGTCAGGTGATTGACTGGGCTATTCAAGCAACTTGATTTTCTTTCTTTGAAACCACTTCATTGTTTTCTTGGCCTTGTGTTTGGGATCATTGTCTTGCTAAAATGTCCACCCTCTTTTAATTTTTAGCTTTCTTGTAGATAGCAGCAAAATTTTTATCCAGAATGTTCCAGTACATTTCTCCATTCATCCTGCCTTCAATAAGATGAAGTATGCCAGTAACCCTTGCTGAAAAGCAGCCCCAAACCATGAGGCTTCCACCCCCAAACTTATCTGTTGGTATGGTGTTCTTGGGGTGGTGGGCAGTGCCATTTCTTCTCTAAACATGGTGTGTAGTATGACTGCCAAAAAGTTAAATTTTGCTTTCATTTGACTATACTATAGTCTCCCAATAATCCACAGGCTTTTCCAAGTGCTCTTTCGCAAACTTTAACCGAGCCTCAACATGCTTTTTGTTCAGCAATGGAGTCTTGCGTGGTGAGCGTGCATGGTTGCCATGGCGGTTTAGTGCATTGCTTATTGTTTTCTTTAAAACAACAGTACCTGCTGATGCAAGGTCTTCCTGAAGTTCTGCCCGAGTGGTTCTTGGCTCTTGGCGAACTCTCCTGATTATTCTTTGGACTCCTCGGACAGGGATCTTACGTGGAGAACCTGATTGTGGCCTGTTTATGGTGAACTGATGCTCTTTCCATTTCTGTGTAATGGCGCCCACAGTGCTCACAGAAACATTCAGCATTCTGGACATGCGCCTATAAAAATTCCCACCAAAATGCTTTTCAATGATAAGATTACAAAGATCTTGAGAGAGCTCTTTGCTTTTACGCATCATGAAGTCTTTCTTGTGTGCCTCCTGGGTAATGAGAAGCCTTTATATGCCATCAATTAGGACTAAAGCAGCTGATATGAATTAGTACTGATAGGGGGCAGGGTTTCTCTCTCAAAACTGACAGATTTTGCACCTTGTTATCTTCATGTGTTAAATACTTATTCCCTGTGTCATTTCACTTTATTTATTATGACTCAACTTGTATACTTAAATGTTCTGATTTCTTTGTATGAATTCAATATTTGGCTTGATGGCTACATCTGGTGGAAATTTTGTGTCAATAGCCCACTTAGAAATCCCCTTACTGATAAAAATGCTGATGTGTCAAATACTTATTTTCCCCGCTGTAGTTATCTGGAAGGTAAGTAATCATTTTGGCAAAACACACATACAGTACAGTTCACATGTTTCATGCAGTAAGTCTATAATAATGTTAATTATAAATGGCATCAAATTTATAGTAAGAGTTTTAACAAATTTCAAATAAGTAAATCAACACATCTATATTTACTCTTCAAATTATATTTGCATATATTTGCATAATAATTTGTATAATGTAACCCAGTTCTTAGGGTTGCACAATCCAGTGCACTTTTAGTGCCGGTCCAAAGCCAGATATATCATAAATCCAGAAATATCATAAAAACAACCCCCTGCTGTTGTTCCCAACCTGTGTGAGGTTTTTTCTTCTGCTGAACACAAAAACATTTTTTAATATGTATTTTTTCCATATTGTGGAAGTGAATGGGACCCGCCAAAAGCTTGTTTACTCTCTCAAATAAAGTAAAATATTAAAAAAAGTTTAATTCTATAGCGCTTTTCACAACAGACATTGTCTCAAAGCAGCTTCACAGAATTTAAAGTAAAAAGTCAATTTATTGCTATTGTTAAGGTGTGTGTGTGGGTGTGTGTGTGTGTGTGTGTGTGTGTGTGTGTGTGTGTGTGTGTGTGTGTGTGTGTGTGTGCTGCATGTAAATATTTTAATAGATTCACTGTCTCTGTATTGCTGCAGTTCCCTGTGATAATGTTCTCTGCCTCATGTGTAAAATCCAAAGCACACTTGTAAAAGCTGATGGAATGATTTATAGATTAATGGGGTAAAGTTCATATATTCATCTGTGTAATTGCTGCTGCAGCTTGTTGCAGTCTCAGTTACAGTTTTGCTCAAACATCTCAAACAAATCTAAAAGCTGACATCAGCCAAATATTTTGCACAAGGTACAATAATAAAAGTAATAAATACACACGTACCTGATACAGTGAGTGTAACAGGATCACTGATCTCTGATTTCTGAGAGTCGTTTCTCGTCCCACTGCAGGTGTATTCACCACTGT
>MU578488.1:48409-69126 GCA_024362625.1 Silurus asotus | reverse complement strand
ATATATAAAAATATGTACAAGCATAAGTAAAAAATACTTTATTTCTGCTTGAATGGAAATGATGAAACTCTTCCAAAAAAGAACTGATACATTTGAACAAATTCATACTAATGAACTAAATTTAAATCAAAATATGAAAATCTGACTTAAACCTAATATTAATCAAGTTACTGTTCTGAAACTTAAACTTAAATTATTTACACTATTGACTGACTGTTTGCTATCCAGGCTTCCTGACTATTCATCTTTAGGAAAACTGAGTCTCATCAAGGTATAGATAATGCTGGAAATTATTAATTAGTGGAATTTGATTATAAGAAATGCTAGAAAATCTCTGCCCTACACATCTGTACTCCTCATCCTACACCTGTACACACCTTTTTTTGTTGCCTTAACAGAAATACAAACCTTCTTAACAATACTTCACATCAAACAAACAAACAACTATGACAACATAGTTAAAGCAGCAGGTTGTTTATACCAAAGGTTCTCAAAGTTCCATATCCTGAGGGAAGTGCAATATCATTTTAGAGCCCTATGATTATTGTGATGCAGAAAATGTGGACGAATCACACAATCCAGATATAAACATAAAATTTTACTGAATTCTACATTGTCAAGCATAAATTTGTATCAAATGGCAGTATGGATTTGTGTGTGTGATTTGTGAAATTTGATCCTTCACCAGTGGGGTGACTGAATGAATCTTTTGGTATAATTCAGATGTAAGAATACCCCACAGCCCAGACACAGTGCAGAATACAGGAGATGGTAATCACATGCAAGAAGTGACCAGTACCTGCCAGAAATTCCTGTAGTTCCTTTAGTATTGCTTTTTGGCCTTTTGGTAGCCTCCTTCAACATTTTCTGCTCCTCTTATTAATTTTAGAGGGTCATCCTGATCTTTGCAACGTCTCTGTGGTGCATTTTCTCCACTTAATAATTATGGTTTTGACAGTCCTCCATGGTACATCTGGTGTCTTCTATTTTCATTTATATGCTTCACTTGGTAAAGCCTTACAGTTTCTTTGGAAGCTCTTTGTGGCCCATGACTCTTAATAGAATGCAACCCCAAACATTCAAGCAAATACTAGAGCAACAGTTGACTTTTTTTCTGGTTTTAAAGAGAATCATTTTAATTGATGGCAGATATATTCTATTATTCTACATATGCTAATTTTGAATTTGACTGGTTAACTCTGAGAGCAGTTAGAGGTGCCATTATGAGAGGGTGTGCAGACTTATGCAAGCAGGATTTTGTAGGTGTTTTTACACCACAAAGAATGACTATTTCAGAATGATGTGTGTTCTGTGTGTCTCTGTGTAAATGAATAGGGCAGACACTCAGGTTCCTTCACTACACACGAGGGATATTTGTGGTGTTTCCAGCGGCAGATGTCACACTATATGAACACATGACCACATCTCCAGAGCTGCTCTGGGTCACAGCAGCATTTCACCATTTAATTAAAAAAAAAAAAAAAATTTTAAGGTCTTTAATTTCTTCAAGTTAAAATTAAATTTTATTTTGATTTCTAACATCAACATGAAAGTTCAGTTTAACTTGAATAAATAATATTTAAAACATTATCAGTAAACTTTTATGGTGCATCAGTGTTTGTGTTTGATAAAAAAACAACAACTATATTTTCATTATATTTTTCTGACATATTACTTTCTTTATGTTTTATTTCTTTAGTTGCTTACCACCATTTCTGTTAATAACTTTGGATTACATCATACGTTTAAGTAGAAATATCTACACATTAAAAATTCTGTATTTCCCAGTCTACTTTATTCACCTAAGTTATGATGGTAGGATCAGCTTGACAATTTACTAAAGAAAATCTCATACATTTAAACAAAAATTATTTTAATTATAATTATTCGATTTCAAGGCTTAAACTTAGTAAATATTTAAGTAAACATACATCAAGCTGTAAAGTAATTATATTGCGTCTCAGGTACAGTTTAGCTCAAACATCTCAAACAAATCTGAAATCAGCCAAATATTTTGCACAAGGTACAAAAATAAAAGTATTAAAAAACATGTACCTGATACAGTGAGTGTAACAGGATCACTGATCTCTGAGCTCTGAGAGTCACTGTGTCTCCTCCCACTGCAGGTGTATTCACCACTGTCAGAGTCTGTAACTGAGTCACGGTTGAACTCCTGTGTTGTGCTGAATGGGGGATTTCTGTTATCTTTCTTATACCAGCTGTATGTCCACTCAGTGTCTCCTTCCTGTAGCTCACACTTGAAAGTCACTTTCTCTCCACTAAACACATGTGTACCAGGTGTTATAATCACCACAGGTTTGGGTCTCTCTGTAAAGAAAAAGCAATACTATTACTGTTGTTAGCAACCTGTACAAGGCTCTTTTGTCTGCTGAACATAAAATGTTTATGAGAGAAAAGGAGTTTATGATGTTTGAGAAGAATAAGAGTAACTTTTTATTTTTATTTTTTGCAGTCTCTGTTATTTTTTTTTCCATAATGTAGACCATCAATAGCTTGGTTCCCCATGTTCTAACATATATTTTAATGTTAGGTGACAGGGGTTTGTGTGTGCGATAGTGTGTGAGTGTGTGAGTGTGAGTGTGAGTGTGTGTGTGTGTGTGTGTGTGTGTGTGTGTGCGCACGCATGCTACACCTAAATATTTCACTGAATTCACCATCACTGAATTGCTGCATTCGCCTGTGAAAATGTTTTCTTCCACATCTGCAAAATACATGTAGACACTTGTAAAAGCTAATGGCACAGACAATAATTTACATGAAACACAATCACCTGATACAGTCAGTGTAACTGCACCACTGATCTGTGTGTATTTTGGGTCTGATGGCTGAGTTCCATTACAGCTATAAGGACCTTTATTATTGTTTATAACATCAGTGATTGTGTAGGTCTTCTCTTCTGCATCATCACTAAGTTTTTCATTTGTTCTATACCAGTGATACTGTCAGGATTTTTCAGTCTTTATATCACATGTGAGAGTGACATTTTCCCCAATGAACAAATTCTGAGCTGGGTGTATTTTTACTACAGGCTTTGGTCTCGCTATACAAAGATAATTAAAACATAAACATACAGATTACATTTAAGCACCATTTAAATACAGTTATTTACATAATTAATCAACCACTAATTGTTATATAATTTGGATTTCTTTTCACATATTAGTTATTAGACTACAGAGAAAATGTAGAAAACATGATGTACCCTTCACTGTAATTGTGGTTGGATCACTGAACTCTGAGTTTCCTCTGAGTGCTCTGCAGTAGTATGTTGTTTGTCATTCATTTAAGAGTGTCACATTGAGTGTGTTGTAATTTGCTTCAGGGGACATGGGATTTATTGTCTGATTGTCTTTGTACCAGAGAAACTTTCATCCAGTAGACTGTAGATTACAGCTCAGAGTAACAATGTCTCCAGTGTAGATGAAGCTCTGAGGATTCACACTCAAAGGTTGGGTTTTTCCGTTGATGTGAAATAAGATTAACAGAGCTGATTTTTACATTTACAACTTAATGCGATAATAATAATAATAATAATAATAATAATAATAATAATAATAATAATAATAATAATATATTATTATTATTAATAATAATATTAATATTAATGTTGTGTCTAATTTAGCATATTAAAACACATCATTTATACTGATATAATTTTTCTACACTTATTTTACATACACATGCAGTGGTTGGAAGTATAATGAAGTACAAATGTACAAAAGTACTTAAGTACAAAACTGTACTTAAGTAGAATTTTCTGATATCAGTATGTACTTTCTATTTCTTATATTTTCAAAACAGACTTGTTACTTTAGTTTTAATTTATTTGTTGAAATATCCATTTTCAGCTCATCAACCAATTTCCTGTCAGTACACAGCTTTACACATTACACAGCAAAAAAAAAATAAATAAATAAAAGATAAAGAAGAAATAAAGAATACACACAGGGGGCGCTCTCTGCGTGAATAAAACAACATAAATCTCAGTGAATTCTCACCTCACAAACATAATAAATATATTAATAGAAACCTCGTAATGTCTATTTTTAAAGAAAACAGCATTTGATAATGTAATTGTGACTGATTGAAATATGTATTCAATTTCATAAATCTGTGAAGCAGTAAGAATGTTACAAATGTTGTGAATGTTTACAACTGTATATTAAAGTTGTAATGTAATTTGTTTGTCATTTGTGTTCATTTAGTTTGGTACATTCAGATCGGTTGTTTGCAGTGGGGAAACTTCCACGTGTTTATGCTTTTTCATCTCCCTCTTTTCAGGTATTAGTTTGAATGGGGGAAAAAAAAGTTATAATGTTTTTATGTGATGATAATATAATGGTTAAGAGTGTGTAAATGTTAGAATGATACTGATTGTGTTTTGTTAAAGATGTTTGAATGTTAAATTGTGTACTAGTTTGGAGAGGCACGAGCTCAGGTGTGAGATGGCGCAAGGTCCACAAACCGGCACGAAGCTATACATATTTGGAGATAGTTTAACATTTGTATTGTATTCACTGTTTAATCCTGTTAATTTAGTGTTGATTGGAAGATCTGCTAAAAAAGGTAACTATATTTAAGATAATTGAAGATATTGATGTATTTTCAGATGCAAGTTCGAAAAAGCTGTATTAATTTATTTATTATTGATTATAAATAACTAAATATTATATATAAATAACTAAACATAGTATATATTTAATGTTTATGTAAAAATGTGTGAAATGCAAAGAGAAGACCATTTATGTTTAGCAATGTTTATTATTTGTTATTGTCACTTGTCATAAAAAATATAATTCTACATAAAGTTTGCAGTGGGGAAACTTCTGCGTGTTCATGCTTTTTCATCTCCCTCTTTTTGGAGGTATAAAATAATCTGTATGGAAGTTATAAGAGTTTCTCCCTCTTTTCAGTGTGAATAAATTGCGATTAATCATGAGTTATATCATGACAATCATGTGATTATTTACGATACAATATTTTAATTGATTGACAGCCCAAATATTTATATGACGTGAGATCTTCTTACCAGTATGACACAAAAAGAGGTACCGTATTTTCCGGACTATAAGCCACTACTTTTTTCCCACGCTTTGAGCCCCGTGGCTTAAACAATGAAACGGCTAATTTATGGATTTTTCTGTGGTTTTTCCTGGTTTCATAAACTTCAAGCCAAAAAACTGAGCCCCATAACATTAGACCAATGAAATTGCCAAATGGGTTTAAGGTAAACCAATGAAACTCTTTATATCAAATCGCGTGCGCTCCTAGTGAATCGGCCTGCAGCACATCATAAATTTGGATGAGGTTCCTCTGACGTTTGACCTGCCGCTCACTCGGACTGTCTACAGGAAATGCAATTCATCCGTCATGCTGAAAACAACCGGGCATGAAAAAAATGCACTTCACCTGTGTTCTGAGCTGCACGGCATCGGGAGAAAAGATTCACCGATGGTGATTTTTAAACGCAGGATGATGCCAAAAGATAAACTCTTGTGAGTTGTGGAAGAAGGGAGGAAGACAGTAAAAAATGACTTTCTTGGTAGGCTACTGTTTAGATACAAGCCGTGTAACAGTCACTGTCTTTCGTTAAAGCCTGTGTAAAGTTCATTAGTTTCAATGTAGACACCTGCGGCTTATAGACAGGTGCGGTTTATTTAATTAAAAAAATAAAAATCTTTGTAAAATTCAGTGGGTGCAGCTTATATTTGGGTGCGTTTAATAGTCTGGAAATTACAGTACTAGTAATAGCTACTTTTTTACTTAAGTAGATGTCAGAACATATATTTCTTTACTTTAACTTGAGTAAAAAGTATACTCAGTACTTCAACATTTACCCGAGTATTTTAAAACATGATGACATTGCTGGCAGAACCAAACTAAACAAATCACACTTAGATACGTAATTTATCCAATATGGCAAACATATGAAAGTCTGGATGCTTTAGCCATAGTTAGCAATCCCTGTTAAAGACCTTACAGTGGGCCAAGTGGGTGACAACTATAAGGCATACGCACTAATGCTAATTAAATATCTCATTGAATCTTAAATAATACTGCTGGAATAAAGCACTGAATGGTCACATTGCAGTATCTAAGCAAACTTTTGTTCCATTTTTGTTCAGTGCAACAAAGAAGACCCAGGATTGTTGAGCAGTTGGATTTCTGCCTGCCTGCCTGCCTTGCCTTCCTGCCTGCATACAATTACCTAGTTGCATAAATGTGCACAGCAATAAAATTGAATATTTCAATTTGTCCTGTCAAAGATTATCCTCCTCTGTCATGTCCCTTTTTATGTTATGTTAAAAACAATTTTAAATATACTAGTGTTAATAGTTACTTTTGTCATTTAGCAAAATAGGATGTAAGTGAACAGAAGAAAAATTCAAGTCAAATCAATGTTTGGAGGACCACCCTCTCCCTGCAAAACAGCATCAATTCTTCCACTTGCACACAGTTTTAGAAGAAATTCAACAAGTATGTTGTTCCAAGCATCTTGGAGAAAATAACACATATCTAGGTTGATCAAATCCTTCTGTATCTTTCTGTAATAGCAGGCACACTCTATAATGGTGAGATCAGGGCTCTCTGTTGGGGACAACCATCACCATCACACCAAGAACTACTTTTTCTTTTCTATGCTAAAATCTTTCTATGTTTCCATCTTTCTTCTTATGTTCTAAGATTTTTTGTGCTAAACTTTAAACTTTACTATTTATCTATTCTTTTTTTCCTCCTTAAATAATCCTGAATTGTTTTGTCTTCCTGACTTGTGCCTGCAGCTCATTAACTTGACTACCACTAGTGCTGACGACATTCATTGCCTCACACTTTATCATAACTCTCACACTTTATCTTAACTCTATTCACTATTATAAACACTATGTCGGTTGTGTGTCTGCCTTTGAGCACAGGTGAGGTTGCAAATGGTGGATTTGGAGCTGGAGGCTTGGGAGAAACAGATTTGTGACCTACATGCAAAGCATGCTCAGCTGCAGGAGCGAAAAGTGGGCTGCTGGAAACATTTCGGGCAAACGCTCACTCATCCCAGGTAAATTCTCGGGTTGAACCTAATGCTCCACCACCTCAACTCCAAATGTCTCCCTGCCCAGGCCCAGCGCACCTACAATGCGGCTCACCCAGGTATCTTTTACTCCGGCACCGGTGCACCACGAACCCTGGATGCTACAACAGTGGAAGACGAGAGCCAACTCACCGTTTTAATCACACACTAGACTTAATAATATCCCACGGAGCTGACGATCTGTGCTAGTGACTATCCTCACTAGCACATTAGACACTGTTGCCCTATCTGGTTAAAAAAGGTTAGATAAAAAAACACCTGCACCATGGTATAATAGTTATAAACATGCCCTCAAGAGAACAGTCTGTAATCTGGAGAGAAAATGGAGGAAAAATAAATTGGAGGTATTTAGAATTGTGTATAAAGACAACCTAAAAAATCCCAGGTTTCTTTTCAGTACAGTAGCTAAATTAACAACAAATCAGGTATCTGAAAAATGTGTACAATCACAGTTTAGTAGTGAGGAATTTATGAATTTCTTCACTGAGAAAATTGATAGTATTAGAAAAACAATTGTGGAGGTTGAACCTCTGACAGCATCTCCTGACCCAATCTCATCTAAAACTCCATAACTACAATGCTTTACATGTATAGGACAGGAAGAGCTGTATGATGATTTTACCATTGCTAAATCAACAACATGTCATTTAGATCCCATTCCAACAAAACTATTAGTGGAAATGTTACATACAGCTGGTGAGCCTCTTCTGAATATTATTAACTCCCCACTATCTTTAGGTCACGTCCCTAAACCCCTCAAGTTAGCAGTTATTAAGCCCCTCATTAAGAAACCTAATTTGGATCCAAACACGTTAAAAAATTACAGACCCATTTCCAGTCTCCCATTTATGTCTAAGATTTTAGAAAAGATTGTCTCTGTCCAGTTATGTTCCTTCTTACAAGAGAACAATATCTTTGAAGAGTTTCAGTCAGGTTTCAGGCCCCATCATAGAACAGAAACTGCTCTAGAGTAAAATCACTAATGACCTGTTTTTAGCTTTAGATCAAGGCTATATCTCTCTGTTAGTTTTATTAGATCATGATCTTCTCCTAGATCGCTTACATAATTACATCGGCATTCAGTGACAGGCATTAAGCTGGTTTAAATCCTACCTGTCTTAAATCCTACCATTTTGTAGACTTAAATGGAGAGCTATCCAGGTTAATGCAAGTAAATTATGGCGTGCCGCAAGGTTCAGTTCTAGGACCCCTGATTTTCAGAATATACATGCTTCCCTTAGGACATATTATTAGAAGGCATGGGATTAGCTTCCACTGATTACGCTGATGATACACCCCTATCTCATCAAAACCAGACGATACAGCTCTATTGGCTCTGATAACTGAGTGTGTTGAAGAATTAAAAGACTGCACGACTCATAACTTTCTATTATTTAATTCTGATAAAACATTTGCTCATCGGCCCAAAAACCTGTACACAGAAGCTTCAGCATTTCATCCTGCATTAAGACGGATGTTCTGTAACTACTAGTTCAACAGTAAAACCTGGGAGTTATTTTAGACAGCAACTAGTCTTTTTTAAATAATATCAACCATGTTACAAAAACAGCCTTCTTCCACCTTAGAAATATTGCTAAGCTAAGAAACATGTTATTTATATACACGTCGCGGTCCAAGGTCCCTCCAAAGTCACCATTGCACTTCAAGACACCTCCGAAGGCGCCATCACAATTTAAAGCCACTCCGGAAACATCCTGTTCCAAAGGTCCTCCGGAAGTGCCGTCGCGCTTCAAGACACCTCCCCAGGCACGTCGTGCTTCAAAGTCCCTCCGAAGGTGCCAGGGCAATTAAAGGTTCCTCTGAAGGTGACATCGCTCTCCAGACCGACACAGTGGGCGCCATCGCCGGTTTACCACTGTTCCTTCCTTGGACCGCTTTTCATAGATACTGACCTCTGCAGACCGGGATCAGCCAACAAGAGTTGCAGTTTTGGAGATGCTCTGACTCAGTCGTCTAGACATCACAATTTGGTCCTTGTCAAACTCACTTTAATCCTCATGATTCACTATTTTTCCTGCTTCCAACAAATAAACTTCGAGGAAAAATGTTCACTTGCTGCCTAAAATATCTCAGCCACAAACAGGTGCCATGATGAAGATAATGTTATATGCTAATGAACTTTCTTTCGGCTTCTTCCATCATGGGTCGCCACTGCGGATCATCCGCATGTTTGATTTAGCACGTTTTTACGCTGGATGCCCTTCCTAATGCAACCCTACCCATTTATCCAGGCTTGGGACCGCCGCATCCTAACCACTAGACCACCAGGGGACCTTATAATTTTATATGCTAATGAATTGCTCAATCTGCAAAATGAACAAATCTTTGTCATCTTATTTTGTTTATTTAAGCAGAATGAAATTCACATATACCATCTTCAATAACCGGATTTCTCCAGCATTTCTAGTTATGCAATTCCTTCTTATAGCTAAGGACAAAGTATTAGAAATATAAATCACTAATTCATTGAGTAATTCATTCATTTTGTGTTGGCCTCATTAAGAAATCCACATAGCCACACATGAAAAAAGAGTAAACACATGTGGCTAACACATAATAACAAAAAACTCAAGAGTCAAGTCAAGAGGCTTTTATTGGGTTTTTTGTTCATTTTTACCATATACAGTGGTACACAGTATACAGTAAAAACGAGACAATGTTCCTCCAGAACCCTGGTGCTACAACATAGAGCTACAACACACAAGATAAAACTAAATAACATAAAGCTACATAAAGTCCATCATGGGCAACCTAGTGCAAACAGTGCAGACAGACAGACAACACAAGACAACAAAAGACAGTGTGGGACAATACACATAACACAAGATAGGGCCGACCAGTAAACCTACTGTATACTCTGAATATACAGTACTACGCAAAGAGGACTATAAAGAATTTAACACAGGCTTTAACGAAAGACAGTGCCTGTAACACAGCTTGTTTCTAAAAAGTAGCCTACCAAGAAAGTCATTGTTCACTGTCTTCCTCTTTTGGAATCGTCGTGCGTTTAAAAATCACCATCAGTGAATCTTTTCTTCCGATGCCGTGCAGCTCAGAACACAGGTGAAGTGCGTTTTTTCATGCCCAGTTGTTTACAGCGGGACAAATGATTCGCATTTTCTGTTGACAGTCCGAGTGAGAGGCAGATCAAACATCAGAGGAACCTCATCCATATTTATGATGTGGTGCTACCCGATTCAGTGGGAGCGCGATTTGATATAGAATTTCATTGGGTAACCTGAACCCGTTCGGCAATTTCATTGGTCTAATGTTACGGGGCTCAGTTTTTTTGGCTTGAATCTTGTGAAAAACCCAGGAAAAATCCTTAAATTAGCTGATTTATTGTTTAAGCCGCAGGGTTTAAAGCATGGGGAAAAAGTAGCGGCTTTTAGTCTGGAAAATACGGTATACCCAAGAATATATATACAGTGCAAAAAAACAGCAGTAGAAGCATTCAAGAGGTGCAAAAAAAAGCATGCAAACTATGTAATAGGGTTAGGTATAAATGATAAATAAATGGTGGCAAAATGGATTGAGATGAGTAATGAGTGTGTGTTAAGTTCACCTTACATGACATCTTTTTATTTTATTATACCATCAGTCTTTTCTTGAGGAAGAGTCTATTAGCATATCACATCATGATTTGACTTGACGTTTTGCAAAATAATTTTAGATTGAAATTTAAAGGGTGATTCCGGTATACAGCTTATGTGATTCAGGAAAGGGCCCTGAATAACTAATTCAAAGGCAATGATGAACTTTATTTTAGGCCATCTGATATTGATTTGAATGTATGCTTTAAGCTATTGACAAGGTGAAGTTCTTTTTTATCTTCCGCTTACTGGAAGAAAGCTAAAGGTTTTTTTTATACTAAAATCAGCTGTTATTTGTAGTTATACATGATTACCTCTATCTTTGAAAAAAAAAACTGATTGCTATGCCCCCTCTACTGGCTTCCTGTTGAGTCTACATCAAATTTAAAACACTGATACTTGCCTACAAATCCAAAAACATCTTCGTACCCCTCTACCTCACAGCACTTATCTCACACACATTGGGTTTCTCGCTCCTTCTTTTGTCTAGCAATGTTTTGCACTGCTGTCTTTGACTTTCTCCTGTCCTACTATAGATAGGACAAGATGATGTGTCAATCATAATTAAATGGTGACTGGAAAAGACACCAATTAAGACCAAGAACCTTACCAGAACATGCATAGAAAAGTTTATTGTTTTTAAGGTTCATTGTGTTCTGGTTGGCTGCTTAGTAGTCATGGCAAGTTTTGAATTTCAGATATTTGTTGCTACAGTGTACTTCAAGTCTGTATGTTTATCTGCTAGATAAATAGAGATTTGGAGCAAAGTCCTGTGTGAATTAGGTGTTAGTTGTAGAGTTTTTCCTACATGCCGATACAATTGCGGCTAGTTGTGTGAAAAATTTCGATATTTCTGGGACAGCAGTTGAAGTGCTGGTTGAGATGGTAGTTACACTAAATTGCATTTACCTTTTTGCTCCTTCTTTGTCCCCAGGATCAAGGGATGAGGCCAAAGTGCACATTCCACCACACTGCATCATATGATCACAGCAAGAAGAAGCACAGGCATGTAAAGCAGAGATGAAGTTTAAGATAGCCATGTGTAACATTGAAATAGATCAGGAAGTCTAATTACAGCAGTTGGATTTTGAAGCAGTAAAGATGTCTTAGTCCCTATTGCCTCGTTCTGTATGCTTTGTCTCATACATTTTGTGCATATAGCTATAGCCATTTGCCCAAATATGTATGGACTTTCTTGCTTCAATGTAAGCTTGTAGGAAAGGCTCGAAGTGTGCTTTTCATTGTCTTTGCAGGGTAACTTACAGTATAATCTCAAATCAAATCAAATCAAATTTTATTTGTCACATACACATACATACAGGGTATGACATGCAGTGAAATGCTTTTAACGACGGTCCGGCATGAGGGAATAAAATAGGGTAAAAATAAAAATAAAAATATAAATATAATAACAAAATTGAAAGAAAAATATAATAAGAAAAGGGAAGGCAGATAAATAAAGATATAAAGATATATAAATATATATGTATATATACATACATATACATATATATATATATATACACACATACACTGAAAATGTACACAGAAAATGTTTATGGCAGTGTGCAGTTAACCAGTAAACAACAGTAAACAAGTTAGGCATGGTTTTGATTGTCCATGAGTGTCCGTGTGCAGTAAGGTGTGGTGTAAAGTGTCCGTGTGCAGTAAGGTGTGGTGTAAAGTGTCCGTGTGCAGTAAGGTGTGGTGTAAAGTGTCCGTGTGCAGTAAGGTGTGGTGTAAAGTGTCCGTGTGCAGTAAGGTGTGGTGTAAAGTGTCCGTGTGCAGTAAGGTGTGGTGTAAAGTGTCCGTGTGCAGTAAGGTGTGGTGTAAAGTGTCCGTGTGCAGTAAGGTGTGGTGTAAAGTGTCCGTGTGCAGTAAGGTGTGGTGTAAAGTGTCCGTGTGCAGTAAGGTGTGGTGTAAAGTGTCCGTGTGCAGTAAGGTGTGGTGTAAAGTGTCCGTGTGCAGTAAGGTGTGGTGTAAAGTGTCCGTGTGCAGTAAGGTGTGGTGTAAAGTGTCCGTGTGCAGTAAGGTGTGGTGTAAAGTGTCCGTGTGCAGTAAGGTGTGGTGTAAAGTGTCCGTGTGCAGTAAGGTGTGGTGTAAAGTGTCCGTGTGCAGTAAGGTGTGGTGTAAAGTGTCCGTGTGCAGTAAGGTGTGGTGTAAAGTGTCCGTGTGCAGTAAGGTGTGGTGTAAAGTGTCCGTGTGCAGTAAGGTGTGGTGTAAAGTGTCCGTGTGCAGTAAGGTGTGGTGTAAAGTGTCCGTGTGCAGTAAGGTGTGGTGTAAAGTGTCCGTGTGCAGTAAGGTGTGGTGTAAAGTGTCCGTGTGCAGTAAGGTGTGGTGTAAAGTGTCCGTGTGCAGTAAGGTGTGGTGTAAAGTGTCCGTGTGCAGTAAGGTGTGGTGTAAAGTGTCCGTGTGCAGTAAGGTGTGGTGTAAAGTGTCCGTGTGCAGTAAGGTGTGGTGTAAAGTGTCCGTGTGCAGTAAGGTGTGGTGTAAAGTGTCCGTGTGCAGTAAGGTGTGGTGTAAAGTGTCCGTGTGCAGTAAGGTGTGGTGTAAAGTGTCCGTGTGCAGTAAGGTGTGGTGTAAAGTGTCCGTGTGCAGTAAGGTGTGGTGTAAAGTGTCCGTGTGCAGTAAGGTGTGGTGTAAAGTGTCCGTGTGCAGTAAGGTGTGGTGTAAAGTGTCCGTGTGCAGTAAGGTGTGGTGTAAAGTGTCCGTGTGCAGTAAGGTGTGGTGTAAAGTGTCCGTGTGCAGTAAGGTGTGGTGTAAAGTGTCCGTGTGCAGTAAGGTGTGGTGTAAAGTGTCCGTGTGCAGTAAGGTGTGGTGTAAAGTGTCCGTGTGCAGTAAGGTGTGGTGTAAAGTGTCCGTGTGCAGTAAGGTGTGGTGTAAAGTGTCCGTGTGCAGTAAGGTGTGGTGTAAAGTGTCCGTGTGCAGTAAGGTGTGGTGTAAAGTGTCCGTGTGCAGTAAGGTGTGGTGTAAAGTGTCCGTGTGCAGTAAGGTGTGGTGTAAAGTGTCCGTGTGCAGTAAGGTGTGGTGTAAAGTGTCCGTGTGCAGTAAGGTGTGGTGTAAAGTGTCCGTGTGCAGTAAGGTGTGGTGTAAAGTGTCCGTGTGCAGTAAGGTGTGGTGTAAAGTGTCCGTGTGCAGTAAGGTGTGGTGTAAAGTGTCCGTGTGCAGTAAGGTGTGGTGTAAAGTGTCCGTGTGCAGTAAGGTGTGGTGTAAAGTGTCCGTGTGCAGTAAGGTGTGGTGTAAAGTGTCCGTGTGCAGTAAGGTGTGGTGTAAAGTGTCCGTGTGCAGTAAGGTGTGGTGTAAATATATATATATATATATATTTGGCTGTCAAAATTAAAATTATTCTAAACGCCACTAGATGTTATTAACACGCTATCAATTCAGCGCGTATTTCTGTTTTTACCATTTTTACAAAAAAGTATAAATACATAAATAAATAACTAAATATAAAAGAGGCAAAATTAAAACCTCCAGCAAAACAGACACTTATTCACGACGTCCCTCGTTTACTTAGATAAAAAATAAATAATTAAACTCCACCGAAAAATAATTTTAATCAGTAAACATTTGTTTTATTTATGCGCAAGTTTTAGATCAAACACCAAATCCACCATGTTTTACACAATTTACCCTCTGGGTGGCGTTTTGTGGTTTTTTTCCTCATAATGGCAAAACAAACTTAAATTACTGTCTTTATTGATCGTACAGATAAAAACAATACGTCATTCAAATCTGTAAAATGTCTATGATTATATATAAAAGCTTCTTTACTTGACTTGAAGAGGTGCATTTTCTCCGGTATCACCTCATTAACTGTCCGTGTGGAAACATAGCAAAGGCTCTTAATGATGTCCACACGTCTCTGCACTGTTATAGCCTTTATATTTAATCACTGTACATATGCTTACATAGATATCACATGCTGTAAATATTATACATATTTATCTGCACTTTTGCACGATTGCTACTTTTTGCACTTCTGGTAGATGCCAAACTGCATTTCGTTGCTCTGTACCTGTACAATGCTATGACAATAAAGTTCTATCTATCTATCTATCTATCTATCTATCTATCTATCTATCTATCTATCTATCTATCTATCTATCCATCCATCCATCCATCCATCCATCCATCCATCCATCCATCTATCCATCCATCCATCCATCCATCCATCCATCCATCCATCCATCCATCCATCCATCTATCTATCTATCTATCTATCTATCTATCTATCTATCTATCTATCTATCTATCTAATATTATTATGATGTGAGGTCCAGTTAACAGCTAAAACAGGTAGAAGTAATAACTACTTTTTACTTAAGTACCTGTCAGAGCCAAGACTTCTTTACTTTCACTTCAGTAAAAAGGTATAATCAGTGCTTCAACTTTTACCCGAGTATTTTAAAACATGAGTATCTGTACTTCTACTTAAGTAATGGATGTGTGTACTTTTGCCACCTCTGCCTGTTTCTGATCCTGTTCCTAATCTTGTTCCTGATCCCTGTTCTGCTCTGCCTCCCTGGTTACCTGGTTTGGACTCTAGACTGTTTTTCGGTTTTTTGTTTCTGCTCTGCCCTTCCTAGATCTGTTCACTGGTTTTTGGATTGTTTGCCTGTGTTTGACCCTGGACTGTTTTTGGACTTTGTTTTTGCCTTGCATTTTTCCTTAATTTGCCTTATATTAAAGCCTGTTTTTTTCCTTACTCCCTGTGTGCATCCTGCATTTGGGTTCTCATTTACCTAATCACAAGCATGCATTCTGAGAGAATAATCTGGCCATGCACCATGTCCCCTGCTTTCCTGACAGAATAATCTGGCCCTGCACCCGCATTCCTGACAATATCGTTCTGTACCATGCGCATTCTTGGGGCACTCTGATGAAAAGTTAAGCAGAAATTAAACAATTTTAAAAGGCTAAAGAAGATGAATATAGAGGACAGGGACAACATACAGGCAGAAACTAAAATCTGCTAGGCCTGTGATTAAAACAGTAAAGTGAGGCAAAGAAGGAACTAAAAGACTGCTTTGACCACACTGAGTGGAGTGTCTGAAGCTGGAACTGATAATCTGGATGATCTGACTGACACAGTAACATCTTGGATCCTCTACAGATTGCCTACCAAGCAAACAGGTCAGTGGATGACGCAGTCAACATGGGGCTTCACTACATTCTGCCCCCCTTGACTGCATAAAGATATATGCCCACATTCTGTTTGCCTCTAGTATTCAGGCAGTCAGCACTGGTACTCCTCAGGGATGTGTCCTCTCCCCACTACTATTCTCCCACTATACTAACAGTTGCACATCCAATGACCCAACTGTTGAACTGTTAAATGTGCAGATGATACTACGCTCATTGAACTAATCCAAGATGGTGACGAGTCTGCATATCCGAAGAGAGTGGTGGGGGTGGTGCAAAGGCTGGTGCTATGGTGCAATCAGAACCACCTAAAGCTAAACACACTTAAAATTGTGGAGATGATAGTGGAATTTTGGAAACATCCCTCAACACTACTCCCCCTCACAGTATCCAACAGCCCTGTGTCACCTGTGTAGCCCTTTAAGTTTCTGGGAACTACCATTTTCCAGGACCTAAAATGGGAGACTAGCATAAACTTCATTCTTAAAAAGGCCCAACAGAGTATGTATGCCAACTGGGGAAGTATGGTCAGGAGCTATTCATACAATTCTACATTGCACTTAATGAATCTGTCCTGTGCACATCCATCACTATCTGGTTTTGACCAACCACAAAACAGGACAGGAACACATTTTAGCAAAAAGTGAAAACATCAGGAATAATTATTGGCACTCCCCTGCCCACATTCCAGGACTTGTACCATACAAGAACCAGGAAACGGGTAGTAAAACTCACTACTGACCCAACCTCTTTCAACTTTCACCAAAACTGTGAGGCACAGAAGGTGATTTCTTTAAGAAATCACCTTCATGAACAAACTGATTTTATAGATATGAAGCAGGGCATATAATTAAGTACTGTTCTCTTGTCATTTCAAAACTGGACTACTGCAAATCTCTGCTGGCAGGTCTTCCTCTAAACGCTATTCATCCACTGCAAAAGATCCGAAGCACAGCTGCACAACTTGTGTTCAATCTGTCCAAGTTCTTCCACACCACCCCACTGCTGCACTCCCTTTACTGGCATCCAGTAGTTGCACGAATCAGATTCAAAACACTGATGCTTGCCTACAAGGCCAAAAATAGACCAGCACCATCTTACCTCAGAGACCTCATAACACCTTGCACTGCACCACACTGTCTGAGATCCTCCAGCATCTCTCAACTGGTACAACCTTCTTTTAGGTTAAGAGGTAAGTATACCTTAAGGCCCTTCTCTGTCCTGACATCGAGGTGGTGGAATAAACTTCCCCTAGATGTCCATACAGTGGAGTCCCTAGCTAATTTTATGCGACGGTTAAAGACCTACCTCTTCCTGAAACATTTAAATTAGCACTTTCAAAGTTTGCTTTGTAGAATTCAAGAGATATATTTATATTAAGTTTGTAATCTGGCGTACCAGTGTAGATTTATTAATTGCTAGAGACTCAAAGCATTTTTGTACGTCGCTCTGGACAAAGGTGTCTGCTAAATGTTGCAAATGTAAATGTACTGCATTATTAAAACAGTAGAAAATATATAATAATATAAGAATAACATCGTAAAGTCTAAGCTAAATGTATAGTTTAATGTCTGTACTGTTGTTATTTCTGTACTTTTGTGAGTCACCAACAGCTGAAACTAAATTCTAAGACTGTCAATACACTTGGCCAATAAACCTGATTCTGATTTTGATTGTGTCTTCTGTCATACTATTTGTCAGTCAGTTTTGGATGTGTTTAATAAAAGCAATCACTGTACCCTAATCTGTGGTCCTATAATATTTACCATCGTTTTGATCCAAACAACCCATAACAATTAAATTGTTCCTGCACTCACCTGAGGCTTAGCCACTTTGGGTATGTAAAACGGACTAAAAAGAAGACATAACTTAAAACTCCTATATGGTTCCCCTCAAGATCAACCATTTCAGATTTTATTTTATTGAAATTGTTGACAACAAATTAAATTTTTCTCACAAAAAACATGGCCATTTTAACAGGGTGTGGTTAGATGTTTTATGTACATTAAAAATAAACTGCACAATTTGATATGTAGTTTTAAATGTGAGTGTTGATTCGCAGGGTTGATTATGCAGCTGTAATTTTATACATTTCACCTGATGTAATCAGTTCTCATAGTCAGTAAAATATTACATATGGTGAAGTAAGAAATATGCCTTTATAAAAAGACAATCTCATGTTAGTCATGACTTAATCAGGAACAAAGAATACCAGTGAAAATCTCTTTTTAGAAATAATTTTGATACCAGTTTACACTAATACTCAGTGGTTACAAAAATATAGGCATAATTCGATATTGCACATGAGTGGATATAAAGAGCATAAGAGAAAATTGGACAAACTAATGATAAACCTTTCCACTTCCAGTTTTTCAGTACTTAAATAGAAAAATTTGTTTTGTTAAAAAATTGTCAAATTGAGCAGTCTCCTTATATTAGGATTGAGCCACCAACAATTCCATGCATCATCATGCCAAAATAAAAACATGAATGTAGAACAAACATGAATGTCTGTTACACAAGCACATGACATAAAGTCTACTACTGTGTATATTTGTAGCACAATCTGTGAACATTTGTCGCTTGTGAAATGTGTAAAATGTCTGCATGTGTCTATAACTGACCTACTGAAGTTGTTCTAGCAAATTTAATGATTTGTACAATAATGGTTTTAATTTGAAGAGCTTACATGAAAGTAAGAAAACTTTCAACACCACACAAAATGCAACACCACACAATGTTTAATAATTTACCCATAAACTTTAACTGCAATGTTTTTACTTGATTAAAGTGTTTAGTGAGTGAATGGGAGTAGGGTTAGTAGATAAGCATGTTTGCTTATACAGAATGAACACCAAGATATACTGATCAGGCATAACAGGATGGCATTATTGAATTATTACGGGTGAGTGAATAACACTGATTACCTCTTCATCGAGGCACCTGTTAGTGGGTGGGATATATTAGGCAGCAAGTGAACATTTGTCCTCAAAGTTAATGTGTAATAAGTAGAAAAAAATGGGAAAGCATAAGGATTCGAGCGAGTTTGAGGGCCAAATTGTGATGACTGGATGACTGGGTCAGAGAATCTATGAATCTTCACCTCTTGTGGGGTGTTCCCGGTTTGCAATTATGTATCATTATGTATCATGTATCATTATGTATCATGGGTGTTCAAGGCTCATTGGTTGGCCCATGTGGTTCGATACAACAGATGAGCTACTATTGCTCAAATTGCTGAAGAAGTTCATGCTGTTAATGTTCGACGGGTCAGAACCCATTTGGCAGCAAAAGAAGGATCAACACAATATTAGGAGATGGTCATAAAGTTATGCTAATCAGTATATATTTGACAGTGTATGAGTCAAATGACCAACAACCTAGAGGCAGAGTGAGTACATTTACTCAGCTATGATTCTTGGATTGCTGAGTAAACCGAGAGGGGGGAATTTATGACAACTCAACTGCAATGACATTAATGCACACTACCTGTTCAGTAATGACACAAAATAATTAAATACATGGATTGTATGTAAATCACCTGTTTGTGTACTGCAGACAAGTCCAATTAGCACTAAAGAAAGAAAGGTAAAAATTACATTAATCAAGGGATAAAGCACTTATGGATCTGCATTTGTAGAACAATAAGAACAAGTTGGTATGATGTGGCCCAGTTAATAGCAGGTTTAATATTACCAAGCTAAATGAAATTGAATGAAATTAAATGAAATTACAGCTTGTCCTGTAGTGTTACATTTCTCTTATACTACGGCCACGTTTACTCCTGAACTACATAAAGTAGTTTTCAATTTCCCGTTATCAGTAACACCAGTCCACTTTTTTTTTTACAATTGTAGTCATGAAGTGCACTAACAGATCATGCAGATCTAAAGTTAAAAATCATTTGAATCAATGTAGACATGTTCGAAAATAACTTCCCATTCTTTATGATCAGAAGGGAAACAAAAATAGATTTATTCAAAGCAGCATCTTTTTGTTCTGTTGTTGCACACAGAGGCCTGTCTCGATCAATTAAGAGGTCACTTATTTAGAAACCACTCTATTTCCGGTCTGCTTTGCCCAGTCTCTAAGACCTGCAGTGTTTTACAGTTTATCTCCTAGAACAACTTTCTATACACAAAATATTCACAAACGAATGTAGAAAATTGTGTATAATTTAAATTCTTAAACAAATTCTGTCTACCAATGCATAACAGGTGTTCAATCTAACAGTGTAATATTCTGCATTGAAAGAGGTAAAATAAATTGGGTCAAATGTAACAATGCCACAAAAAAAAAAAATACACTGTTCACGATAACTTTAATATGAAACCTTGGGCATAGACAATTAAAGTTATCATACAGAGGATGATTTTAGATGCTCAAATTGTTAATTCAAAATCTGTCAGCATAAATTACTGTAGTAAAGACATATAGAGAACATTTACTTACAGAGCATCAGACAGAGTGGACAGAAATCCATCCTGTCTTACTGATGACGGTTGGCTGACTTACTGACTCTATGACAACTGCTTGTGTTGAAGGCTAAATACTTCCTGTGTCTGTAAGCACCAATCACACTTTAGAAAGGGAGTGTGATAACTAGATAGAAAGAGAGAAAGAAAGAGAGAGTGAAAGAAAGAAAGAGAGAGAGTGAGTGTGTAAGGGTGGAAATAATTTAGCAAATATTCTGATTCATTGCATACAACACATTTTACCAACATCATATATTGACAATGTGCATTATATGTAAGTATATTTTTCCTAAAAAGAGAATTATAGTAAGAGTTTTAAAGCAATTTATATTGAAAGAGGAAGTGCACAGAAATAGAGAAAGAGTGTGTGTGTGTGGG
>MU578488.1:9373-48397 GCA_024362625.1 Silurus asotus | reverse complement strand
GGGGGGGGGGGGGGGGGGGGGGGGGTGGGGGGGGTTGTGTTCCTGTAAATGGGCCTTAAAAAAATATTGGGGTTGCTGACTTTAATAATAGTTAAAGACCACTGCAGTGCGAAAAACCCAATGTTAGCTAAAGGGCCAAAATTAGACATGAGTTTGAAATCCTCTTTAATAAAAAGAGTTGCACATTTTGTGCTTCATCTATCTGTTTCTGGTAAGACAGCACTGAGTGAGTACACTTGGTGTGTTCTCTGTTAGGGGCAAAACAAACATTTTCTTCATTAAAAGGTCAAAATTTAAATAAGCTGATCTGTAATCAAAATAAAGTGCAGAACAAAACAACATATTTGCACACTCTTACTACTGCACATGGAAACAGATTTAGAGGAGGGTAAGAATCATCAGGGTATAAAAGAGAAACTATTCATGTGCTAAAATCGGAACATTAGGAAGTAAACCAATAATGAGAAAAGTGCAGAGAAGAGACCATAAACCATAAAAAAAAGAAGAATCTGTTACAGTTTCACAGACTGTTTTTGTTGCTGAAGATTGAAGTGGTAAAGGAACTTCATTAAATCTCAGGATTTTACTTCTTTTTCATCTTGATTACCGTTACAATTTTCTGTATACTGGCAAACACAATATCTAGTTTTACTATTGTCTATTAGATGCTGAGACTTTAATTACAGCCTGTGAACGGAATGGATCTTTTTGTGTGTGGATGCATTTCTGTAGCACAAAGTAATGTCTCATAAGTCAAAATAAGATTTTGAGTCTAATATAAGATTTGCATTTACATTTTGTAATTTTAATTATTAGCTCATCTCTCTAAATGGTGACAGTGTATGTGCTGAGCCCAAATGGCACATGCCACAGAAACTAGCAGTAGAAGACACATCCATGTGAGGCTAATTTCAGTTTGGCTTTAGTGAGAATGACAATGACCAATGTGTCACTGGTAGCAGCCACAAAGCACATCTCAGAAACAAAAAACACAGAAACGTGTGTCATGTCAGTCACATACAGTATTTACTGCAAAATATATACAGTATATAAAATGCCATGCCAAATAATCATAACATTTATTCCTTGGTATTGTTCAAGGGTATTTATAATGTACCTACTCAGATTCTAGATGATTGACATGATACAATTAAGCAAAATGTCAGTTTGAATGACCCGAGATCAGATTTGATTAAACAAGGCTAATTTCCTGAGCTGTGTTCTTTATGCCTGAGTCGGTTCTCATGATAAATACTGGAGTTTTCTGGAAAGAACCTTATAAAGATCAGTAAGTCTGAACAGGTTACATCAGACTAAAGAGTATGGCTTAATTTGTGGCATGGTGTGGCAAGTTTATTTCATTTGTCATCAAGTTTTTCTTCCTCCATTTTGCAAAAATAACTTAGGAAGTAACAGGAAGTATATATTGTTTGTTTCAATAGTCTGTGCATCACACAAGTTGGTGTATTTGAATAAAATGTCTTACATACTTACACTGGTTATTATAGTCAAACAGTTATTTATTTTTTGTTTAATCTGATAAGAAATAATTTCTTACACTATATAAAATACACTATAACTTCTTCTGACAGTCTTAGTGTGATGCAAATTGTTGGGAAAATGTCCACTATGAAAGGAAGAAAGACTCCAATGACCCTCTATGCCAGAGGTGTCAAACTCAATTGCACAGAGGGCCAAAACTCAAAGCACACTTTAGGTCATGAGCCAAACAGGATACAAATTTATTAAACACACAAACAATGTTTTTAATATGAATAAAAAAACAGACAGAAATATTATTCCAGAATAAATCAACTTAAACTTTAAATAAAATATTTAGCTCTCTATAAAAATATATCCTGTCAAAATGATACAAGTTAGAAATATGAACATGCTGCGAAAAAAATAAATAAAAATTGTGCTTTCAAGTAAACGTTAAAATAACAACAAATCAAAACTATCAGATTTATTTGCTCTTCTGTATCTTCTGCTCTGCATTCAGGTTTTTCAGCTTCTCCCGACGTTTTGTGTCGTAGTTCCGTCTTAGATTCAACTCCTTAATTACAGCCACATTCGCTCCACTAATAACACACACATGTTTACCGGCAGTGTCAGTAAACATCTACTCAGAATCCCATCGTTTTTGAAAGGCTCTGTTTTGAGAATCCACTTTTCTCTTCACCATTGTGAGGGGCTACACAATAACAGTACAATAGGGTTAAATACATCAACAGAAGCTCGACTTTATGATCTATAGTTTGTGTTATCGGCGCTTCATATCGCCGGGCCATTAATAACAATAATAATAGATCTTTATAAAATCATCTCGCAGGGTGGATATAATTGTACATTGGGCCGGATTTGGCCCGCGGGCCTGAGTGTGACACCCCTGATCTATGCTGTCCTAACTATCCACTGCAGAGTCATAAGATCTGAGAAAGTGCAATTCCCAAATCAAGCAGTGATGCAACAAGAATGCTCATAATAGTCCCTCTATAGAAGATGTGGCAAAACATCTCTTTTGTTTGTTAAGCAAAGGTTAATGATGGCAACACTTTGGTATCCCAGAGACCAGCCACTGCAGCAGCCTAAATGCAAGTACATATAAAAGAAATTGCACAAATTTCATGGTAGAATAGTTAATAAACATGCATAAAAAACATATGCATGTATGTATGCATGTATTTTTCTGGCATTTGTGCATTTTTTTCTAGATTTATAGGGCCCTCAGTCACAATCCGAAGGCCGAGGTTCTTTGACTGCAGATACAGATTTCACCGGCACTAATTTTCTAAATGTGCGATTAATGATTAATGTAAAAATTTTCTGTTTTTCATTTCTGTTTGACCATTTTTATTAAAAATATAAATAAATTGGGGATGCCACAACTAATCAATAATAATCGCTTATGAAATTCGCCGTCGATTATTTAGGCTGCTCATGTTATCCGTCTGTGTAACAGCAAGATAACACAGCTGCTTGAGAAAGTGTTAGCGGAAAGTACAGGGTCAATCGGCAGCAGGAAAAGTGTGAGTCCCAAGTCACAGATGAGGGTAAAACATCAGCTTGGAAAGCAAAAACTGTATAATTCTTATTATGTGAAAGTGGTATATTTGTAGGTGTTATTGTGTATTGTGGTGTTATTTGTACACCAATGCATATTTTTTTTCCTTTTTTAATCAAGCTTGTAGTTTGCTGCATAACACAAATTGCTAAAATGCTTGTTTTATTTTTTGATTTTTTTTTTTTCACAGAAACAAACAACCCAGCATGAGGTTATTTGTTAAAAAAATAATTTCCAATAACTAAACATTTGTTTTACTGAAGCGTCAAGTCTCAATTCAACAGTGGTGAGCTGTGCTTTTGGTAACTGTGCCTTCAGTTGGGATTTACCCGACTTAATCCACCTCTTAATACCACCACTATTGTGATGCAATTATAGAAACTATATTAATACTATACAAAAACACAATATAACATTACATAGAGAGAGGAATTTCGCATAAGAAGTGTGAATACAATTTTACTAAAGCAAGCTCCAAACCTCTACACTACATACACAACTGTACCACCCACATCATCTGGAGCAGTTCAGAATCAATATTTGTCTAATCACATGACAAAAAAATTAAAATGTTGCAGCATCTCTGCAAGGGTCATTTAGTCTTAATGTCCCAGGCATTCCTTTTAACCCTTGACATCTGCATTTCAATCAAAGGATGAGCACCAATGGCTCACACTTTTATTGGGGGTTTTCATGCCACAGTGTCATACCCCCACACTTCACAGGGACCCTTGAACCATAAAACAATTCTCTCTCAAAGCTGGGAAAGGCTCGGAGGCCCAGAACGGCTCAAACGGCCCAGGAAAGGACTCTCCGAGACGAGACCTCAAACCCTTTTTGAGATCTTCTGGCAAGCTTTACCTTTAAGAACAACAACTGCTGATCATCAGGAGAACCTGAAAGAACATCTGACTCCTTCTTAACCGACTCTTCAAAAAATCCTTTGTCTACCGCATCCGGACTCTTGTGCAACAAGCCAATGCAAGTAACCATTTACCAACCAGTCTAAATGTGTGTTTAAGCTTGAGCTCCTTAATTTTAAGGTGAATTTGAATTCCTTGATGATTCCTTGTTTAGGTTGTGGTTAATTCTTAAGATTAAGCTTGCCATTTCTTTCCTTTCTTTCTCTCTTTTCTTATTTTCCTCTTTTTTTCCTATTTTTAATTTTTTGTTTATTCTTATTTTCCTTATTTCTTTTTGTTTGTTTTTGTAGTAGTTCTATGTTGTGTTTGTAAATACTGTAACACTGTACAATGAATAATAAATTAATTTATACTCAAGAGTTCACAAGTAATGTAGGTTCGACTCTAGGAGAATAAAATAACACTGAGCCCAGTTATGAATGAAATTTAACAGCCACACTTTAATTGCAATTTCAGAAAGAAAACTTAAAATAACACAATAAAGTGAGAGAAAGGGGGCTTGGCATTAAACTCAAGATAGAATAAAGATAAAGTAATAAAAATGAAATGAGACACAGTAAAATGTCCCAAAGTCTCTTGTATCCTGTAGGTGTAAATATATTTCTCAACCGTAAATGGTGTAAAAGGGTTTTTTGTGTTAATTTTTCTTTCTCTACCCGGGTAGTGTGTACAGAGTGTGTGAGATCGTAGCTTAGCTGTGGTATCCCGTAAATCCACAGGGGGGTGTAAGTTCACTCCACATGTGTAGGTCAATAGGCTCTGGCTCACCAATCAAAAGTAGATCAGGATGCAGAATTAGACTCCAAATATAAAACCCAATCTGCACAAAATAATGCAGTAACATTAAGCAGATCTCTTAATTTTAACATTCAAAAACAGATATTTACCATAAGCTACATAAAATATCCACTAGTACAAATGTAAACTCAATGTATGACAATGCTAACATGTAAACAGCTTAAAGTGTACAAATGTGTGACAATTTTGTCATATAACATCTTTCTTCCCACCCATTTTCATGAACATACTCATAAATAATCAAAACATTTAACCAATACATACTTATTAGCTTTGTTCACAAATGTAACTTTCTTAATATACATAAAACACTTCTCAAACCTCATAGGTAACTCTAATTGTGTTTTAGTGCACATATAGAGAAGAATTGATATTAAATTAACTAAAATAGTTAATAAACATACAAACTCACCAGAGTTCTCATACAGAAACACGGTAATCAACCGAAAAAAATCAGATCTTTTCAGCAAAACCGGAATGCATTTCCAACCTGAATGATTTATAACATCATTAAGTAGAGGATTAACACATTCAATATAAAAAAAATGCAAGATTAAGTGATTTTTCTGGAAAATCACTCTGACCTCATGCTGCATATCCAGCTAGCTTCTGTAGCTGCACTCAAAGCAACCAGTTCAGTCTTTACACTAAAGTCAACTGCCCTCTAGAGGCGCGGAAACAGTACTGCACCAATTACATGAGTGTCTTTGGTAACGTACACATCAAAAATGGTCTCACAGAGTTAATTTACACAAGAAGGTAATGTTCAATTTAAAGGGGTTACATCTCTGTCTCATTCATTAAATGTAAAGCTCCACTTTGATTGAAGTGAGGGTCAGAAAATAACTTCTGTGTGATGATGCAGGTCTCAAATTTCTCTAAACTCTACATTCATTTATGTGAGTGTAATAAGTAAAAAAAAAAAGCAAATGACTCAGTAGGAAGACCAACTAACATTCATCCATCCATCAGATCCCTTCACTTCTCCTCTCCACTTACTGTAAAACTCTAAAAGAAAAATAAACACAAATACATTTTGTAAATGATAAAAGTATAAACCATGTACATTATTTAAAACATTTTACTGATTTTGCTACAGTCTTATTACAAAAAAACTAAAAGTACATGTATGTAAGTTTTCCACCACAATGAATCTTTGTGAGCTCGTTAGTGTAACGAGTTATGAGTGCAATATAAATGGAATCATTTGCTTTTTCACAAAAATCCTGTATTGCTGTATTATTTTCGGGTTTTCTTTCTTTGAGTAATAAGTGTTCATTTTGCTGTTTGCTCTTAAGAGACTTTTATTTTGATATTCGCTCTTGTTGTTATGCGGACTGATATTTTGAAGTAAGCGCGCGCCCCTCGTCAGTTTGCATTGCATATGCTGGAGAGAGGAAGACTTTTGTGAGAGCTCTTCAATTAAAGAGATAATTAAGATTATTAAGTGTAGAAATCCACTTGATTCCACTTTGTAAACACTTCTGAGACTATGAGATGTTCTGGTGTATGTTTTATGTGTAAGTGGATTTAGAATGTGAGGATTTATTGACTGCGGTTAAGCAGCCGCACTTTGTTTAGTGTTGCGCGTCTACTCGTGCACTTACGGTACTGGTGGTGGAAGCGGTCAAAATACATGTAAAGACGCTTTAGAACGGCGTTTCCGTTATAAAAAGCATTTTCAATCATGTTTCATATTTAAACACTCATAAAGAAAACTTTTTTATAGGTTTGCTCAATCTTTCAAATAATTATTTACATTGTCCCTGTCTATTACTCCTTCAAATTTCAACTCATTTTACTGTGGAGTTTTGGAGAAAAGTTAAGGCAAAATCACTCCAAGCATAACTGCATTTTCAATCATGTTCCATATCAAACAATCATAAAAGAACATTTTTTATAGTTTTGCTCAATCTTATAAATAATTCTCATTTATAGTGTCCCTGTCTATTACTCTTTTAATTTTCAAATCATTTTACTGTGGAGTTTTTGAGAAAAGTAAAAGCAAAATCACTCAAAACCTCAGGTGCATTTTTTATCATGTCACATATTCAAACACTCATAACACATATTTCTTTATAGATTGGCTTAATTCTTCACATTATTCTTATTTATAGTGTCCCTGTCTATTAATCTATTAAATTTTAACTCATTTGACTGTGCAGTTTTGGAGAAAAGTAAAGGCAAAATCAGTCAAAACCTCAGGGGCATTTTTGATCATGTTCCATATTCAAAAACTCAAACACTAAAGAAGAACATTTTTTTTTTATAGGTTTGCTTAATTCTTTACATTTTTCTTATTTATAGTGTCTCTTAATATTACTCTAATAAATTTCAAGTCATTTTACTGTAGAGATTAAAAAAAAATAAAGGCCAAATCACTCCAAGCATAACTGCATTTTCAATCACGTTCCATATTCAAACACTCATGAAACATTTTTCATTAAAGGTTTGCTCAATCTTTCAAATAATTTTTATTTAGGGTCTCACTTTCTATTATAGACTTAAATGTCAAGTCATTTTACTCTAGAGATTTTGAGAAAAGTGAAGGCAAATCAGTCCAAACCTCAGTGCATTTTCAATCTTGTTCCACATTCAAACACTCATAAAATATTAATATTTTCATTTAAAGGATTTTTTATAGGTTTGCTCAATCTTTCACATTTTTCTTATTTAGATTGTCTCACTCTCTGTCTGTTTCTGTCTTTAGTGTGAATGTGGAACATGATTGAAAATGCACTGAGGTTTGGAGTGAATTTGCCTTCACTTTTCCCAAAACCTCTGGAGTAAAATCACTTGAAATTTAAGAGTATAATAGACAGGGAGACTCTAAATATGAAAAATGTAAAAAAAATAATTTAGCAAACCTATAAAGGAAAATAGTTTTTTGACTGTTTGATAATGGAAGATGATTGAAAATGCAGTGATGCTTGGAGTGATTTTCCTTTACTTTTTTCAAAAACTGTACAGTAAAATTACTTGAAATTTTGCAGAATAATAAACAGGGACACCATAAATAAGAATTATTTGAATCATTAAACAAATCTATAAAGAAAAATGTTTTATGAGAGTTTGAATATGGAACATGATAAAAATGCACTGATGTATAGAGTGAGTTTGGCTTTACTTTTCTTAAAAACTGTACAGTAAAATGAGTCAAAATTGAAAGCAATAATTGACAGGGAGTTCTTTAATAAGAATTATTTAAAAGATTAAGCAAACCTCTAAAGAAAATAGTTTTATAAGTGTATGAATATGGAATATGATTGAAAAAGCACTGATGTTTAGAGTGAATTTGCCTTTACGTTTCTCAAAAACTCCACAGTAAAATTAGTTGAAATTTAACAGATTAATGGAACGGGAGAGTCTAAAAACCATTTTTTTTGAAAGATTAAGCAAACCTATAAAGAAAATTTTTTTATGAGCGTTTGAATGGGGAACATGATTGAAAATGCAGTGATGTTTTGAGTGATTTTGCCTTTACTTTTCTTCAAAACTCCACAGTAAAATGGTTTGAAATTCAACAGATAAATAGACAGGGACACTGTAAATAAGAATTATTTAAAAGATTGAGCAAACCTATAAAGAAAACTGTTTAATGAGTGTTTGAATGGAACATGATTGAAAATGCACCTGAGGTTTTGAGTGAATTTGCCATTACTTTTCTCAAAAACTCCACAGTAAAATAAATTGAAAATTAAAAGAGTCATAGACAGGGGCACTGTAAATGAGAAATTATTTAAAAGATTGAACAAACCTATAAAGAAAAATGTTTTATGAGCGTTTGAATATGGAATATGATTGAAAATGCACTGATGCTTTGAGTAATTTTGCCTTTACTTTTCTTAAAAACTCCACAGTAAAATAAGTCGAAATTTAAAGGAATAATAGTCAGGGAGAGTCTAAATAGGAATTCTGTGACAGATTGAGCAAACCTATAAAGAAAAATGTTTTATGAGTGTAAATATGAAACGTGATTGAAAATGCACGAGTCTTTTTTTAAAACGGAAACGCCGTTATGAAGCGTCTTTACATGTATTTTGACCGCTCCCACCACCCGTACCGTAAGTGCACGAGTAGACGCGCAACACTAAACAAAGTGCGGCTGCTTAACCGTGCATTTTCAAGACGCGGCTGCAGTGATTTATTGTATGTATGCAGTGTTAATGTGCTTCTGAGATATTAGCAGTTAACAAGTGGTGTATTATACAGGAATGCAGTGTCACAAAGTGCACACGAGTGATTTATCTCCTCATTGACATTAATCCACAGAAGAGGAGTGTTGAATGGTGGTGAGACTGTTAATAAACCCTCTCTGGTGAACTGAAGTGAAAGTGTCCTGAGTTTTCCTTAAACACAACGCAGATGAGAGAAGCAGCGGTTATCAGCAGACCAGCTTCATCAGGGTGTTATAATACTGTGCGATATATTTGTATAATGAGATAAAAGTCTAACAAAAATGTAATAATAATATTAATAGGAAGAAGAAGAAAACAGGTGTATTGTGCACAGTGCAAGAAAACAGCCAGACAATAGACATGTGCATCATTCACTGTGCAAAATTCAGTCAGAAGTCATGTATAGAAAATGTCAGTAAATGTCCAACAAATATATTGATACACATCTGCTGCCTATGTGGTTAAACACTTATCTAAAGCATATTATTAAATGAAATTATATAACATACAACATTGCTTATATTACTTTATATCCAAGCCTAATACATGTAACCATTTTTCATATATATAGTATAATACACAGCTTTGCCAACAACTCAGTGTATAAAGAGAGTTCACAAAAATAAAAAAATCATGCTTTAGAGTAAAGTTAAGCATATATAAAGTTTAGCATACAGCATATAATCAAAAAGCTTGTAAATGTAATACATGTTATAAAGGCCAGTGAGCAGATAAAGCTGATGGATTAGGATAGTGATTAGAAAAAGGAAAACCGGCAGTAGATGATGAGGGGAAAGTTCATGGTGAAAGACAAGGATCATCTCCAGTTGACATGGGGAAGTTAAGGTATAGTTAGGAGAGACAGAGCCTGGGGAAAAAGGCTCAAGTTAGAACAAATGTATTTGTTTCTTCTTATTGATGAATGAGGCATAGAAATGTAAAAGGCTTTTGTTCAGACAGTGTTGTAGTATTTAACATGAGGTGAGGGGCAGGTTCACACTTCTCAGGTTAGTCACAGACTGTAGCTGGTTGTCTGTACAGTGTCTAATGTGGGCTTTAATAAATAGTATTCAGGCCTGAAATGTATTATGATTATTGATGGATACTAATCAACACAGAGTCTAAACAAACCACACTGATAATTACTCAGCATATTTCTCTCTTCTACAGTACTTCACATACAACCTAATGTTTATTTTAAAATGTATTAATTTCTACACCATAAATTCAAAAAAACAATAAATATTTTTACTCACTTTCAAGCCGCTTGAAAAGTGTAACTGACTAAATCCATAAATATTTTCTGATGTCTGAAGAGTAATTTAGATGAATATATGAATCATTTCTCACCTCTGACTGAAATCCAGCTTTTCGGTGACTCTCCTCTCTCTGGATGTTTACAGTGGTAGAAACCTTCATCTGACTTTGAGACACTGCTGATGGTCATCACTCCTGTAGTCTGATTCTGGATGATTGAATCATTTTTATAGAAATCAATACCAGTTGAGATCTTTGTGTTTCGATATAAACAGTGTAAAGTCAGAGGATTTCCCTCAGTTACAGGATGGACAGGACTGTCCAGGATCACATCACCAGCTGTAGGAAAAAGAAAGAAAACTATAAAAACACAAAGTGTGTAAAAGTATAATTTTATCATGCAGACCTCTAATGATCTGTTCCATGTGACACTGCTGTAGAAACAAACTGCCATATTTAATACCAGAAGATTGTGGAAGATGTGACAATAGCAGCAAAAAGACTAATATTTAATTCTAAATGCTGCAAAATGCTGAATCCTCTATAAAGAGCATAATATCTGTGAATGGTAGATTTTCATGTCTGTACTGACTCCTAAACTGTATTTATTTTTCCTGCTACTTGGTATGGATCATAAATGATGACTACAGGAAAGAGGTCACATGAGCAAAACAAATCAATGGTCATTAAAATTTACATCAAACTGCACTGTAGGAAATCACTGGTTATATGAATTTAAGTAATTAAACCTTTAGTTTAATATGCAATGTAGCAGTAATATGACAATTATTCTAGTGTTCAATTTTGTTATTAGAAGAACACAGCAGTAAAATAAAAACTAGCTGTAAATGAACCATGTACAGAATGTACAGGTTTTCATCATTAACTCAGGTTATAGAAACACCACTACAACGATGCAGTTATTATAAGAATGACTTACAGAAGTAAACTGAGAGATTCATGTCTTGAAATGTTTAATGTTATTGTTTATCTAATTGTTTAATATTTAAAAAAAATTTAGCAGAGGAGAGTAAACAGGATTTTATATTTAATTACTAGAAATATAATGTAATATCTCTATTAATAAGAATAGATTTTTATGTTAGATCTGGTTTATATATTAAATACTACTGGTGAGAAGTGATAAAGACTCACTGTGTACTGTGATGTTAACAGAATCACTGCGTTCTCCAGATTCAGACTGACACCAGTAAACTCCAGTGTGTGATGGAGAGAGGGAGCTGATGTTACATGTAGATCCTGAAACTGATGAACAATCAAGCGATGCCTCACTGTGTGTGTATCTTCTCACTGTCCATCCAGTAGAGTCTCTCTGGTCCTCACAGCTCAGTGAGAGAGAGTCAGCAGTAAAGTGTTGAGATCTGCTGGGATTGATGATCAGAGACACTGAAGCAGATTTATCTGTTAATAAATATATTAATGTTATATTTACATTTATGACACTGTTTTATTAAAATTAATGTTGGTAAAAAATATGTAGAAAAAAGATTTACTGTGTTGAAGTTGCTGCAGTGTACCAAAGTTAAATAATGAAACACAGACATACATTTCTTCTGTACAGTATAAAAGTTCAGTCCTTCTCTTCTTCACTTATTCACACTCTAACTTTATACTGGGTAAAAGTTATTTGTTCTCTGTATGTAGGTGTGTAAATATAATTGACTGTGTTTCTACCCAGATCTTCTGTAAACGTGTTCTGTGTAATTCATTCACATACTCACCAGTAACATTTACCCAGAGTGCATCACTGTAGTGTGTGTAGTAGACTGGGTTTCCTCTTCCAGCTCTGCATCTGTACTGACCTTCATCAGAGACACTGACTGGTCTAATGGTGTAGGAGTGTGTTTCAGTCTCAGTCTCGTGGCTCTGTTCGTCTTTCTTCCAGTAAAACTTCCATCCAGCAGACTGCAGCTTCAGTGTACAGTACAGAGTCACTGCGTTTCCTGTCAGTGCAGCTCCTTTAAGGTCTGATGTAAGTTCAGTTTTGGGTTTTTCTGTTAAAAATGTAATATAATTTTAGAAAGTAAAGTACTTTTTGTTCACTAATCTACAGTAAAACAACACTCTCTTTATAATGGTGGCATGACATTAGAAAAAAAAAATATACAAAATGTTTATTAAAAAAAAAAAAGGAAAGAAAATACAGTTGGTTGTTTTCAAACAATATGAATGCAGTACACTCTGTTGGGGGTCTGAGAAACAGCCTGTATTTTACATTTGTCAGGCTGATGACGCGGAAGCAGTAATAACTCAATCATTGTCTTTATTAAAAAAAACAGTTCAACAAACGAAACACTCACATGCCGCGAAGGAAAGCAAACTAAGATATCCGCTCGAGATAAGTAATCCAAAACGAAACTGAATGTCTAATGGAAAACAAAACCTGAACTGAACGCAACTCCACGGCAAAGAGTAATCCAACGCGGAAACAGAGTCCTGGGAACAGAACCAGCGGGAAGGCAGGCAGTCGCGGAGTGCCCAGCATGACACTTTAAGAACCGACAGCCTGTGACTCGAGAACGTGAGTTTATATAGTCTAGTACTTAACGAGCCACAGCTGTCGGTGATTCTGGCAGGCAACGAATAACGAGGAACTATGTCAGCTACTGAGGGGAGTGTGGCAGGGTGCATCTCTGACAGCTACTGAGGGGGGCGTGGCAGGGGAATCCCTGACAGTACCCCCCCCTCCAGGGGAGGCACCCGACGCCCCAAAACCCACCAACGCTAGGCGGGCCGGGGCACTCTGAGGAAGGCCTCCCCAACCGACCCGGGACAAAGGAGGCCCCGTGAGCATCACAGCAGAACAGAGGATGACCAGAAGGGGCCAAAGGCAAAGCAGCGTCCTCGGTCGGGATCAGGAACGGGTCAGCCAAGCTCTTGGCAGAGACCAGAGGCCGAGCGATGTTCACGGCGGAGACCAGAGACCGAGCTACGTCCTCGGCGGAGACAGTAGACGGAGAGACGACCCCCCTGGAGACCTGGAGCAGAGCGACGCCCTCGGCGGAGACAGGAGGCGTAGAGACGACCCCTTTGGAGGCCTGGAGCGGAGCGACGTCCTCTGCGGAGACAGAAGAGACAACCTCCCTGGAGACCTGGAGCGGAGCGACGCCCTTGGCGGAGACAGGAGGCGGAGAGATGTCCTCCACAAAGACTCGAAATGGAGCGACGCCCTCGGCAAAGACTTGCCACGCAGGGGCACCCTCAGCAGAACATTGAACCATAACGACACCCTCGGAGGGCCTCTGGAGAGCTCTGCCATCGTCAGGGGGACCTGGAGGACTGACGTCGTCGTCAGGGGGACCTAAAAGACCGACGTCGCCCTGCGGGGAACCTGGAGGCCCCAGGTCAACGGCTTGCCCCCAGGTCCTCCTCAGGGCGACGTCACCCTCAGGGCGACGTCAAGCCTCAAGGTTCCCCGCAAGGCGACATCGGGCCTCCAAGCTCCCCGCATGACGACGTCGGGCGGGAAGCTTGGAGGCCCGACGTCTCCCTGAGGGGAACTTGAAGGCCTGACGTCAACCTGAGGAGGACCTGGGGGTGTGTTGTCGACCTGAGGAGGACCTGGGGGCGAACCGTCACCCTGAGGAGGACCTAGGGGCGAGCCGTCGCCCTGAGGAGGACCTGGGGGCAAGCCTTCGCCTTCTGTGAAGCCCGGGGGCGAGCCGTCGCCCTGAGGAGGACTTGGGGGCGAGCCTTCGCCCTGAGGAGGACTTGGGGGTGAGCCGTCGCCCTGAGGAGGACTTGGGGGCGAGCCTTCGCCCTGAGGAGGACTTGGGGGCGAGCCTTCGCGCTGAGGAGGGCTTAGAGGCGAGCCTTCGGCGGAACTCTGTGGCTGAGCAGCACCCTCTTGACGACTCTGTGGCGGCTTGGCTCTCTCGTGACGGGTCTGTGGCGGCCCGGCGCTCTCGTGACGGGTCTGTGGCGGCTCGGCTCTCTCGTGACGGGTCTGTGGCGGCTCGGCTCTCTCGCGACGGGTCTGTGGTGGCTCGGCTCTCTCGTGACGGGTCCGGTTCTGCTCTGCGGTCTCGTGACGGGTCTGTGGCGTAGAGGTGCGCTCCTGGAGACACTGAGGCGGAGAGGCACGCACACGGGAACCTCAAAAAAGGGCAGCACACTTGTAAATGTTCCGTGGCGGCACGGACAGCTTATGGAATTGCTGGGATGCCAGGGCGCGCTCGCAGATGCTCGGAGATGGTGAAGAGTGTCCACAAGAACCCCGGAACACAGCAGTGCACTTGTACTGACCCAGGGGCAGGGCCATGTGTCCGTAGAAACCCAGGAACTGAGCCTCGCATTCTTGGATGCCCAGGGATGGAACCGAGCACCAGTGACAATCCTGGAATGGAGCTGCGGGCTCTGAAGAACCTCGGAATAAAGCCAAGCACCTTGGAGAATCCTGGAACGGAGCCGCGCGCTCTGAGTAACCAAGGAATGAAGGTTCTTCATCCTCAAGGGGACTGTCGTGGAGATCTGCCACCTCCATCTCACACATCCCCAGAAGAAGCTCGCAGAATTCGGCGAGTGAGCCAAAATTGCCCCCATTGGCGCTCCATAATCTGCTGGTCTTTGAGAGAGCATCACCAGACAGGAGAGTAACGCAGAAAGCGATCTTGGCTCGTTCAGAGGGAAACTGGGAAAAATTTTCCTCCACATACTCGCCGATGTTCCTCAGAAGCGAGCCGGAAATCCATCGCGCTTGTGGAGGGGCGTGGCGCAGCCGTGCTCTCATGATCCAGCGTCTGTGGCTTTAAGCCGCGAGGAGCGGTATGGACCTCCTGGTGAAAATCCAAAGCCGGGTTCGGCTGCCGATCCATCGCGGCCCGAAATCGCGGGTGGCCGATTCCGCTTTCGGTTTCGGTCGGTTCTTCTGTCAGGCTGATGACGCGGAAGCGGAAATAACTCGATCGTTGTCTTTATTCAAAAAAACAGTTCAACTAACGAAACACTCACATGCCGTAAAGGAAAGCAAACTAAGATATCCGCTCGAGACGAGTAATCCAAAACGAAAGTGAATGTCCAATGGAAAACAAAACCTGAACTGAACGCAACTCCACGGCAAAGAGTAATACAACGCGGAAACAGTAATATTGATATTATTTTTTGTTATCATTGTATTTTCATCAAGTCTTGTGTAAAACAGTGAGGTTGTGGCATAGGGTGTATTAGAGTTTTAGAGCGAGTGGAACTCAGTGTCTTTTAGCAGCACCATTGCAGAGGAGAAGAATGATTCTCTCTCTGTGCTGCAAATACTGTATTAATATATTGAACGTCAGTAATAAATAATTTATTTTTTGGGTAGTTAAATGTGTGTTTATGTTTTGTTACCCAGAATAAATGAAACAGCAGAATCCAGTTTTTGTGGAAGTCTTTGGTGTTAAGCAGTGCAATTAATCCAACATACACAACACAGAACAACGACTACTACATGAACTTGTTTTATGCTAATTTCATTAAAGTTTTTCACACGATTATATGCATCATTAATAACAACAGAATTTCACTGCATTTCACTGCATTTAAGCATTTCACTGTATGTTGCACCCTGTATACCCTGTGTATGTAACAAATAAAATTTGATTCGATTTGATTTGATTTGAGAATTTTAAAACCTCATTTGAAAAAAATATGCAATGCTTAATTTTATTTCCTCAAGACATTTGTAGGTCAAATCTAGAAATTCTATAATGCTATTTAAACTTAACTGTACAATTAATATATAATACTACCAACTGCACTCATCAATACCTGTACAAACTCTTCTTCACTGTCACAGTTCCCACTTCACCTCACCAAAGGGAATTCTACAGATCTTATTCCAGGCTAATGCTTCCTTGTGTAACCCAGATAAAGCTATGGGTATTTGTTTTAGATTTATGCATTTATGCTAAAGAAATTGTTTGAGTTCCATATTAATAGTTTTACAAATGAATGTTATGAAAATTATAATTCATTGGCCAGCAATGAGGTGATGTAATAAGGTCACGTGACACCTGTATAAGGTAATAGTAATTAAAAACAATTAATTATTTGTTAAACAATTTTTTGTTTCAATAATATAAATATGCTGGTAAAGATTATTTAAAAAAAGAACTTGTATTTTGTTTTTAAGTTTTATTATTTTACGTGTCATGTTATGAGGGATGCTGGGGGTGCACTGATATTACTGATATTTTTCCTTTAAAACTGAACTTGATTTTGAAAGTTATTTACACCATATTTTGTTTGACATCACGTTTAGTAAACTATTATTGTTGTTTAAATTGTGTTGTGTTGTGTCTATATTTACAATATAGAAGTGTATTTCATGTTCTTGGTACCGGTTGGTTAATACATTTAATTATAAATAGAACCCATATTTAAAGTGAAGATAAGATAAATTGATTAGGTTTAATATTTTTTAGATATTTATTAAAAAGAACTCAGGTTAGCCACCCCATTATAGCCAGGAATGCTAGCGGCGCTACACTTGCAAAGTTTTGTGTTTCCTTGCGCATTTCGAGCTGTTCATAATTTCATGTTCTATGATTTATTATGTACTGACCCTTGCTATTGTTTTTAATTATTCTTCTCGCTCTGTTTTTTTTTTTTTTGTATTTGTTTATTTCTCTGACTGCATTTATTTTGTGTACCAAACATTAGGCTTGTAACTGCTTCTGCGTTTTTGGAATTATGTGTCTGTACTGAATAAACTGCATATGGGACTTTTACACAGCTGAAATTACAAATCTTCACTGTGAAGGTACATCAGTGAAACTGTGAAATATGTACGATCATCAGAGCAGGATCAGTTTGTTATTACAGTAGGTGAAGAACATGTTTCTTATACACACCTTTAATTTACTAATCATTTAAAATAAAATAAACTGCAAAATGAAATTTCAGCAATCAGACAAAAAAAAGTTTTTTATGAACAGTGAAAATGGAAACAAAGGAGGAAACTGTAATATAATAAGACTCATATTTAGTGTAGCTCATTGAAATATTCTACAACAAATCTGACATTTTTATAACATATATTGTGTATTAAAATAACAAAAAGTTATTATAAACTCAAACTTACCTGATACAGTGAGAGTAACAGAATCACTCGTCTTTGAGATCTGATTGTCACTGCGTCTCCTCCCTCTGCAGGTGTATTTCCCTCTAGAAGAGTCTGGAACAGAGCTGATACTGAACTCCTGTGTTGTGTATTTTGGGTCGAGTGTGTTATCATCCTTATACCAGTCGTAATTCCACTCAGTGTCTTTTCCTCTCTGTATTTCACACCCGAAAGTCACAGTTTCTCCACTGAACACTTGTGTTTCAGGCTTTATAATCACCACAGGTTTAGGACTTTCTGTAATAATGATAAAAAAAAATAACTATTGTTATGTATGAATTAAATCCCATCACCGTTATTTAAATAAGTAATACAATTTTAACATGAAATATCTGCTCAGCTGTAAATAAATGTTAAAGCTCTTTCAAAGGTAGACTGACATTTTTATCATAAACTATTAATGAAATAAATATCGATCACAATGTGTCAACTCTAAACATTTATCACGTTACTTAAAATGTAGAATGTAGAATTTCATATTTAATCATGATTCATGTCCGAATTACAGAATTTGCATCCTGTTTTCATGACTTTTAATTTTCACTGCATGTTTGCGCACACACACAGACACACACACACACACAATTAATCAATATATAATCCCTCCTATAAACAATTTATCTCATTCTTTCAGATTCTGTAGCCTTTTAAACACATTGATTTAGTATAAAAGTTGGATTTTGTCATTCACACTCAACTCAAACATTCTCCTGTTTCTGAAACAGTAACTTTATGAAGTTCTTTATAGCCTCTGAGCAGCTTATTAAAACAGTTTTACACATTTTGGTGACATTTTAGTGTTGTGTCATTTGATTTCTAGTTCACCTCACACCAGTTCTGCTCAGCAGTGCTCACACTGTCTCACTGTAGCTTTTGCAGTAACAGTGGCGGCACAAGGAGAGATGGATTGAGCACGAGGTAACTGTTTAAAATTTATTTCAGGCAGCAGACAGATTTAACCTGCCAAAGAAAACAAAAAGCTAAACAAGCTACCCTAAAATTACCAAGAATTTAATATTTTGTATGTGGACAAGTTGACAAAATATATCCTTTGGATCACATGAATAATAAGTTCAAGACTCTCATGGGTATGAGTGGAGAAGGAGATTGGGAATGAAAATTTCATAATTATTGAAAGAAAAGGTTTTACCTTAGTGTTTATATGATTATTGCAATATCACTGAAGGGTTTTGTTTAAAGTTTTGATTAAGATGCTAAAGTGTGATTTAGGGTATGCATTTATAATAAAAGTCATGGCTAAGAGAACATTAAAGAAGTAACACTAAACTTCCTCTATTTCTCTTGTCCTCACTGTATTTTAGTTATTATCTGGTGACATTTTCTACCAAAGATAAAGGAATATCTAATTTGTTTTTTAGTTCACCTCACATCAGCCCTTCTCAGTCATACTTACACTGTCTCTACTTAGTAATAAAATAATATTAAATAATTTAAGAATTTAAATGAATTAAGTTTGTTATATGTATTTGTGTAAATATTGCTATATTGGGATCCTGCTTAAATGTTTTTTTTTTTTCAGTGTTGTGCAGAATCATTTAACAAAAGGTCTCTTACTCACCAATAACATTTACCCAGAGTTCATTACTGTAGTGTGTGGAGTAGACTGGGTTTCCTTTTCCAGCTCTGCACCAGTACTGACCTCCATCAGAGACACTGACTGATCTGATGGTGTAGAAGTGTGTTTCAGTCTCAGTCTCAGGCCACTGTGTGTATTTTCTCCAGTAAAACTTCCATCCAGCAGACTGCAGCTTCAGTGTACAGTACAGAGTCACTGAGTTTCCTGTCAGTGCAGCTCCTTTAAGATCTGATGTGAGTTCAGGTTCAGGTTTTTCTGTTACAATTTAAGCATCATTTAGGAAGTGAAGTCTTTACTACATTAATCACTTCTACAGTAAAACAGTACAATAATTTCTCTGATGATGACAAACATCTTAAGTTTAAAATTAAACTCATGATGTGAATGAAAAAAGGGAAGTTATAGGTAAAGCTTCACTGTGGCTGAAGTGAGGGTTTAGAAATTGTTTTGTTTTTAAACACTATTTTGTCTAAACAAAAATAAAAATCATTGTCACCTCACTGCAAACAAACAACAAATTTACATCATTAAAAATTATATAAACAAAATACACTCTGTAAAATTCTCTGCAAGTTTATAATAAATCAAAAGCTCTAAATAAACAAATAAATAAACCATAATTTATTCAACATCAAATCTATCAATGCATCATTTGAATATTGTTAGTGGTCATGAATCCATCAGCTTTAATTTTGAATGAAATCTTTTTTACACTAATTTCTAAGAATAATTATCACTATCAGTAGCTAGCAATGGTGGACGCAAAGCATGTAGCAAAATTAGAGATACACTCTGTAAAGTATTACACCTGTAAAAGTAAATGTGCTCCCTTTAAACCATAACTTGAGTAAAAGTACAAAAGTATTTTCCTTCAAATGTAAATAAGTATCTATGTACTATAACTTAATATCGCTATACTGATCCTATTATAATTGTTTTTGTCACAAGACTCTGCTTAATCAAACCAGTTTATGTAAAAAGTCTCTGATGTAACTCAGCACATTAATCTATTAATTGATATCTAATAAATTATTATCAGACCCAAGATCTTTGTTTTCACTGAAAAAAAATCATGCAAATAAGGCAACAGGTGTTGTGGAAAGTTATAGTCAGTAGTTTCTTCCATCATTTATTCTTCTCAAAATGTTCTGCCTGATGTTGAACTGATGCTGAACTGTATGTTTGTGATAAACCACTAAGCGGCAATAGTTTTAGTTTGAATGACACACTGAGTAAACACACCATAAACCAACATCTTCCTATTGATTAGTTTCAGCTTTGAAAAGCTCCTCTCTGCTTCAGCTACTGTCACTGGATGAGTAAAACATGTTCTTAGAGCAGTCCACAAATTTCTATACATTTCTGATAGCTCACTTACATGTACAACTATCGCGCTAAATGTATTTACAGTGGAACCCGGTTATGTCGATATCCTAGGGGGTCGCCAAAAAGCATCGAGGTAACTGATGATCGAGATAAACAAAAATCAAAATGGCGGCAGTATATTAACGTGCTTGAAATTTCTTTATGTACATTATGTGCGTTAATAAATGAGAATGTGCATGCACGTGTTTTTGGAGGGTTTTTACACAACAGCGTTGCCGTGATTTGTTTGATGAAGTCATGCTATAAAAATGTACATACGTTTGTTAACAACAAAAGGCACAAGTGCACCAACTAACAGCAGAGATTCACCAGTATACAATACAAACCACCGTCCATTCTCCATACAAACCTTTATTATATTCTCCAACATTATAAACACACAGATCACTCAAAAAATAAAAAATAAAAATAAAAAAAAACAGCGGCTGCACAGTGCCGTCTCACATTTAGTCCACATGTGGAAAAAAAAAGAAAAATAAACAGTAACTAAGTTTCTGAAAACTTATGACCATCAGGCTGAAGTAATCCACACAAACACACAAAGCAAAGTGTCCGAAAAAACTTACGTCCACGATGCCGAGGGGGAGAGAGAGAGAGAGAGAGAGAGAGAGAGAGAGAGAGAGAGAGAGAGAGAGAGAGAGAGAGAGAGTTTGTAAATGTAAAAATAGAGAAATTCTAAAATAAACCCGGAAGATTCAAAACCGAAACCGAAACCAAAAACGAGGGACAGGAAAGTCTCAAACGTGAACGGCCGAAGGGGGCGTGGCAGGTGCTTTCTCCGCCGCTATATATATATATACACTTAGAAATTGCTGTTAATTTACGGCAGAATTTCAACAGTATAATAATGTTATGTTCAAAAGCAGTACATTACTTTTTTATTGTTGTTGTAAAATAATGTAGACACAATATAACATTAATTCTTTAAATAATGAATGACAAAAACACATTTGCTGTATTTATTACTCAAAGGAAATAAAACCTTACTATCCAGTATTTTTGTAAACTGCAGTGAGCACGTGGGGACTTTTATCCATCTTCATAAGATTAACAGGTGAGTTTTCTTTTGTTTGCGTGACAAAATTCATTACATTTGCTATGGCAGCTAACATGTATGGTGGATATTGGAAGTGAATCTTTCTTCTATTTGCTTATTTTCAGCGATTAATATGCCAAATGCACCACTGTTGTGTGCAGCTGTATTTCTAACTCGGGTTGCATTATTCCTAATTACCGGGTGAGTTTCATTCAGCAAAATATGTGATAATCCTTCTGTAAAGTTCCATTTTCAAACTCCATTGCACTGAAATCACATTTGCATTATATTACACATAAATGACTGGTGTTTTCTGTTGCTTTTTTTAAATTCATGAAGCCTCCAGTGTTAGAACAAAACCCTTATATGTCGGTGTTTTTGAAATAAAAACTCATCTTTATACAAGAATATACTTTGCTATATGTTCTTTGTGAGTAATCATTTCCCCTCTACTCTAGTTCTAAACACACACATTTGTTTTTCAGGCAGTTAATCGGGATAAATCTGGAAAAGGGAACAAGGCTGTAAGAGTATCAAAGCGGACGTGTCTCCAGTCTACTTATAAAATTAATAGATTTTAAGTGGGACTTTATATAAGTAATACACACCACAGACCACACACAAACATCGCATACACACACCCACAACACACACACACATGCATATTCACTCAAAAATACTGTATATACTTGGGTGTTCTCTGTCATTCACTTTGTCTTTCTTTCCAGAGTACATATTTTTACATTTAGATGTATTGTCATGCATGTAATACGCTTTGGGCTTTTGTTTGACCATTGTTTTTATTTTATACAAATGTTCTGTAAATTAGAATCTCTGTTATTTTCTTTAATGTTATTTAGGTTTTATACTAAGACAGTTTAAAAAAGAAGAGATGTTTTGAAATAACTCTCTAAAGCTGATTTACTTCTGTTAAAGAGTACATTTATACATGGTAGTAATGTGGTGTTTTGTAGTTAAATTGGGGAGATTTCTTAATAACAAGGTTTAAAAAAACTGCTAATTATATTTTCAGAAATATACTTTAATGTAGAAACGTGTTATGTGTTATGTTTTATTTGCAATAACAGTAGCCAACTGTAAATTTCATCAACGATAAGACACTGTTAATTTTACAATAAGTTGCTGGCAACCTTGCTGCCAGTTTTTTTACTGTTTTTCAATAAACAGTAGACAAATGTAATACTGATCTTTAAGAATGTGGGAGATGTGCAGACCTGCAGTAACTACAGGTGAATAAAGTTGATCAGTCACACCATGAAAGTTATCGGAAAGAGTAGTGGAAGCCAGGCTGAGAGAAGTAGTGACCATTTGTGAGCAACAGTATGTTTCAAGCCGAGGAAGAGGTTAATGGAGAAGTATAGAGAAGGCCAGAAGAAGTTGAATTGTGTGTTTGTGGATTTAGAGAAAGTGTACAACAGGGTGCCGAGAGAGAAGTTGTGGTACTATATGAGAAAGTCCGGGGTCTCAGAGAAGTATGTAAGGGTGGTGCAGGACATGTATGAGGACAGTGTGACAGCAGTGATGTGTGCATTAGGAATGACAGACTGGTTCATGGTGGAGGTTGGACTGCATCAAGGATCGAATCTGAGCTCTTTTCTGTTTGCAGTGGTGATGGGCAGGTTGATGAACAAGGTCAAACAGGAGTCTCTATGTACTATGCTGGTTGTGAATGATATTGTGTTTTGTGGTGAGAGTAGTAAGCAGGTTGAGAAGAGCCTCTACGGGTGGAGGTACGTGCTGGCGAGAAGGGGAATGAAAGTCAGTAGGAGTAAGAGTACATGTGTGTGAATAAAAGGAAGGGCAGTGGAGTGGTGCGGTTGCAGAGAGAAGAGGTGGAGAAGGTGAGGGAGTTCAGGTACCTGGGAACAGTGCAAAGTAATGGAGAGTGTTTTAGAGAAGTGAAGAAAAGCATGCAGACAGGGTGGAGTGGGTGGAGAAGAGTGATAACAGGAGTGATTTGTTATAGAAGGGTATCTGCAAGAGTGAAAGGGAAAGTTTATAGGACTGTGGTGAGACCTGCAATGTTGTATAGTTTAAAAACAGTGGCAATGAGTAAAAGACAGGAGGCAGAGCTGGAGGTAGCAGAGCAGAAGATGTTGAGGCTTTCGTTGGGAGTGACGAGGATAGACAGGATTAGAAATTAGTTTATTAGAGTGGCAGCACATGTAGGACGTTTTGAAGACAAGGTGAAGGAGGCGAGATTAGGATGGTTTGGACATGTTCAGAGGAGGGTCATGGGGTATACTAATAGGAAAATGCTTAGGATAGAGCCACCAGGAAGGAGGAAAGGATAAAGGCCAAGGAGGAGGTTTATGGATGTGCTGAAGAAAGGCTTGCAGGTAGTTGGTTTGAAAAAGGCAGATGAAGAAGAAGAAGATTATACTGAGGCATAACATTATGACCTCCTGCCAAATATTGTGTTGATTCCCCATTTTTTGCTGCCAAAACAGTCCTGACCCATTGAGCATTAACATTATTAACTTCTTCAGCAATAGCAATTACTTCGTAGTTGCTCATCTGTTCAATCGGACCGCACAGTCCAGCCTTTGCACGCATACATGAGCCTTGGCTGCCCATGACCCTGGCACCGAGTTCACCACTGTTCCTACCTTGGAACACTTTTAATTATTATCATTAACAGCCATAATGATTTTAGCATTTTTTTATTGAAAGTAAAATGGGCAAAAATTTTCTATAACTGTTGGGATTTATTATATACTGTAACAATATTTTATCCATGGCCCGAGGTGCATGTTTCTGCAGGAATCTGGTTAAATGTTGTGGGAACACAAACCATTCTGGGGATAATTTTAAGCTCTCCCTTAAACACGGTCACCACTGTCCCTTAAATATTACACACATTCATAGCATGTACAGTTTTACAATTTCAAGATCCCCACCAATTTTCTTGATTTAACACACACTGTTAATTCTAAAATCTATTTTAATATATGGGTCAAATATGACCTGGAACAGCCTCAGTGTACAAAAAACTGCAGGACATTGTACAAAAGTATACCATTTTAAATATTTAATTATTTTGTCTTTTGGGTTACTTTGGGAAAAGTCTTTAGGCTGAAAGAATAACATTTAGGGTATTTTGTATTGCTGTCAAAATATCAATACTGTCCCACCTTTGCTCACATTTGCATCTGCATCCTTTATTGCCAAAGCTTGCAAAGCCTCCCCAGCTCAGTCCCTCTGCCTAGCTAATTGCTACAAATTAATTTCTCCTTTCTTTGTGTCCAACTTACTAACTTCCTTACTGCTGTCACTTATCTTTTGCCACATCCTTCTTCATCTGCTTCTGCATCTTCAATCATTTTTGCCCTTCATCTATTATCATGTCCAATTGTCACAACAACAGCATGGAAATTGATAAGACTTTAAAATAAGGCTAAGACATATCTCACTCTGTCTCTGTAATGGTTTTAGTTTAATTTTAATGGTGATTCTGGTTATATGCTGACTTTTAAGGGCCCCCTTGTGGTGGGAATTGTATATAGTAACTTCTGTATGCCTCGTGTTGAGTTAAGTTTAATTTAATTGGAATGGCTAAAGAGCAGCTTGTATGGTGAAGTCGTGACTCGCACAAGGCTGTAAGTCACTATTATTTGTCATAAATATGATGTTTAGTAGGTTAAAGATGTTAAAATATGTAAATTCATTAATCTAGCGATGTAAATGTTGCTAAAAGCAAATGTAAAGTGCAAAATGTGAGCATTAGGTAGCGCCGTATGCTAGCGTTTGTTTTGTTATCATTATTAGGCTAATTTGGGTTTTTGTTAGATTGGATTACAAGCAGTTACTTAGAAGTAAGAATATAATTTTAAAAGCACATGACAATGTAATGTTTAATGCATTGATTTAATGTGTAATTTTGATTCTTTGAATGCTTTAGGTAGTGAATACTGTTCAGTTGGCTATGCACTTTGCTTACTATGCTTATTGCTGTATTTTTTCTTTGTTTGTTTACAGTTTTACAATTTCAATTTTAATTTCTAATGGTAAAGTTAGAAGAGGAAAGATTCATGAAAGCTACAGGAAGAATAAAAGCCATGAATCAACATCTTGCCTGTTCGCTGTCTGTCTAGCTGGATAGAGAAGTTACACGTTTAGTGAGGACAGAACAGTCTGACTTCAGATTTAATACAATTTCATTGTACTGTAAGAGTTCTCAGTATGAAGCTGTTACTATAGTGACAATGTTATGACTCGCTTCTCCATCTCTTTCATCTACACCAATTTATTTTTTATAATTGTATAAAGTGAAAATAACTTTGGAAAAGTGGAACAAAAAGCAGAACTACACACATGGTTTTAATGATTCATGTACTGGGAATCGTCAGTATTTTTTTAATACGTTGTGTTAAAATTAAAAGATACTTAACATTTTCTGTTGATTTGTGAACACACCACCTTCTATATCACATTAATTAATTTGTGTTATTTTTATCAGCAGTTCCACTACAAGTTATCAAGGCCGAAAATACATAATGCTCGGTCTAACTGCCCCAATATACTTGAAATTATCCTATAATATCTACACATTTAATAATGGTTTCAATATTCAAAATTGTATGGCGTTGTGATTTTCTTGCTAGAGCTGTATATAAGAGCTAATTACATTTGAAATATATCTTTAAATTATGTTTTCCTGCTGATAGATTGTGTTGAAACAATCTGCACCACCAACTGCACTCATGACAATAGGATCAGCTTGACCATTAAGTAGAGGATATTTTTCATATACAATATTTCATGTTTTTTATTTTATTGTTATTTTTTTTATAAATTAAAAGTCCTGTCTTTGCCAGAATTAAATGCCTAGAAAAGTAAAAATAAAAAGTAAAGAGAATGAAGCTCTGAATTCATTATAATGCATTTGAGATACAGTTACTAAAAAATAATCTATAACTAGTCTGAAAGCTGAAATTTTATATACATTTGACATATAAAAAGAAACACACACATACCTGATACAGTGAGTGTAACAGGATCACTGATCTCTGAGCTCTGAGAGTCACTGTGTCTCCTCCCACTGCAGGTGTATTCACCACTGTCAGAGTCTGTAACTGAGACACGGCTGACCTCCTGTGCTGTGCTGAATGGGGGATTTCTGTTATTATTCTTATGCCAGCTGTATGTCCACTCAGTGTCTCCTCCCTGTAGCTCACACTTGAAAGTCACATTCTCTCCTCTAAACACATGTGTACCAGGTGTTATAATCACCACAGGTTTGGGTCTCTCTGTAAAAAAAGAGAAGAAAACATTTGAATGCAAGAATCATTATCATTATCATTATATAAGTATGAAGTAACATTTTTAAAATGAACTACAATATATAACATAATTGTTTATGCTCTGTCAGATGTGGACTAATTTATTCAACAATCACTGCTAAGAAATTAAATGTAGATGACAATGTGGAAAACTGACTAAACCCTAAACCAATTTACTTCTCTGAAAGTTTTAAATACACAATTATAATTTCTTAGAACTCATTCATAATTAATTTACAATATAAATAAACACCTTAAAATGTATCTTTAGTCAGATCTTAAGGATTTTCAGCAATGACAAAACATTGAAGGTAAAAAAACATTAAGGCTTGAAGCAAATCCCTGAGATTAACTGAGTATTATTGGAATTCCACATGTATCACGAGATGTTTCCAACATGGTTGTTTAATAAATGAAAAGCTATATATAAGTATTAAATATATAAATTATTACTGATTCTACCCTTTTTTTTCTGTCTTGCTCTTTCTTTTGTTTCCTCACTAGATGTCACCAGGGTGTTTATTTAACCTGCACTAATTACACCTGTATGTCATTTCCTGTGTCTATTTAATGTCGGGCTCACAGTGTATGATTTTAAAAAGTTTTTGTGACTGTTTATTGTCAGACTTGTACGAACATGATCTCCATGTATATAGTTTAATTTATTTGGTCATAACAGATGTGTTTTATTTGTTATTTCATAATTTAGGTTGGATCAATAAATCACTCCCAGACCAAGTAAATACTTTCATGAGGATGTGTTTTAATAGAGATTAAAGGTGTATAGAGGTGTGCTTAGAGCAGTATACAACAATTTAGAGATTATTGTTTTGCTGATAGTTATTACTGTTGAAAGTATGGAATCTCAGCAAGTCACCACCTTCATACATATAACATGTTTGAGGCAGGAGGCAAGTGCATTTACTCATCAATACAAAATCTCAGTCAATATGCAGATCTAACACTGTAGTAAAATCTATTTAAAGGTCCACTGACTGGTCCATTAAAGCTCCCTACTAAATGCAAGAGACACGTAAAACGTAAATAATCATCGATATTTTAGGCAAAATAAAACAAGGTCAGCATGCTTTATGCAGTAAGTTTGCTATAATAATGTTTATAAAAGATTAACTGCATTTTATTTACAATTTCATATAAAACAAAACTCAAATGAGCAAAACAGCACATGCATGTTAAGTATATTTTCACCCCTTTATTTTAATGCTATTGATGAAACCTAGTAATTTATTTGAACAGCTCTAATAATTTCAATATCAATCTATTAAAAATTAGATTTTTTCCCCTTTCATCTATTATCATGTCACACCAACAGCATGATAATTTACAAAACTTAAAAATGAGGCAAAAAATGTGGATTGGAATTTAGGTTTTGCCACCAAGTGCACATTTATGGGGTCCTTTATTTTTTTGAGTTTATTTAAATACCAATTTAATTGGTGAAGGCAGCAGTAAAATAATGGAACAAAAATCGCTGAATTGGTAAAAAAAAAAAAATTAAGTTCTCATTTCCTATTTCCTTTTCTAGAAAACTTTATTTAAACTACAGTACAAATAAAGAAAAAATAACTATCAAATACATGAGGCAACATGGTTCACATTCACATTATATTCAACAATACAGCAGTGGGAATATGAACTCCTGCACTACAAGGTAATCTCACTGCAATCTTACTACAGATACACAACAAACCCATCACCATATTTACTGACATTAATAATCAAAGTATTTATATAAAAATATATATACAATATGTGAAATATTGATGCTTCTGAACAGCCTTTAAAATTGTGATATACACACGAGTTTTCACAATTTTAAAGTAAAACAACCCTAGATTTATTAAAATGATACGGTATGTGAAATATTAATACTCACGAACAGGCATTGAGATTGTGAACTACAGAGGAGTTTTCACTGTTTTAAAATATGGAAATTCTGTTCTGCTATTCATTTGTTTGGAAATATTTACAGTGGGTACAGAAAGTATTCAGACACCTTAAATTTTTTACTCTGTTATAATGCAGCCATTTGATAAAATCATTTAAGTTTTTCTTCCTCATTAATGTACACATTGTCAACTGTGTCAGTATTACAGAACAGACAGCTGCAGAACTAAGAAAATAAGTGGTCCAATCTAAAAGTATACTATCTTTCTATATTGCCCTTATAGCAATTTCAGAGCAGTTCATTTCTATGATTAGATTTGGGACAGCTGACATGGCTGCACATTGCATTTTAATTCCATCCTGTTTTTACAAAGTGTAAACTGAAAAACTGATGCATTGAATACCCATATTAATAATATTATTCAAGGAATTATAGTAGTCAGGGACGGCTGTGATATACCAGATATATAGGATTTGAATACAATTATATTATACTATAATTTATATAATAAAAAGGGTCTTAGAGAGAATTTTTTTTCTCTCTAAAGAGACTTACATTGAGGAAAATAAGTATTTTAACACCCTGCTATTTTGCAAGTTCTCACACTTAGAAATCATGGAGGGGTCTGAAATTGTCATCGTAGGTGCATTTTCACTGTGAGAGACATAATCTAAAAAGAAATCCAGAAATCACAATGTATTATTTTTAAACTATTTATTTGTATACTACAGCTGCAAATAAGTATTTGAACACCTGTCTATCAGCTAGAATTCTGACCCTCAAAGACCTGTTAGTCTGCCTTTAAAATGTCCACCTCCACTACATTTATTATCCTAAATTAGATGCACCTGTTTGAGGTTGTTAGCTGCATAAAGACACCTGTCCACCCCATACAATCAATAAGAATCCAACTACTAACATGGCCAAGACCAAAGAGCTGTCCAAAGACAATAGAGACAAAATTGTACACCTCCACAAGGCTGGAAAGGGCTACGGGGAAATTGCCAAGCAGCTTGGTGAAAAAAGGTCCACTGTTGAAGCAATCATAAGAAAATGGAAGAAGCTAAACATGACTGTCAATCTCCCTCGGACTGGGGCTCCATGCAAGATCTCACCTCGTGGGTCTCAATGATCCTAAGGAAGGTAAGGCTGGTCGAGGCTGGGTCTTCCAACAGGTCACTGACCCGAAGCACACAGCCAGGATAACCAAGGAGTGGCTCTATAAGAAGCATATCAAGGTTCTGGCGTGGCCTAGCCAGTCTCCAGACCTAAACCCAATAGAGAATCTTTGGAGGGAGCTCAAACTCCGTGTTTCTCAGTGACAGCCCAGAAACCTGTCTGATCTAGAGAAGATCTGTGTGGAGGAGTGGGCCAAAATCCCTCCTGCAGTGTGTGCAAACCTGGTGAAAAACTACAGGAAACGTTTGACCTCTGTAATTGCAAACAAAGGCTACTGTACCAAATATTAACATTGACTTTCTCAGGTGTTCAAATACTTATTTGCAGCTGTATCATACAAATAAATAGTTAAAAAATCATACATTGTGATTTTTGGATTTTTTTTTTTTTTTAGATTATGTCTCTCACAGTGGACATGCACCTACGATTACAATTTCAGACCCCTCCATGATTTCTAAGTGGGAGAACTTGCAAAATAGCAGGGTGTTCAAATATTTATTTTCCTCACTGCAACAATGCAACAACATCTACCAAACCACATTTCGAGTGTTGACTGTTAAGAGGAAACCCTCTAGTGGTCACACTCCCAAATATTAAATACTTCACTAGAGCATGTGTTCTTATGAAGATCAATCATTTCACCTGTATTCTGCATAATATTATTTTACTCATTAAAACCACTTGTAAATGAACAGACTGAGATTTACAAGCATATTGAGGGTAGATAGAAAAATACATTAATTACCTGCTTGTATACCATGGATGAGTTCAATCAATACTAAACATAGAAAAAAAGAGAAAAAATACAGGTGTAAATAAACAATAAATCTTGCAGGCTTTTTTAATATATATATATATATATATATATACATATTTAGTAAATACCACAGTTATTGTTTCCCAATAACAGCATATCTGAAGTGTTGATTCCTCTGTATTGTACCGTTATACAGATGATCACCATGTCTGAGTTTATTAATAAGCATGACATAAGTTCTACTATATATAGATTCATGTTAAATGTGTGACAAGATACAAACCACAAGTTAGATGTGACAAAGTTGTTCTCGCATGACAAGAAATGTTTCCATGTTACATAGAAACCACAGAACAGAAAGTCTTAATGTGTCCAAAATCTAGTGAAATGATCACCTTTCTTAAAGCAGAACGATTCTGAGCATTATAAAGAAATAATGCTTTTAAGTCTTGTTATAAATGTATTGTAATTTGTATGTTAGTTACTTAAAAAGTCTTCTATTTGTCATGGCCGCTGCCAGGTTAACACTAAGACCTGCAGTTTTATTGCATATTTACAATAGCACTGGTTTGTACTTTACAGAGTATGGAACCAAACCAATGTCGAATAAACGAACATTTATTTAAACATAGATTTTAAACATTTAAATCCTAAATACACCGACCAGGAATAACTTTATAGCCACCGATTAGGATTTGTGATCTTCCATTAAAATTTTGAACTCAGCTTTGATCATTTTCGACAAACAAATGAGAGTATGTTTTATATTAAAATATATTAAGTGTATTTTTTACACACCATGGAAAGCAGCATGCAGTGTTCATAGTCACTATAAATTCAATAGACATAAATATATAAAATTATCACATGGCATCACATATCAGAACTCTTACTGTTAATTAGTTTTTATTCACCACAAAACACTTTAAAAAACATTTTTTTTAAAACATTTACTCACAGATCATCACACAGAGTGGACGGAGCTCCATCCTGTCCTACTGATGATGACTGACTGAGAAGTGTCAGTGTTAAATCCTTGACACTTCCTCTGTCCTCAAACACCAATCACATGAGAGAGAGAGAGAGAGAGAGAGAGAGAGAGAGAGAGAGAGAGAGACACTTTTACATTTTAATTAGAATTACAAGCAGAATAAACATTTACGTTTATATAACATAATGTTTGGTTTAATGGTTTGGTGTATCTCTCCCATTTGGCCATTTATGATGGCTTCCTTGAAAACATATTATTTTACGAGACAGCGAGGGAGAGAGAAAAAGAGAGAGAGCGTGAGAGAGATGTAATTGAAGATGTAATGAAAAATGTAATTAAAATAAAGAAATGACAGCAGCCCTTATTGCAGGACACACGCTATGCACTGATGGGGAAACTGTGAGTTCATGGGGAAACTGACGTGAGTGGTAACATATTCGATTATTTCCATTCTGTAATCGATCATCAGATAAAATTAGATGCTGTACAGGATTTAATGATGTATTTTGGTGCTTTTGGTGATGGACAGGGGTCAGCATGGGCACCCTGACTTTTCTGTGGCTACGCAGCCACATACGCAACAAACTGTGATGCACTGTGTATTCTGACACCATTCAACCAGACCCAGCAGTAACTTCTTCAGCAGTGTGAGCCACAGGAACTCGTCTGTTGGATCAGACCACACGGAGCATACTTTGATCCACACGTGCATCAATTACCCTGATTTCCCATGACACTTTTCCTTTCTTGGACCACTTTTGATAGATACTGAACACAGCAGACCCGGACTAGCCCAGAAGAGCTGCAGTTTTGGGGATGCTCTGACTGAGTCATCAAGCGATCACAATTTGGCCCCCAAAAGCACTCAAATCCTTACTGTTGGGTGCTGCATATTTAAGGACGCTGATTAGTTTAGAATATGTTGCAGATAAAAAAAAAATTTTAAAAAAGGGATGCATGTTGTTCTCATGTTGAAACCTCACTGAACTTCTATAAAGATTCCAGTTTGAAATTATTATTTTAAACTATATTCCCAGCGTGTGAGTAATTCACATGTTTAAGTGAATTGATAGTTTCTGATATGTTATCTAGGCTACTTGCGATTAGCGCCATAGCGTCTATGCGGCTAATATTATACACTTCTGGTTTAATGTTTGTGTAGGCATTTACTGTTTTTTTTTTTTTTAATATTGCTTGTTGAAATATTCATGCAATATATGTTACTTTTAGTTGGTAAACAAAGTGAGAGGAATAAAAGACAAAATTCAAGATCTAAGTTAATGTTATCATTCCATGGGTAACACTTACACTCGCCCATTTTTCAACTTTAAGCACAAAATGTCAGGGGTCATAATGTTACGACTGATCTGTGTATATTTTCAGTATTTTTGAGTAAATAAAATCTTTTTATTACTGTGACATGGTTTAATGTTTTTTTTAAATACAACTGAAAGTAAGACAGTTTTAACTTTATGATTTCTGAAGCTATAGAATCTGTGCTGTGTAATATTTTGATGTAATAATGTTAGTTATGGTTTTATGGCTATTAGAACTTATAAAATAGAAATTAAATAGATTACACACTATGATGTTTTCTGGCATTATGTAAAGTGAAAGCTTAAAAAAATTAATAAAAAAATAAACTGGACTCGTGTTTAATGCATTATTGGGACTTATGCCAGATAAATCCCACAGGTCATTTCTTTTTTTATTAAATATTTTTTACAATCATTGTTTTTATTAAAATGCAACAGAACATGAGCATACAATCCTATTAGAATTTTGTTTTATTAAAAAGTCACTGCCCAGGTGTTTATTTAGAAAGATATTTAAAAAAAAACAAGCAATATTCCATGTCATTTAATATATTTCACTGCACCATACTGCAATGTTTTCCATGAGTAAATGCTAGACTAAGTAAATGGTAACTATAGTATTTAAAATAATATTTAATTCAATACAGATAGCTAAAACAAAAGCAAAAAAGTGCACATGTAATATAAATACAGCCTAAATAACAAAATTACATAAATAGAAATCACAAAAAAAAAAAAAATAGTTACAAACAGATAAGGTGTTTTTTTATGTTTTGCCCACTAGAGGCACTCGTCGCTTCCTCTGTGTTTTCTCTCAGTATCTTAAATTCTCACTGCCATCTGCCTTTTTCCGCGCGTGTATACTGCAAAGTCCCGGTTTCTTGGCTCAGGATTCGAACTCAGGTCAAGTGTAAGAGTCAGATACAGCAGGAAATCAAAAAATAATATTAAAAAAGACAATTCAGGTAAAGAAATCATTACAAAGCAACACACGAGTACTCCTGCATAAATAGTTTGTAATAAAAATGCAAAGACTTGAAACAAATCTTGAGACATAGTAGAACCTACACTCCACACCACAATCTGTCCAAACACCACCAAACATCAATCCAGGAAACTGGGAAGCATGGAACTTTTTATAAACAGAAGAAATGGATGCCGGTGGCAGCGTCGCCAATGAACATACAGAGACGACAACACGAAAAGGAATGAAGGCCTCTAGTGGCCGAATATATAACAACAAGTACAAATCCTGACTGAACAGAATTATTAAACAAAAGCTGGTTAAACCATTAAGCACTTAAAGACATGTTTCAGCTTCTATCACTCTGTATGGTCTTTTGTCATCATCAGGTTCAGCTGTAAAACACACAATCATGAACACTCCAAATTAGAATCTTATTCAATGTTTCTTTTTATAGTTAATGAAGAACACTGTATTCTTACTTCTGTTGAATTTCACTAGCAGAATGATGGTCACCAGCACATACATACAGATTGCTGCTACACTGCTGAGGATCTTCAGCACTGACACTGGAGCTTTCCCATGTGATTGAACTGGAGGAATAAATATTATTGATAAAATGAATAAAATCATTAATTGAGAAATTTTATATATACAGTGCCTTCCACAATTATTGGCACCCCTGTTCAAGATGTGGTCGTGGACTTCTAAAAATTCTCCTTTTTTTTTTAAACAACATAGAACCCGAATGCAAAAAAAAGAGAAAAACCCAAAGTTTCATTTAAATACATTACTTTGGTGGTAAAAAAGAAAAAATCACACATTTAGAAAAAAAAAAAAACTTGAAATCATGTGTGCCACAATTATTGGCACCCTGATGTTAATACTTTGTACAACCTCCTTTTGCCAACAAGACAGCACTTAATCTCCTCCTATAACATTTCACAAGATTGGAGAACACAGAGAGAGGGATTTTTGACCATTCTTCTTTCTAGATCATCCAGTGTCCTGGGTCCTCTCTTATGCACTCTTCTCTTTAGCTCGCCCCACAGGTTTTCGATTGGGTTGAGGTCTGGGGACTGAGATGGCCATGGGAGGACCTTGAGTTTGTGACTGCTGAACCACTTTTGTGTAGATTTTGCCACATGTTTTGGATCATTATCCTGCTGAAAGACCCAATGACGACCCATCTTCAGCTTTCTGGCAGAGGCCATCAGGTTTTTATTTAAAATATCCTGGTACTTCAAAGCGTTCATAATGCCATGCACCCTAACAAGGTTCCCAGGGCCTTTGGAAGAGAAACAGGCCCACAGCATCACAGATCCTCCACCATACTTCACGGTGGGCATGAGGTGCTTTTCGGCATACTCATTCGCCAGACCCACTTAGAGTGTTTGTTGCCAAAAAGCTCAATCTTAGTCTCATCTGACCAAAGCACACGATCCCAGTTGAAGTCCCAGTACCGCTTAGCAAACTCCAGACGTTTACGTTTGTGAGTGTTAGTGAGAAAAGGCTTTTTCCTTGCATGCCTCCCAAACAGCTTGTTGGCATGTAGAGAGCGTCTGATGGTTGTTTTGGAGACTCTGTGACCCCAAGATGCCACTCTTTGATGCAATTCTGTGACGGTGAGCTTGGGAAATTTTTTTACTTCTCTTACCATCCTCCTCACTGTGCGTTGTGGCAAGATAAACTTGGGACCTCTTCCAGCCTTGTTTGTCACTGTTCCAGTTGTTTTAAACTTCTTAATGATTCCTCTGACTGTAGATACCGGCAAGTTAAGGCGAGTGGCTATTTTCTTGTAGCCATTGCCTGACTTATGAAGGTCGACACACATCTGCCTTACTTGAATGGTGTGTTCTCTTGTCTTTGCCATGTTGACAAATGGGTAAGAGAATTAGGCCTCTGTGTCACGTCATATTTATACCCCAGGGAAACAGGAAATCATGAATTACTAATTAAAAGTCCCTAGATACCCTGACCAACCTTAGCAACTACAGAAAAATATATATAAAAAAAATTTTTATTGTTAGGGGTGCCAATAATTGTGGCACACATGATTTCAAGTTTTTTATTTTTTTCTAAATGTGTGATTTTTCTTTTACCACCAAAGTAATGTACTTAAATGAAAGGTTGGATTTTTCTCTTTTTTTGCATTTGGGTTCTATGTTGTTTTAAAAAAAAAAGGAGAATTTTTAGAGGTCCACGACCACATCGTAAACAGGGGTGCCAATAATTGTGGAGGGCACTGTATATATATATTACTGGTCAAATATTCAAGTTTAATGTTAAAAGTAAAATATTCAAGTTAAATGGTAAAAAAAAAAAAAAAAAAACATTGTCTATTATACATTTGAACAACATACAGAAAAGTCTCTAGAACATATAATTGAGCATTAGAACAGTTATATCTTTACTATTGATGTTGAAGGTGTAGGGTAATAGTGCTGTAAAACATTGCTGAATTGTTTAACATGATTTAATAAGCTGGTTGAAGTCACTTGGCAATAAGTCACAACTTATAAGTGATGAACTGTAAAGGGTCTTATGTGGGCTTTAATAAATAGTATCAGTGCTGGAAATGCATTTTCAATTTCTAATCTTCGACACAATCCAGCCTGCATCCTCTAATAATCACTTAGCATGTTTCTCTTTTCTACACTACTCCTTATACATTACATACTTATTCTAATCAAAACATCTACATGAAGAATAATTGAAAGGATTCAAGATATTTCTTCATTGTAAATTCTAAAGAGAAGTAAATATGATGTGACTAATGTATGTGTTCAAGTATCTTAAAAAGTGTTTTCTTCTTCTTCTTCTTCTGGCTTCTCCCATTAGGGGTTGCCACAGCAGATCATCCATCTCCATACCCCCCTGCCCTCTACATCTGCCTCTTTCAAACCAACTACCTGTATGTCTTCCCAACTCACCACATCCATAAACCTCCTCCTTGGTCTTTCTCAACCTCAGCATTCTCCTACTGATATACCCCATGTCTCTCCTCTGCACATGTCCAAACCATCTCAATCTCGCCTCCCTCTCACCGTGTCTCCAAAACGCCCTACATGCGCTGTCCCTCTAATACACTCATTTCTAATTGTGTCCATCCTTGTCACTCACAGTGAACATCTCAGCATCTTCAGTTCTGCTACCTCCAGCTCCACCTCCTGTCTTTCAGTCAATGCCACTGTCTCTAAAACATACATCCCTGTTGTCCCCACAGTTCTATAAACTTTCCTTTTCATGCTTGCAGATACTCTTCTATCACAAATCACTCCTTCTATCACGCTTATCCACCCAGTCCACCCTGCCTTAACTCTTTTCTTCACTTCTCTAACACACTCTCCATTACTTTGCACTGTTGACCCCAGGTACCTGAACTCCTCCACCTTATTCATCACTTCACGCCCTTATTCACCCTCATACAATACCACAGCTACTCTCTCGGCACTCTGTCGTACACTTTCTCTAAATCCACAAACACACAATGCAACTCCTTCTGACCTTCTCTATACTCTAACAAATAATGCTTGTGTAGTGCTCTTCCTCGGCATGAAACTACACTGTTGCTCACAGAAGGTCACCTCTTCTCTCAGATTGTCTTCCACTACTCTTTCCCATAACTTCATGGTGTGAATGATTAATCTAATTCCCCTGTAGTTACTGCAGGTGTGCACATCTCTATTATTCTTAAAAAAAAAACGACCAGCAAACTCCGTCTCCATTCCTCAGGCATCCTCTCACCTTCCAAAATCTTATTAAAGGACCAAAATAATAATAAATATTATTTATAATGTTGTAAGAATTAAGAACTGACTTCAGTACTGCAAAATATGTATTTAAATCATAGTATCAATTATTTTGACCTCTACCTGAAATCCAGCTTTTTGGTGACTCTCCTCCCTCTGGATGTTTACAGTAGTAGGAACCTTCATCAGACTTTGACACACTGCTGATGGTCATCACTCCTGTAGTCTGATTCTGGAGGATGGAATTTTCTTTATAGAAATCAATACCAGTTGAGATCTTTGTGTTCCGATATAAACAGTGTAAAGTCAGAGGATTTCCCTCAGTTACAGGATGGACAGGACTGTCCAGAATCACATCACCATCTGTAGGAAAGAGAAAGAACAATGTTTTTGCCTGGAAAGGGTACATGTGCAATTACAGTATTACTCTAAGTGGCACAGTATAGAACTGGATTTGCCCAGTGGTCCAAAGTCCTCTTATCTGAAAAGAGCACTTTGGACCACTGGGCAAATCCAATTCTTCTTCTCTTTCGCCCAATATATAATTGTTTATATGGAATATTTGCTGAACATGTATATAGTTTGGCAAGGTCTTTGAGTGTGAAGGAAGGGTGCAGAAGCTCATAGCCAAAGTTTTCACAGTCTGTGATAATTTGGGAGGCAATGTCATCTGCTGGTGTTGATCCACTGTGTTTTTTGAATACCTAAGTCACTGCACCCTTTACCAGGAGATATAAGATCCCTTCATACTTCCTTCTGCTGACCAACTTTTTAAAGATGCTGATTTCATGTTCCAGCAGGATTTAATACCTGCCCACACTGCCAAAAGCACCATAAGTTTGTTAAATGACCATTGTGTTGGTGTGCTTGGCCAGCAAATTTACCAGACCTGAACCTCATAGAGAATCTATGTGTTAGTGTCAAGAGGAAAATGATTAGAAACAAGAGACCAAAAAATGCAGATGAGCTAAAGGCCACTTTCAAAGAAACCTGGGCTTCCATAGCACCTCAGCAGTGCCTCAGACTGATCACCTCCATGCCATACTGAATTGAGCAAGTAATTAAAGCAAAAAGAGCCTCTACCAAGTATTAAATACATACACAATACATAAAAATACTTTCCAGAAGGCCAACAATTCACTGAAAATGTTTTTTTTTATTGGTCTTATGAAGTATTTACATTTTTTAAATAGTGAATTGGTGGGTTTTTGTAAAATGTGAGCCCAAATCATCACAACTAAAAGAATCAAAGACTTAAATTACTTTAGTCTGTTTGCACTGAATTTATTTAATACACAAGTTTCACAATTTGAGTTGAATGAATTCACTTTTTCACGACATTCTAATTTATTGAGATGCACCTGCATGTGCTATTATACATACACACATATATATTTAGAGAGAGGGAGAGAGAGAGAGAGAGAGAGAGAGAGAGAGAGAGAGAGAGAGAGAGAAATATAGATTAGAGATCTGCTTTTTTAAGAAAAAGTATTT
>MU578364.1:0-11191 GCA_024362625.1 Silurus asotus | reverse complement strand
TTTTACACCACTGAAATGTGATGTTTCTGATGATGGAAACAAGTTTTACTTTCTCACAGTATAAATACTGAATAAATGATTCTCACTTGTAAGAACGAGACGATTAAATATGCATAAAAGACTAACACAGACAATCAATTTATACTTATAACATTGGAAGCAAAAAAAATTGTCATTTAAACATGCCCAGATGTGACTGCATCAGATTGTTTCAAATATTATTAGCAACAATTAATACCAAGAAAATTACTTTTAAAGTGATTAGGGTTAATGATAGCCTGAAGATTGGGAACGTAATTATTCAAAGCAAAAATAATAATAACTAAAAATCTAAAAAAGAATATACTTGTAAAATTAAATGCTTATCATGACCTATCAAGTCTCTTATATTATAATGAAGCTACATAATCTGATATAAAGTCTAAAGTGTGAGATCAGTGATTTCAATATTTTAATGTAATTCCCTACATGTCTAAAAAGTTAACAGTCTTTACATGGGTCAGAACTTCTACTTCTAAAATCTGTTGAAAATTACCATAAAATCAACATGAAATTGTAGACTTCTGGTATCAAATTTACAGAAATCATTAATAATCTTTCTTCTGTTGGTGGAGGGTGATTGGCTTTTTAGATACCAGCATGGATGTGCAGGTGTATAAGTGTTCCTAATAAAATGGACGATGAGAACAGAAATTAATTAAGAAAGAGCCAATGAATTCATTATTAATGTGAACATTGCTGTTGCTGAGTTAGATCAGACGTGTTGTAGTATTCAGTGATGGACAAAAGACTACACTCTGTAGTGTTAACACAATTAATGCTACAGTTTCATGTTTGAGTAACAAAAATGTTGTATTTAAAATGTTTTATCCATCTGCATTGCAATTTTTTATATGCTTCCAACATTCAAATCTGCTTTCAAAGGTTCTATTGGGACATTTGATAGAGATTCAACTTTGACTGTGTTAACTGCGTAATAAAGTCCTTGAAAAACTGTAACAGTAAAAATATTTTGCTTGATAAATATAAATAAATATTTGGGGAATAATTATTGTTTATTTTTTTTTTTTTATTGTTAACATCTTACTTATTCTTACTGACTGATATGAATATAAGCAGGATGTCCACTGGTAATCAAAAATTAGACCACCAACCATTTCATTGACCAACCAGCAAAAAATTTGACTAATAAAACTCAAGATAACCCACATTTTTGATGGGCTGTCACTTGGGCCCTGCATGGGCAAACCCAGACTAATTTGTCCATCGGCTCCACATGGGCCCCATGTGTGTTAACCCAGAAAGGCGACTGATAGGTCCATGGTGGGCTCTAAGTGGAGCCTGTATAGGTGTTCTTTATATGGGCCCATTTGGGTCCCAAATAGGTTTTAAAAATAGGGCCAAAATGGGCTAAGGGGCCCACATGGCTTAATCATTTGTCAACCCACAAATGGTTGTTATGGGACCACAGTGGGTGAGACTTGGGTCCCATTTATTAATTTCATTATTGATTTCTGTGGGTGAACTTGTGTGTACTTAATCTTGCTATGGAAAATCCACTGTCAAACCATTTTAAACCTCAGTTACATGTAAAACTGTGCCTGACCAAACAAAGAACTAATATTAGTTGATTTTATATGCTGTTATATGTTTAAAATTACATGGTTGAGTATTTGAACTGTGAAAAATAATTGACTTCAATTTAGAATGTGTAAATCACATTTAATTAAAATTAATTAGAGTAAAAAAAACAGGTAACAGGAAACAGGAATTACTGAGTGAAATAGATCACTGGTGGGTCTATGCAGATTCCTCGGCTGCACACCTACAAAACATTAAAGAAAGAGAAGACAGAAAAGGCAATTTAGTACATTTTAAAATACTACCATTCACAGCAGCATTTAAAAAAACATGCATCAATATAATTAAGACATATCCTAGAATCTCACCAGTGAATTGTTCCCACCTCTCCCTCGCACAGTAATTACTTATGCCAGGGGACCAGTCATGGAATCCAAAACTTATTAATGAAACAGTTAAAATATAAACCTTGCATCTGAACTTGACTCTTAAACAAATACTTGGCTATTGCCAAAAGCAAGTGATTGAACAATGATTCTGATCAGCTGAAAGATGTAAGTCACACCTAGGATCACAGTGGACCAGAAAGTTTAACACACTGTAACTGAGGAAAACATATGTAACCAGGTTAAAAAGACAACGAGTCATTCAGGTTATTTAGGCTTTGTGTGAAGTGTGTGACACACAGTGTGTACTAAGGCACTTTTCTATACACTGCTAAAAGGTTTTGCTGGCCCTTTAAGAAACGGAACTATAACAAAAAAAGGGTTGTTTCCTTCCGGTAAAAAAGAAGAGCGCAACATCTAATTGATGCACATGTATTTAGCCACAAAGAATGACCGATTTATTTCGGGATATATCTCGTATGGTGTGGAAAAGAAGCGTAAGTGATTAAATATCAGTATAAGACTTTCTTATATAGTTTTGTGTATAATTTTATGTAGACCAGAGATATTAAGATGTGGTTACTCTGTTTAATCAAGAGGGGAGAAAGTGCTTTGTAAGCCCCGTGTGTTTCTGGGTGAGCGGGAAGCATCAGAGTAAGTTTTGTTCACTGTTTATACTTTCACAAAAAAGGTTCATTTGCCATGTATATGTATGTTTATTGGAATGGACTCTGTATTTTATTTCTTTAATGTGTGTAGAGGAGGAACGAGTCTGTAGTCTCCGGTGATAGCATGTGCAAGAGTGGTGGGAAAAAAAGTAAGTTTGAGACATTGTAATTCTATAAATTCATTGTTAATTAATGTGATGTAAGAACCCAGGTTAAAAGGTGAGAGCATGCTATATTGTGTAATGATATTTGCACTGTGTTATCTGTATGATGCACTAATTACACACAATGAATGATTGTATTTTCATGTACTTTTCATGTTACTTAAGCAGCCTTATTCAGACTTCTGTGCAGATGTTATATTCATGTCTCTTTTGTTTCCTAACAAAAAGGGCTGCTACCGTTGTCTATGTTTGTGGGTTTATGTTATGTCTTTATTAGTTGGGTAAACAAAGAGTTTGGTTCATAACCGTTGTGACTTGGAACAATTACATTAGCACTGTGATAAGAGAAGTGGGCTTTTTGTTTGTTAACCAGGTATTCACTAGTCCTACCTTTCTACCTCCATCTTCCCCAAAGTTCGCATAGTTAATGCTGCAGTGCTTAACATGCAGTCTGAAAATAAAAGATCCCTGTTAACATATATTATCTGTGTCCGTGGTCATGATTAGTTCATCTCCTGGGCTACACATATGCAAATAGAAAAAACACCAGCAAATTGATAAAACATCTTTATCAGTTAAACAACACGTGCTGCAAATCCTTACAACGGAACTAAATACAGAAACGTCCTGCAAATCATTTTATCACCTCAACCTATTTCACCTTAATCACATTAAAATAATGTTAAGGATTGTCACAGTTTCCTTAGAGCTTTTTTTTCTGTGTATTGTATATACACATGTTATAAAATCTAGTAAAGTAGTTATTAAGCTAGTTATAAAGCTTGATTTATCTAAGGCATTTGACACGGTGGACCATAACATACTGTTGCATAGATTGAAAAGTGTTGGTTTGTCAGGTTACGTAATTTCTTGGTTTAAAAATTATTTAAGTGGAAGAACTCAATGTGTCCAAATTGAAAGATGTTTAACTGGTTCATTAGTTGCTGCTAAAGGTTTTCCCCAAGGATCTGTGTTGGGGCCCCTTTTATTCACTATTTATATTAACAGTCTTAATCATGCAATACAAAATGTTAATCTCCATTTTTATGCAGATGACACTGTCCTGTACTGTAGTGCTTCCTCTGTGCAGCAAGCTCTGTGTAAACTTCAGTTAGCTTTTAATGTCATTCAATCACGGCTTTCAAATTCAAAGCTTGTTTTGAATAGTGATAAAACTAAATATTTGGTGTTGTCGGCTTCAAAGAAACTTGAAGGTAATTTGATTTCTCTTCAGACACTACAAGGTTCGATGATTAAATTAGTCAAAAGAGTACAAATACCTTGGCATCATTGTCAACGATGGTTTATCATTTGGCTCTTATATTACTCAACCTAAAAAAAAATTTAAAATTAGGCTTGGGTTTTTTTTTTAGGAACAAGATTTGTTTGTCATTTAATGCGTAATTTTTTTTTATTTCTGCTACTTTTTATCTGTACTTGATTATAGTGACGTAGTATATCAGTTTTCTCCAATCTCTATTCTCTCTACCTTAGATGCTTCTTATCGTGGTGCCCTAAGGTTTATACTAAATTGTACATCTTCTGTGCATCATTGTACCTTGTATAAAAGAGTGGGCTGGCCCTCTCTGTTCAGTAGGAGAAAAATTCACTGGTACATAATTATTTATAAAGCTATCTTAGGGATGTTACCTTCGTACCTTTGCAGTTTAATGCAACAGAAATCTGTCACGAAATACTCTTTACGCTCTCAAAACTGCTATACGCTCTCAGTTCCTTTTGCTAGAACTGAACTGGGTAAGAAATCTTTTGCGTATGCAGCACCGTTTGACTGAAATCTTATCCAATCGAAATCGAAGTTGCAAAATCTTCTCTCCATGGACCAGTTCAAAGTAGCTATTTGGCAACTGAAAGACGACTCTGTGAAATGTAACTCTGTTTTTAAACTTTGTTTGTGAAATATAATTGTTCTAACTGTGTTTGTGATGTTGAAGTCTGTAACTGAATGTATTGCTGCTCATCTTGGCCAGGTCACTCCTGTGAATAAGGTTTTTAATCTCAGTGAGTTTCTACCTGGTTAAATAAAGGTAATATATAAAGAGAGAGAGACTTCACAGTGCTTTTACTGTTTCACCCTCCTGGTTTTATGAGGACACTATATGGAGAAAATATGGGTGAAAATTTCCTAGTTATCTGCTAATTGTTAAGAATGTTTTTCACAGGTGTTTATCTCTGCAGTAAACCAGTTCACTCGCCACACTTACCTTTATTATATCATGCATGTAACTTTAATTACCACAAATCTTTCAGAAGTATACATTAAATAAAAACAACAGTAAAATGTGATTAATTTAAAACAAAAGATAATTTCTTATCATGACAGAGATGTCAGGTTATCCATGTCAGGTCAGGTCAGGTGGTCCAGTGGTAGTGTCAGGGAGCACCCTGCATTTTCACCCGCACTAGCCCTGACCGCACGGAGCTCCTCGCCTGATTACTAACACGGTGCACCTGATCTCCATTAACCACACACATATAAGCAGCCTATGTTCACTTCCACTTTGTCAGTTATTGTTTTTTCACGAGTCACGCTGTCTGCACTGCTATCTCTCTGCTGCTGCCAGCGCCGCGCTTCCCAGGCGCGGTCCAGTGGATTACTTCACACAGACTGCCATTTGCGCTCACAGGACTACACCGCTACGCTTTATGTGTGTTTTCTCCTGTTTTTTTCATTAAAGACTTGTAGTGCATCTACTTCGGCTTCCGCCTCATTCTCCGCATCACAGAATAACGGAACCGAAGAAGAAATAAGGGGCGGCTTACCTAAAGATGGATCCCTGACCCAGCACCCTTTCGGACTTGGTTCGGGACCTCGTCGCCGCGCTCCGAGCTGCCTTCCCTTCCACCGCAGCTCGCCCAAGCCTCCCCGCTGTCACCGGCAGTCCCATAGCACCCCCAGCGTCATTCTCCGGTTAACCTTTTGAAAATGGTCAAAAGTTGCATTTTTCATTCCGCTCCTGTCCGGGAAAGCGCTAGCGTGGGCGCAATCGCTGTGGGAGGCCGCCGGCCCGGTGGTAAACTCCTATGCGCCATTTACGCCGCACTTCCTGGAAGTTTTTAGCGTAACCTCCGGGGTCCTTACAATGGCCGATCAGCTGCTCAGCTTGCGTCAGGGTGACGACACCATTACGGATTACAGCCTCCGTTTCCGCACTCTGGTGGCATCTAGTGGCTGGAACGAGTTGGCGCTTCTAGGTGTATATCGGCAAGGGTTGGCTCCAGAGATCAGGCAAGCAATGGCCGTCTATGATGACAAGGTGGGGCTGGAAGGATTTATCCAGAAATCCATCGGCCGCTTTCGGTGACACCACCTGTACCGCAGGCGGCCTTCGGCTCCAAGCCGATGCAGTTGGGCTCCTAGAGACTGTCTCTCTGAGGGAGCGAAATAACCACCTGGCCGCTGGTAAATGCCTGTACTGTGGGAAGCCATTCCATCTCCAAGTGCCCCACACGCCCTGCGGTGAGTACAGTCACGTTTTCTTCGGATATTTGTCCAAACTCGCGGTGACTCTGCTAACTCCTGCTCTCTCCATTTCAGTTCGGGTGCTGGTCGACTCCGGCTTTGCAGGAAACTTCATCTCTCAGGCCTGCCTTGACCACCTGCAGCTCCCCCGGGAGAGGGGCTTCCAGGATTTAGCCGTCCAGACCATAAGCTCTCCACGGCCGAGCAGAACTACGACATCAGCAATCGGGGAGCTTCTGGCGATAAAGCTTGCCCTCGAGGAATGGAGAAGCTGGTTGGAGGGTGCCGAACACCCATTCACTGTGATTACTGACCACAAGAATCTCCAATACCTGTGAGCAGCTCGGAGATTAAACCCCAGGCAGGCTCGGTGTCCTCTTTTCTTTACTAGGTTCCGTTTTCAGGTCAGCTACCGAGCTGGGTCACAGAATGGGAAAGCTGATCCAGACCCCATCCTTCCACCCTCACTCATCGTGGGGCCCATCGTATGTTTATCCCCACCACCTGTCGGCGGGGTCTCATCCAGTCAGTCCACGAGGGGCTGGGTACAGGCCACCCAGGCGAGAAACGCACGGTTCAGCTCGTCCAAGCGCGTTACTGGTGGCCCGGTATAACAAGGGACATCAACCGCTTCATCCAGGAATGTACCACCTGCCCGTGGGCAAGCTGGTGCCGCTCCTGATTCCTCAGCGCCCCTGGTCCAACTTGGGCATCGACTTTGTGCCCGACCTACCATGGTCCGACGGCAACACATGCATCCTAGTGGTGGTGGATCGCTTCTTCAAAGGCTGCCGCTACATCCCCCTGAAGGGTCTACCCACGACCCTTGAAACAGCCGAGGCCTTGTTCCACCATGTTTTCCGTACCTTACGCCTTCTGGAGGAGATCGTCTAGGACAGAGGGCCTCAATTCACTTCCCGGGTCTGGAGGGCTTTTTTTCAACTCCTGGGGGTATCGGTCAACCACGGGCCTCACCCCCTTTTACTGTACGCTGGGTTTCCAACCGCCCTTATTCCCCTGGTCCGACGAGCCCAGCAACGTGCCCGCAGTGGACGCCTGTTTCCGGGAGAGCGACCGGGTCTGGGAGTCAGCTCACACCACACTACGTCGGGTGGTTCGAAACACTCGTAGACACGCCGTCTGGAGTCAACACGGTTCCGTCTCGGGGACCGGTTCTGGCTGTCAACGAGGGACCTGCAGCTTGAAACTCCCGTGCTGTAAGTTGAGCCCCCGGTTCATCGGGCCCTTTAGGGTTGTCAGGTGGATCAATGACGTGTCCTACTGGTTGGAGTTGCCACCAAGGTATCGTATCCATCCAACCTTTCATGTGTCCCGGTTGGAGCCTTATGTCTCATCTGTCTCTCGCCCTCCAGGTGACCCCGGAGCGCCTGTCCAGCCGGAGGTTGTGGATCAGCCTGGGGTCTATGCGGTCTGGTAGATGTTGGATTCGGCTGCGCGGGGGTCGCCTCGAGTACCTGGTGGACTGAAAGGGATTTGGTCCAGAGAAGCGGTCTTGGGTGGCCAGACATGATGTGCTGGACCCAGCACTGCTAGAGGAGTTTCACGCCGCTCACCCACGTCACCCGGCGCCCAGGGCTAGGGGCCGGCCTCGTCGCAGAGTCAGGGCGTTCAGAGCACCCTGCGTCTTCACCCGCACCAGCCCTGCCTGCACGGAGCTGCTCGCCTGATTACTAACACGGTGCACCTGATCTCCATTAACCACACACATATAAGCAGCCTATGTTCACTTCCACTTTGTCCGGTATTGTTTTTCTACGAGTCACACTGTCTGCACTGCTATCTTTCTGCTGCTGCCAGCGCCGCGCTTCCCAGGCGCGGTCCAGTGGATTACTTCACACGGACTGCCATTTGCGTTCACAGGAGTACACTGCTACGCTGTATGTGTGTTTTCTCCTGCTTTTTTCATTAAAGACTTGTAGTGCGTCTACTCCGGCTTTCGCCTCATTCTTCGCATCACAGGTAGTGAGCGAAGACAGTTTCTTCAGAAGCAAAAGATGGGAGACACAGGAGCCAATGAGAGACACAGGAGCCAATAAGAGACTCTGTGAGTTGTACAAGTGATTTTTTTTTTTTCAAGTTCATATCATGTTATTGTTAATATAAAAAAAAAAAGTTTTATAACATCTGTTGATGTTATAAAACACGCAAAAAAACATAGCAATTGAATTTATTATCAATTGAATAATTAAATGATAGATTTCTTTTTAAAAATATAGATAAATATAGCCCAAATGTGGCCAATACAGGGCCTTTGAATAAACAAAATGGGCTGCCTAACTGGGGCCCACCTTCAGCCCATCAAAGTGCCCAATCTGACCCCATGCCCACATGATGTCCTGTGGTAAAGATAAAACCCATGTGGGGCCCACATGGACATGTTGGCTGGGCAGTTAGTGGATGAGATACATTATTCAATATGACTTATGATTTTATCCTGTGATTTATTTGTTTGTAGAAACCTGCACTTTAAAAAAATGCAAATGTGGTTCCTTTTATTTATTTATTTATTTATTTATTTATTTATTTATTAATAAAGGCTCTGGCATGGAGAAGCTGGTGTTGGATCTATGATGATCTCAAATGTTGAACTATTTTATGAATTGCTCAGAAGCTCCTGGTTCCACAAAGTCAACTGACTGTATAAGATTGTAGAAACGACATTTCTCATAATCACACACTCCAGTACTCATGTTAGTTCTCACTCTCCAGTGTTTTGTATTGTTTTAAGATTTATAATCACACTCTTGATATCACCCAAAGAGGATGGGTTCCCTTTTGTGCCTGGTTCCTCTCAAGGTTTCTTCCTTATTCCTCTAAGGGAGTTTTTCCTTGCTACAGTTGCCCCAGGCTTCTCATCAGGGATAAATACACATCATTCATTTAAGCTCTGTAAAGCTGCTTTGAGACAATGTACATTGTGAAAACCGCTAAAGAAATAAACTTAAACATAAACTTGAATTGTAGTTATAAATAAAGGTATATTTTTTTTCTCATTATTTTTAATTTAATAAACTTTTGGTTTAATTGAAGTAGATAATTATATCTCAAAATCAATTTCATTTCATCTAATCCAATTAAAATTTCAAGATATATTCATGTTTTAGATAAATTGATCTAAGGTGAAACAAAATAAAACATCTGTAAAAAAAAAGTAACTGTTTAATATTTATTTTACTTTTTTACTTAAATTGGCTATGATGATATAATAAGTTATAATATCATTAATAAAATACAACTTAATAAAATAATGCATATTTAAGTCCAATTTTAGATGTAATGTGAGATAAATGCTGAACGAAAGTCAGTGAGAGTCCAATAAGAATGCATTTATACATGTCCAGGTGTAACTGCATCCTGTAAAATTAATTATCCACAATTAATAACAACCAAATTACTAATAAATTCTGGAAGAATCTTAAGCAATTTATAATCTGCAAAAGAGTACTTAATTATTTTTAGCAATAAATTACAATATATAGAATAATCATTCACATGGTACAAATAAATAAATAAACTAAAAATAATATAATGGTAAAATGTGTATGAGCAAGTAGCTTATATGCAGGTGGAATTGTTTGATTTGATAGGATTTCTATATTTCGTTGTAATTCTAAACATGTCCACGCGGTGTCGCTGTGCCTAAAAAGTTTATGTTTATATTTCTACATGTAACAAGGTTGAAAGTTTTATTTTACTAGATTTTTTTGTTTATGCATTCACTGTGGTTCTATATTTGTTGAAATCATCAGTGTTTGGTAAAATACATTTTAAAAAAAGGGTTTGTAATTAGATAATGGGTTCAACTTCCCTCCCCCCCTTCCTTTAACAACAAAGTGGTTCAGTCCAGGTAGCCATATCTGCTGATTGCTCTTTTAACGGTCTTTTCCTTCTCTCTCCCGAGCGAAAGAGGTATGCTGTGTTCCATGCTAAAGATTAATTGCTAGCATTGGTTGAAAATAATTCACACACAGAAACATGTGAATTGATGCACCCTGGAATGTTATTTTTGTTGACGGTGTTGCCAGTGTGTGAGCTGAAGCTGTTGTGACAATCTGTATATAAAAATACATTCTCTATGCAGGTATGCATTGACGAACCATATTTGAAATCAATATTGTTGCTTTTCATATGCTCATCTGTATAAGTGTGTATGGAGTTACTTTTTTTGTTGTTGTTACATTTAGTTTTACTTTGGCCTTGTTTGTTGGTTATCCTTTTGTTTTTCTTTCCCTTCCCGCCTTTTCCCTTTCACCTTTAACCCTTCACCTTTTCCCCCTCCCCTTTCTGTTTACCTTCCTTTTTCTTCTTTTCCTTCTTTCTCCCGAGCGGAAGAGTGTTGCCGGTGTGTGAGCTGAAGCTGTTGTGACAATCTGTATATAAAAATACATTCTCTATGCAGACCAAATCTGGCGTTCTCCTGTCGTTTATTTTCAACACAACGCAGACCACAGAAGTATACAGTTACATACACATGGGTCAGAGATCCTGTATAGAGACTGCTGTAGGTGGAAATGTATTTGATATTAACAGTTTTTTTGTATGACAGCTTTCCTCTGTCTCAGTCCAGGTTAAAGTCTGGTCTTCTGGAGGTTCTGTGTTACTGAGAGGAGAGTGTCTGGTTGTGTATACTCACTTCACTCCTAAATAATAGAGTCCCCTTTGTTTGAGCAAATTCTATCATCACACCTACTGTACATCCCAGAATGTAGAGTCTCCATCTTCAACATTTCAGCAGTGTCTCTGAGTTAAAGCCTCAGATCCCAGAACACAATTCTTTATTTACTCTGAATGATTTTTGTCTGTAGGTTTTGTGCAATCATTCAAATTAAACAATTTTGTGAACAAATACATTTTTTTTATTTCAGTTTATATTTTATTTTAGATTGAAAA
>MU578245.1:1798885-1814020 GCA_024362625.1 Silurus asotus | reverse complement strand
ACACACACACACACACACACACACACACACACACACACACAGCAGCTGGCAGAGGTGGGCGTGGCCTATCCTCCAAACCAATCAGAAGCGGTCGTGTTTACTCTCTACTGCGGTATTATGGAGCTCTTGGACCAGAGCCAGTTGTCATGGCGACCAGGTAAGTTATGGAGAAGTTTTAAACCCTCCGATATCGTTTTCATTCTCATTTTCTGTACATTGCTTTCCTTTTAGACATTTTATAATTGATGTTTATCTGATCAGTATAAAAGATAATGAGGGTGTAGTTCACGTATTAACATTCCATATGGAGGTAAAGGGTTTGCACATGGGCCTGATTTAAAAACAGCGACATCCATCTGTAGAACCTCCTGATGGTATCTCAGGAATACTACATGTCATGAGGTTGATCGCCATTGCAAACACTGACTGCTGCCCTCAGGCAATAAGAAAAGGAACACAGACCCGTTTATTCCCAGCCTCCTCCTGTAATACAGCTGTGCTGGGGCGCTGAGCACTGCCCCCTAAAGGACCACTACAGCATAACATTCACAAACCAGACCAATGAGAAACTGCTGCAGAAAAAGAAAAACATCTGGGCCCGGTTTTTCAAAAGTAATCCATTAGGATTTTGGATAACGGATTGGATCAAATCTTGAAAATGGGTTTTTCAAAAGAAAAAACGGATTACATAATCGGATTAGATCATGTAATCCACTCTTGGTTTTAATCCGGATCAAACCTTTAGTTTGGGTTTTTCAGAGCTTTTTGAGGGATTTGGATCACTTCGATCCAAAAAATCTGGATTAAACTGATCCCATCAGAAGGGTGGATTCAGCGTGGATTCCATGCACAAAAAGTAATGAAAACTTTAAAAATGTATGAAATAATACTATATTTGGATCACGCAGTATCTTACAAGATATCCTATTTATTCATAAGGTGTTAATTGTATTTGTTCATCCGTCAGGCCACAGTGATTAGGCTGGCCAGTGCGATTGACACACCACCAGTGCGATCTCTCACCACATCACACACAGCTGATTTCACCACTCCCATATAGTCACCAACAACCTGACAGAAAGTCCCACATGTATAAAATCGGAGAGCAATGAGGATCTGGTCTTGTGGTGGTGGTGGTGGACAACACCTGCCATTTCACTGTCTCTCTGTGGATCCTCTGAGAAAGGCTGATTTATATGGCTGTGTAGTTGGTCTTATTTCAGACACACTTATTACAACTGCAATCACTGATTTTTGAAATCCAAAACAATTCCAAATCAGAAACAGTGTCTAACTATTGCGTCCCTTTGTTGCACGTCCTGTTTGCTGGCAGAATGCAGGAGGTTGGTTAGGGTCTCCAAGGGGCTCAGGTGCATCATTGTCAGCACAGAGAGGGACATTGCGCTTAGTAGCGATGTTGTGCAGGACAACACAGGCGAGGGTTATGTTGCATGCTTTCTGTGTTTCCACTCTCAGGTAGTTAAAGCATGCAAAGCACCTCTTAAGAACTCCATTTAAACGCTCAATTGCACATCTTGCTCTGCAATGAGCAGTGTTGAAGCGTGCCAGTGCCGGTGTATTTGCTGTTAGAAAAGGAGTCATCAGCCATGGTAGGAGTGGGTAGGCACTGTCTCCTAATATTATGCCATCCGGTCGGTTGGTTTGGAGGTGCCTCCCCTTTCTGTTTATAAACTCCCATTCATTCTCACCTGGTGCTTGTAGTTCTTAAATGCAAAGTTCCTGCAATATTCGGTCTGAACTACTTGCTCTTTTAACTTAATTTACGGTATAAAGTAAGAGGGGGTTACGTCTTTCTTGGCCAGGGAGATACCCTTCTTATAGAATTAATATAAATTATACTGTCTGTTTGGTGGACGAACAGACAAATAAGTGTAATGTTAATTCCATTACCGTCAATTCAACTTAACTTAAATATTTAGGAGTAACTATAACCTGTTGTAATTATTTATAAATATTCAATTTTCTTTGCGAGCTAAATTCGCTACAGGAGTATTTGACATCAAGTCTTTTTTTAATTAAATACATCTATATTTGAAACTTGTTATAAATATCCTTAATGTACAGTGTTTGTGTTGTAGGTCTCAGATGAGGGGGCTGCTGGAAGAGGATGTGGTGGGCTTTTTCTTGTGTTTAGTTTCTTTTAAAATGTGTTTTAATTTTAAATAATAAACTTATATTAACTCCACACTGGCTGTTCTACATGTTGCTCTTTACATATCTATAGTTCTACATTGTGAGTTCCTATCCTGATTGAGCACTGGTTATCCAGATTTGGTGATTCTGAAAAGTTCCTATCCGGATCAGATTGATCCAATCCGATGTTGCTTTGAAAAACTGGCTCAAGAAGTAAAATGGATTACGTGATCCCGGATCACAAAAAAGCTGTTCTTCTGTGTAGATATAAAATCACAATATAATGATCACACAATCACAGCAGATAGATGGAGCAACTCTTATGAAGAGACCATGAGAGAGAGACACGGCACTCATTATGTTGCATCTGAGGAGTTTATTGAAACATGTACAAAACAAGAATGAAACGCACACGATTAACTAAAAAGGAACGGGAACTCAGCTAGGTGTTAGCCATTTTAGCTGTGAGGAAGCTGTGTTGGAGCAACATCTCCAATCAGGAGTCAGAATCATCTCCATTATACATTTAAAGGGGGTGGGGGATAAACTGGCAGAGGGAGGGGGTAAAAAAAGCTCCTAGAATCCGTGGACTTTGAGCTGCTCCTCTTTGGCCAGTTCAATCTATGTAGAGAACACACACACACACACACACACAAGTTCAGTAAACAACACCACAATGATATTGGTATATGACCTCGATGGATAGATGAACACACCTCTGTGAGAAACTGGCAGATGTTTTTGCGCTGGTCTCCCTGCAGCTGGATCACTTCACCATACTCAGGGTGCTCAATCACTGTCCCATTGCATGCAAATTTCTGCAACACAAACAAACCATAATAAAGCAAGTAAACAGCAGATGGAGCGCTCATGTTCCTCCTGCACATCGTGATCTGCATGCTGGATTGAGAACACTGGTGTTTACACAACAGACTGAGGTTCTGACCTTTTTGAAGGCTTTGACTAGCTTCTTCTTATCATAGTCGTCGGCAATGCCCTGCACCGTGGTCAGAGTCTTCCTGCCGTTCCTCTGTTGGATTCTTATGTGGATGTAGTCCTCAGTCCCTGCTGGGAGCCGATCATCACCCTTAGTTGCATCAGCAAAGGGGTCTGGAACAAACACACACACGGTATAAACAGGTCCTGTATACATCAGTTGCGCAATTATCTAAATATAACCCGACCGGGTCTAATCCCAATCCGCTCAGTGACCCGATCCAGGCGCGTGAACGCTGAACAGGTTTGAGACGCGGCCAAGTCACGCATTATCGCGAGAACACGACGGAAACCCAAGTCTCGGAAAGTAAACACAGACCCAGTACACGATACCGAGGAGAAAGGCAGCGTTTTTTACCAGCCGTAAACCCCGCCCACCGCGATGTGATTGGTTACCACAGAGAACGCAATGACCCCATTGGCCAAGCGCTAATAGACCTAACATCATCTAATCACAGCACAGGGAAAAGGGACAACCGGAAAACGGGTGGGTAACAGCTCCAACCAGGGGCCCGTTTTTTTTATCGACATTTAAACCGATTGATTTATAACCTGATGATTACAACTTACGTTTAAAAAAATAAGATGGTAGAAAAAAAAATATATAAATCGACTTCAGCGCGCAATCAGAATTCGCTTTTGTTAGCTGCATCCGCCATTTTCTATCCGCCCTTCCCCCACACCACTAGCCGCGATGCTAATTTACCTCAGCGTCAGAACACAAAACACAATAAAAACCCCGGAAAACAATACAATTTCAGGTTTTTATTAAACAAATGGTCTTATCACACCGACGACAATTTCATGATATATATATATATATGCACATAAAAACAACTCGTTTTAAAACAATATAAAAAAAGAATAAAAAAAAAAGCATCCAGATAAACTATTACTAATCGTGATCATGTGTATAAATGTCTTCTCACGTCTTTATTTGATCAGATTATTGTGAGAAGAATGAAGGCTAATGCTAGCGCGGTGAGCTAATCCTGTCTCCCGTCGAGGAGAAAGAAAAGAGAAATCTTACCAAAAGTTTGGAGGTTCTGAATAGCGGACATACGACACGGTTCCTCTTCCTTTCGGACGATAACGGGAGGCTTGGCCCGGAGTTTGGATGCGGCTTTAATGCTGTCTGAAGGCGCTGGGAGCGGAGCTGCGGAGTGCGTGTTCACTCGGCTTAAGACTCTTCAGCAACTGGAACAAAATGGCGCTTCGTCCCTTCTTTATACACGGAGGAAAACAGCGCTTTAGCCCCGCCCACCGGGCCTCGATACTCTGACGTCACTGGGCTTGTTTCCGGCGTCTTACACAATACGTGATGACGAAAACAATTCCCAAACATTCTTCACAAGTTCTCATGATGGGAAACGATGTAGATTTTATTTTATAAACTGGGAGGTAAAAAGATATAAATCAAACAACAAATTATTACAATAAAGAAAATAATATTAATAACTGACCATTCACATTATTATGAAACATTAAACACACACACACACACACACACACACACACACACACAGTGTGATTATAAGTCTAGAATAAAGGTTTCGGGTTTCTGTGAGATGTGTGTATGTGTAGACGCAGAGCTCAGACTGCAGCAGAAGAAAACAAAACTGAAAGCTGATCTGTTCGTGGCCTTTTTGCTGACAATACAAATTACAGTTCCATATTAAAAACAACACTAATAATATTTGTATATGCAAGAATGGGCTACAATCAGTCAGAATGTGGCTGAGAATTGGATTGACAGCATGACGGGGTGAATTGCAGAGGTCTTGAAAAAGAAGAACAAAACAAATATTGACTCTGCATAAACTTAATGTAATTGTCAATAAAACACTAAGTTAATAGGTTTGTGCGGCGGGCATGGCCTATGACGTCATTGATACTGGTGGGGGTCAACTCCCCTCACTGTGCCGGATGTTTTAACATTTTTACACGACTATTTCTGAGCACGTTAGTTTTTTAGCATTTTTGGGCTAATTGTGGAGGCGTGGCTTTAGGCGACATCATGTGACATCACTATATTCCACACAGTGCAACTACCTATGCTGGGCTGCATCTGTTGATATGTCACACGTCCTCTTACTGTATTTTTGTGACCCCTACCCCATTCAGTGTGGGGGTTCTAGCATCTTCCATGATGCAATTCCCCCCACCAAGCTGTTCGGTTTAATGTATAGCATGCCTGGGGTCTGTGGCTTTGCCCCGTCTCGTTAACTCTATTTGTGTCAGTCTATGTAAATCCTAGCTGTTTCCCCATTCATTTCTATGGGGTGATTATTTGCCCCCTACCCATTGTTTCTCGGGTTATAGAAGAATGCAGGGTGTATGGGCGTGATCTGCCGCCCACCCCGGACGAGTGTATATGTCGTATAAAGCAAAATTTAAATATGTAATACTAGGGAAAAAGATTTACTTGCCCCTTTAGAGGGGAGTAGAGTAGAGTAGTGTAAATTATTTTACAGTAGAGTACAGTACAGTAGAGTAGAGTAGTGTAAATTATTTTACAGTAGAGTAGAGTAGAGTACAGTAGAGTAGAGTAAAATACAGTATTGTACAGTAGAGTAGAATAAAGTACAGTACAGTACACAGTAGTGTTCACACACACACACACACACACACACACACACACACATAAACAGACACACACACATATATATATATATATATACAGTGGTACTTTGACCTACAAGTGCATTAATGTACGAGTTTTCCGAGCTACGAGCGATCACTTGGTAAATTTTTTGCTTTGTTACACGAGCAAAATTGAGGTACGAGCTCGAGACGCCGCTGCTAGATGGCGAAACGAAGCCAGAAAGCGAAGATTGTGACGAAAATTAAGATAAGCAAACAAAAAAAGTGAAAAATTGAAAGTTTAGGGAGACGTAGTGTACAGTAGTGACAGAGAGAGTAGCAAAAAAAGTTTTCCCTCCGCCGCTTATCGCTATTACTACACACCCCCCCCCCCCCCCCCCCCCCCACTCCGCCAGCGTCTTCGTTATCTCAAGTCGTCTCATCTCCAAGGTAAATACACTGTATAAAACCTTATTATATCTTTAGATACTCTTTCTATTATGTTTTTATACAAGATTTGTTGTTTAGAAATGTATTCTCCTAATTTAATAACATGAATCATAAAAATGGGGTCATTTTAAGGGTTGGAACGGATTAATGCTATTTTAAATATTTTCAATGTGGAAAACTGATTTGATGTGCGAGCAAATTGAGATACGAGCTCGTCCACGGAACGAATTAAACTCGTAGGTCAAGGTACCACTGTATATATATATCAGGTTAGTTATATTTTAAAAGGCAAAAAGTTTACATTTACATTTACAGCATGTAGCAGAAGCTCTTATCCAGAGTGACGTACTAAAGTGCTGTGAGTCTGTAGTAGTGAATAAATCAATCTGAAGATTACACACTTCATATAAATATAACTCTTGAATTCTACAAACTTGGAAAGTGGTAATTTAAGTATTTCAGGAAGATGAAGGTCTTCAGTCGTCGCTTGAAGATAGTCAGGGACTCTGCTGTACGGACATCTAGGGGAAGTTCATTCCACCACCTCGATGCCAGAACAGAGAAGAGCCTTGAAGTGTACTTACCTCTCATTCTGAGAGAAGGTGGTACCAGTGGAGCAGTGCTGGAGGATCTCAGACAGCGTGGTGCAGTGCGAGATGTGATGAGGTCACTGAGGTAAGATTGTGTTGGTCCATTTTTGGCCTCGTAGGCATCATCAGTGTTTTGAATCTGATACGTGCAGCTACTGGAAGCCAGTGAAGGAGCAGCAGTGGTGTGGTGTGGGAGAACTTGGGCAGATTGACCTGCCAGGAGAGAGCTGCAGTAGTCCAGTCTCGAAATCACAAGAGTCTAAACAAGAACCTGGGCAGCCTGTGTGGAGAGAAATGATCGAATCCTTTGTATGTTGTAGAGAAGAAATCAACAGGAACAAGACACATCAGTGACATGTGGGAGGAAGGACAGTTGATTGTCCATAGTTACCCCGAGGTTACGAGCAGTGGCTGAAGGGGAGAGCAGAGAGTCATGAAGTGTTATTAGGTGATCTTGACCTGGAGATGAATCACCTGGAGATAGCCAGAAGTTCTGTTTTGCTGGGGTTGAGTTTTAATTGGTGAGCACACATCCATGAAGATATGTCTGTCAAGCATGCCGAGATGGACAGAAAATAAAAGCACTGCACTCACATGCACACCATCAATAGGTAGTAATGATTTCATGAACTTTTGTGATAATAAAGTTGAAAACAAAAAGCAAAAAAAAAAAAGACGATTAAAATAAATCCAGACTATTTTATAAATAACTCTGTAAACAGCAGTGTCATTGTACCATACAATCGATTACAAAGTTTCACTCCTATTCAAGAGAACAACTCCATTTCATTAATTTCCTCATCAAAACCATCATCCTGCATTCTCCATCCCTCACCTACAAGTTTCCTCAAACAGATCATTCCAGAGGGAATTAAACCTGTTTTAAAATAATAAACTCTTCCATTAGCACTGGTTTTGTACCAAAATCCTTCAAACTGCAGTATCAACCCCCTAATTAAAAAACCTGACCTTCACCCTGTCAGCTGTCCAACTACAGTCCAATATCAAACCTCCTCTTTATCTCCAAGATTCTAGAAAAGATTGAAGCACAGCAGTTCTGCTTACATCTACTGAGGAACAACATTTATGAAATGTATCAGTCAGGATTTTGGCCTCATCATAGCACAGAGACGGCGCTAGTTAAGGTGGTAAATGACTGTTATTGGCCTCTGATCAGGGTTTTGTCTTTTTACTTGTTTTGCTCGACCTTAGTGCAGCTTTTCACACCATTGGTCATCATCTCCTGCTTGCTGGACTTGAGAACGTTGTAGGAATAAAAGGAACAGCTCTCTCCTGGCTCAGGCCTTATCTGACTGATCGCTATCAGTTTGTGGATGTAAATGGTGAGTTCTCCACACTCTCTGAGGTAAAGTTTGGTGTTCCTCAAGGATCTGTCTTAGGCCCTCTGCTTTTCTCTTTATATCTGCTGCCTCTTGGTGAAATTATACATAAACATGGGATTCGCTTCCATTGCTATGCTGATGATACACAGCTGTATATTTCAGCAAAGCCAGATGAGAGAGATCAGCTTAACAATGTTGAGGAGTGTGTAACGGACATTAGACAGTGGATGCTTAATAACTTTCTTCTGCTCAACTCAGATAAGACAGTAGTACTTTTACTAGGACCACATGCAGCTAGAAGTGAACTTTCTGATTCTGTAGCATCTCTGGATGGTGTTTCTGTTTCAGCATGTACGGCTGTCAAAGACCTTGGTGTGATTATTGACCCGAGTCTTTCCTTTGAGTCTCACGTGAATAATATCACCAGGATCTCCTTCTTTCTCCTTAGAAATATTGCTAAAATTAGAAATATGATGTCGTTACAGGATGCAGAAAAACTAGTAGATGTTTTTGTAACATCTAGATTAGACTACTGTAACGCTTTACTGTCTGGGTGTTGGAGTTCGTGCAGAAATAAACTTCAGTTAGTTCAGAATGCAGCAGCAAGAGTCCTCACTAGATCTAGAAAATACGATCACATCAGCCCTGTTTTAATCATCTACACTGCTCCCAATTCCATCTCACACTGATTATAAAATACTACTACTGACGTATAAAGCACTTAACGCTCTCACGCTGCAGTATCCTCCTCTCCTTCTCCTCCTTCAGCCAACAGTAGCCAAATTTCCACCGGTACCCTGTTGGTTAATGATACCTGTGGTGGTGACATACCAGTGGAAGCATGGAGATGTTTAGGAGAGATCCAGTGGAGTTTTTAACCAGATTGTTTAACAGGATTCTGGAAGGTGAGAAGATGCCTGAGGAATGGAGAAGAAGTGTGCTGGTACTGATCTTTAAGAATAAGGGAGATGTGCAGACCTGCAGTAACTACAGGGGAATTAAGTTGATCAGTCACACCATGAAGTTATGGGAAAGAGTAGTGGAAGCCAGGCTGAGAGAAGAGGTGACCATCTGTGAGCAACAGTATGGTTTCATGCTGAGGAAGAGCACCACAGATGCAGTATTTGCTTTGAGAATGTTGATGGAGGAGTATAGAGAAGGACAGAAGGAGCTGCATTGTGTTTTTGTGGATTTAGAGAAAGTGTATGACAGGGTGGAGAGAGGAGTTGTGGTTTTGTATGAGTGTTAATATTAAAATGGGCCTCACACTGGTTCTTCAAACACATTTCTGTTATCTGTTCAGTGTCTACAGGATCTTTACGATGTGAGTATGTGAGGTCTACAGGAAGTCTTTATCTGGACTTACACATCTCTGGTTATTATTGTCTTCTTACCCAATCAGGAACAGTTTTAGCTCAGTTTTTTTCAGTGTGTATAAATACTTGTCTGTTATCTGCATTAAATTAAAGAAGAACATATGCCGTGTGATTCTTCCCTGATCAGAAAAGACACCACGGGCAGCGTAGATCACATGGAAAACCTCTCCAAGATAGTTTTGTTTGGGCTAGATAAAAATCTAACAGTTTTGGTGTCAGAAGTGAGATAATTACTGGCAATATCCGAAGGGAAATTACGCATTAAGGTAAGTTTTAGGACACTTCCTTGTTTGCAGGGATTTTTCTATTTGCCAGGAAAAAGGGGCCGCATGTGTTTTTGTGTCTTGGTTATGCATTAATTGTTCATTTAATGATAACAATTTCCTCTGGTGGGATGAATTTGTTGTGACAACGTTCTTTTTACATTAGACGTAAGATTCAATTCTATTCATGTTTATTTGTATTGAGCTTTACACAGATAATGTGGTGATAAAATGAATAGTCAAGTCAAGTTTATTTCTATTGCACTTTTCACAACAGACATTGTCTGAAAGCAGCTTTACAGAATTTAACAGTTAAGGCAAAAAATGTGTATTTACCCCTGATGAGCAGCCATGAAGACTGTGGCAAGATTAGAAGACGTTTTTTTACGGTCTGTCTAATATAGGCGATATTGTCTGAAGTATCCAAAAGAATCCATGATCATTTTCATATGCCCAAAAAAGTATTAAAAAGAAGAAGTAAAAGAAAAAAAAGAAAGTATAAAAAAAAGAAAAAGTTTTGTCTTTATAGTCTAGTTTAATTCCATCCAAACTCTGAGATCGATGATGACACATATCTCCAATATACCAGATATTGATCTAAAATACTTCAGGGTCAGCCTACTGAGGAAGATGCAGTATTGGGCTTCTGAACAATGTAAATCAGATTCTGATGGTATCATTAAAGATGTAGATGGAAAAATTGCTCTGCCTAAACTAGCTTTAATAGTGTTGGTGAAACATTACCATGGGATGTCACACATTAGCATAGCTAAAGTCACACAGGCTATAAACACATTATACTGTATTGCTGATGTAGCTAAAACAACCAAACTAGTGTTAGATTCATGTTTGACTTGTGCTAAAACTAACGTACATCGACCTGTACAACACCTACAGATTTCACTCATATGCCACCTGTAGGAAATTTGAGATACCTGTTGGTTATGGTTGACAGATTCAGTAAGTGGCCAGAAGAATTTGCATGTGCGACAGAGAACGCTAAAACGGTTGTCAAAATATTACCGAAAGAGATCATCTCTAGGTTCGGTGTTCCCAGTGTGATTGAAAGTGATAATGGCACACATTTTTGCTTCTAAAGTAACACAACTTTTTGATAAAAGCTTAGCAATTGATTGTAATTTGAATATTCTCTCTCACCCGCAGTCAGCTGGAGTGGTAGAGAACAAACAGAACCATTAAGGAATGTGTTACTAAACACTGCATTGAAACAGGCCAAATTTGGACTGTTGTCCTCCCGGCAGTACTCACAGAAATGAGAATGACCCTATCTTCAACTACTAAACTGTCACATTTTGAACTTGTAATGAGCCGGCCTTTCCTGACCTCAGGGGCCACAGTGGCATTTCTTCCTTAGGTAACCTGGAAGTGATGGTGGACAACTAGGTTTCTGCCCTGGTTGAAAAAATGGAATTCTATCAGTGCTGATGTCTCACTAACTCTTCCTCTGCCCACAGATAAGCCAACACACCATTTTGTGCCTAATCAGCAGGTCCTGATACGAAGCCTGAAGCCCACCAAGATCAGTGAGCCGAATTGTTCTGTTGGTCTAAGAAGCCTGTTACGTATACCTGATAATAGTGCTTATAGACATATTGAACAAGCACCGAGAAACATGACGTCTTGGAGAACCTGAAATAACTGCTTATTAAATAAATACGTTTTTTTTAAAGATTAAGAATTTATTTACGAGTGTTAAACACTACTTTGTTTTAGTATTGATTGTTGGAATTGTACTTTGTATGTTGCCATGTTTGATGATGATGGTAAGGCAGGCCATAAAGTTTTCGATTGCAGTGGTAATGATGAAGGATTATATGCATGTTGGGACAAAATGATAACATAAGAAGAACATATGCGCCATTCTGTGTGCTGTGTGATTCTTCCCTGATTATAAAAGGCACCACCGGCCTAGATCACATGGGAAACACTGAGGAAGTCTGGTGTGCCAGAGAAGTATGTGAGGGCGGTGCAGGACATGTATGAGGACAGTGTGATAGCAGTGTCCTCAGTCCTTAGTGTGCAGTAGGAATGACAGACTGGTTCAAGTTGGAGGTGGAACTGCATCAAGGATCGACTCTGAGCCCTTTCCTGTTTGCAGTGGTGATGGACAGGTTGATGGATGAGATCAGACAGGAGTCTTTGTGGACTATGATGTTTTTGTGATTTGTGGTGAGAGTAGTGAGCAGGTTGAGAAGAGCCTGGAGAGGTGGAGGTTCACGCTGGAGAGAAGGGGAATGAAAGTCAGCAGGAGTAAGACAGAGTACATGTGTGTGAATGAGAGGGAGGGCAGTGGAGTGGTGCGGTTGCAGAGGGAAGAGGTGGAGAGAGAAGAAGAAGAAAAGAGTATAGTAGGGTAGAATATAGAGTAGAGTTGAGTAAAGCATAGTAAAGTATTAAAGAGTAGAGCAGAGTATTTTACAGTCGAATAGAATAGTCTAGTTCAAGTTTATTTCTATAGCACATTTCACAACAAACATAGTCTTAAAGCAGCTTTAGAGAATTTCTGAATGAAAAACTCCCTTAGATGTAATGAGGAAAAAACCTTGAGAGGAACCAGACTAAAAAGCAGAACCTCATTTGGGTGACATCAAGAGTGTGATTCTAGACTTTAAACACTACAGAACACTGGAGAGTGAGAACTAACATGAGCACTGGAGTGTGTGATTATGACTGATGATCTTTCTACAATCTTATACAGTCATTTTAGGTTATGGAACCTGGAGATACTGAGCAACTCATAAAATATCTCAACATCTGAGATCATCACAGATCCAACACCAGCTTCTCCATGCCAGAGCCTTTAAAAACACAAAAAGGGTCCAATGTCCAAACTCCACATGAAGTGGGATCCAAATGGTGCTGGTACGTCTCTAGATGGTTCGGGATGTTTGTGGGAATCTTCTTTTTTAACGAGGTGGGAGGTGACTGGAGCTGGAGGAACCTCAGGAAGTCTCGGGATGGGGAGAGAAAGAGAAGCAGTGGAGAGGAATTAGCGTAGCTGCTGTTCATGATATTAACAGCACAAGTTGATAATGTGATGTGATCAGATGTTCTGGAGCACAAGGTTATGATGTGATGTGTGTTATGTGTAGAACTCGCTAAAAACATACGTCTTTAATCTGCACTTAAACTGGGAGAGTGTGTCTGAGCCCATACGAGCGGTACCACTGGATTACAGCCTCTGGGGGGCGCTGCACATTATGAGTCTGTATCTCTGGTGATAAGGTTGTGTTTTATTTACATTTTAATGTTTTTGGTCAGGTAATTAGATAAATATTGATTGTGAACTGCTCCAGATGTTGTAGGCGCACAGTTGTGGTTGTAGTGTGGAGGTTTGGAGTGTAACTGGGTTTGTTGGTGTAGTAAAATGGTTTTTACCTCCAGATGTGAAACGTCTCTCTGTAATGCAGGTGTTGTTATATTGTGTGTTTGTATTGTATTGATTGTTTCTGTAACTGTGACGTGACAGTGGTGGATTAAGAGGTGGATTAAATCGAGTACGTCCTCACTGAAGATCCAGATACCAAATACACGACCCTCCACTGTATACTATATTTATATATATTGATTACAAATACACTGCTGTTACAAACATTTAATGAAGGAGAAGAGAAACTGTATTTTGATTTCTCTGTATGTCAGGTGGAATTGACAAATAAAAACCTTGAACCTTGAAGATCTAGTAAAACTAACAGAGAGATGAAGCCTGACTGAAACCTGACTGAAACTCCTCAAAGATCTTGTTCTCTTGTAACTTTTTAATGAGGGGCTTAATAACTGCTAGCTTGAGGGGTTTAGGGACGTGACCTAAAGATAGTGAGGAGTTAATAATATTGAGAAGAATCTCAGCAGCTGTATGGAACACTTCCTTCAGTAGATGAGTTGGAATGGGATCTAACTGACATGTTGTTGATTTGGTTTTGGTGATAAGATCATGCAGCTCTTCCTGTCCTGTACGTGTAAAACAGTGTAGATGTGGAGTTTTAGGTGAGAATGGATCAGGAGATGCTGTCAGAGGTTGAACCGCCACAATTGTTTTTCTAATGTTATCTATTTTTTCAGTGAAGAAAATCATAAAGTCGTCACTACTAAACTGTGATGGAACACATTTTTCAGAGCCCTGATTTGTAGTTAGTTTAGCTACAGTACTAAAAAGGAACCTGGGATTGTTTTTGTTGTTTTCTATGAGTTTGCTCAGGTGTTCAGCTCTAGCAGCTTTTAGCGTCTGTCTGTAGCTGAGCATACTGTCCTTATACGCAATTCTAAATACCTCCAATTTAGTTTTCCTCCATTTTTGTTTGACCCCAAAAGAGTTTAATAAGTCAACAAATGATAATCCTAGAGCATCGTTTACATCATCTACATGAATATTAAAATCTCCTACAAGCAGCACTTTATCAAAATTGAGCAAGAGATCTGATAGAAAACAAGCAAACTCTTGAAGAAAATCAGTGTAGGGTCCTGGGGGTCTGTACACGGTGACCAGAGCGAGTTTTCTGTGTATGTCTGAAAGTACAACTTTAAGAACGAGCACTTCAAATGATTTAAAGCTGAATCCTAACATCTGACTAACATTAAGAGAGGCAGTATAAACAGTAGCAATCATAACCCTTAACCCAATCAGCCCAATCATTTTTACAAAGCAGATTTAAACTAAATAAAATAAATTAATAAATCAATTATGTACATTTTAAATGAATAATTGTATCCCTATGAGTTTTTAACTGTAAAAGGGAACAAAAGGAAAGATGTTATGGTTCTTGACCACAGGGTGGCGCAACTGCAGCGTAGATGCTGTGAGGAACATTAATGCTGCTTCATGTTGAGCTGCAGATGCGCTGTTGACCTTCACCTTCACTACCTGATCTTTACCATCGTGCTACAGGAGAATCGTTTTGAGTGTGAGAGTTCCTTTGATCATTTTTAGTTCTGATGGGACTTAAGACCATGTGATTGTAGAAAATCTGAAGGAGGGGAAGCAAAAAAGACATAGAAATTACATATAAACATACTTCCAAATGAGGCCAAAATCTGACCTGAAGGTGGTGCTAGAGAGTCAGCAGGGAGGAATCTGGTCGCAATGTTCAAAACCTTCCACAGTTAAGGGTCCAAATTTCACTACATTTTACCTGATGGGTCTTTTAATAGAAAGAAGGAGAATAATAATAATAATAATAATAATAATAATAATTATTATTATTATTATTACAGTAATTGTATGTAATGTTTCCTATATCTTTAAAGATACTTTTGTCTTTTTTCTAGTTTACTGCACACTGACAAACTGACTTCTCTACCGCCCTCTTGTGGTTAGCGCACACACACACACACACACACACACACACACACACACACACAC